>CM040119.1:331744855-332102867 GCA_022559845.1 Amorphophallus konjac
GTGGTCTTTTTCCTATTTCTTGAGTCAATCTTTGTAATTTTCTTTTATTGAGTCAAGAGTGCCCTTAGTACTTTTAATGAGATTATGTAATAGAAGTACCTTGATGGTTATTATAAATAAAGGATTTGGTTTATCTCTACTTTTGCGCATCTCTGTCTATAAGGTCGAATCCCATATGCTCTGATTGACATGAATGATATAACTCGTCACGCGTACCGAGTTCCTTCCGCGCTCGGGGCGTGACAATTTTTGTGGTATCAAAGCCTAAGATATTCAATTCCTTGGAAATCTAAGTCCAAGGATAGGTTTATACCTTTACCCGGCGAGATTGGGTAGAGCCACGGGTTAAGTTAAAGTAGGAACTTAGACCCTTGGTTAATCATATATTAATATAGTTATTTAAAATCTTGTAGGACCATGGCCGCTGAACGTGCCTAGTGGTGTGATATGCAACGCACTGTTCAGGGTCTTACTCAGACGCTACAACAAGTGACGCAGGGAGGAGCCAACCGTGGAGCAGGAGATCTCTACCGAAGTTTCCGTAACATGAACCCACCCAAGTTCATTGGCTCGACCGACCCTGACGATGCCGAGCACTGGATTAGGGAAATTGAACGTGTATTCCGTGTTATGCAATGCACAGATGAAGAAAAGGTCCTGCTGGCGACTTTTCAACTAGAGCGGGATGCCCGATTCTGGTGGGAGTCAGTAGAAGCTACCTTGCCCCAAGAACAAGTCGCGTGGGGTGAGTTTGTGGACTATTTCAACAATAAATACTTTTCAGACCGTATCCAAGAGAAGAAGGCTGTGGAGTTTGCCGCATTGAAGCGGAGGACATTATCCGTGGCCGAGTATGAGGCCCAATTTTCCCGTCTGTCGAGGTATGCTCCGCATCTTGTGCATACGGAGAAGATGAAGGCCCGAAGGTTTCTAAATGGACTTAGGCCCCAATATATTACATCCAAGTCTATTCGGAGATGATCAAGCGAGCCCAGCTGCTCGAGGACGGCATGGAATTGTCCGACTGAATCCGTGGAAAAGATAAGAAGGAACATGTTACAAGCTCCGGCACCTTTAAGCCGACCTTCAATAAGAAGAGAGCTAGCAACGGAGGAGATTCCTCTCAAGAGAAGAAGTTCAAGAAGAATAGCAAGCCCTTCTCCATTACTACCACACCTTCTAAAGAGGTGTGTAAGCACTATGACAAGGCAGGCCATAAGGCCGAGGAATGCTGGAGAAGATTGGGAGCTTGTCTCCGTTGCGGGAGCCGTAATCATCGGATTCCCGACTGCCCCTTTCTTAATGATCAAGTCGGAGACGCGAAGCGCCCGGTGAAGAAGCAAGCACGTCTTCAAGCTCTTCAGGAGGCAGAGCAAGATGAAGGCGGACTGGTGGAAAGTACATTAAAGATTTTTTGCAACTCTGCTCGCGTCTTATTTGATACCGGTGTATCACATTCTTTTGTTTCTAAGAAGTTTGCTGATCCATTACTTATGGAATCGGAATGGATAGATTTAATTATTTCAACTCCTCTCAGAAACGAATCCGAGATCACACACCATTATCTGAATTGTGAAGTTATGGTGAAAGGGAAGAATCTACCTGCCAACTTAATATGCTTAGACTTGAAGGACTATGATGTTATACTAGGAGCCGATTGGCTATCTACCCACAAGGTAGTTATAGATTTCCGAAACGGCAAGATAACTTTTAAGGAGTTCCCAGAACTTGTCTACACTAGCCCTAAGGGTTGGAACATGTCACCTCTTATTTTAGCTCTTCGAGCCCATAAACTAACAAGGAAAGGGTGTGTATCCTTCCTTGCTTTTGTCACCATAAGAGAGACTAAGGAATCCAAGATAGAAGACATCCAAGTGGTTCATGAGTTTCTCGATGTGTTCCCAGAAGATTTACCCGGATTACCCCCACAAAGAGAAGTGGCCTTCACCATCGACCTTGTCCCTGGTGCTGACCCAGTTTCTAAGGCACCTTATAGGATGTCCCCTGCCGAGTTCAAGGAATTAAAAGAGCAATTGATGGAACTCTTGAAGAAAGGATTCATCAGACCGAGCACTTCCTCGTGGGGAGTGCCCGTGTTATTTGTAAATAAGAAAGATGGATCGATGAGACTCTGCGTCGACTATCAGCAGTTGAACCATCTTACTATCAAGAACAAGTATCCACTGCCGAGGATCGATGAATTATTTGATCAGATATCTGGATCCAAATATATCTCAAAGATTGATCTCAGGTCAGGATATCATCAATTGAGGATCAAGGATGAGGACATTCATAAGACTGCATTCTGGAGCAGGTATGGGCACTATGAATTTGTTGTTATGTCTTTTAGACTAACGAATGCCCCTGCAGCCTTTATGCAGTTGATGAATAGCATATTCAGGACTTATCTGGATCAATTTGTAGTGGTCTTCATTGATGACATATTGATTAATTCAAAGACCAAAGAAGATCATGAAGAACACTTAAGGATGGCATTACAAATATTGAGGAATAATCAACTTTACGCCAAACTTAGCAAGTGCGACTTCTGGCTCGAGGAAGTGTCCTTCTTAGGATATGTGATCTCAAAGGATGAGATTTCTGTTGACCTGTCGAAGGTTGAGGCGGTGAAGAATTGGGAAAAGGCCAACCAATGCTATCGAGATCCGTAGTTTCTTGGGTCTTGCCAGCTATCACAGGTGATTCATCAATGATTTCTCCAAGATCACTGTTCCTCTTACTAGGTTGACCCGTAAGGAGGTTCCTTATAAGTGGGACGAAGAATGCGAGAAGAGCTTTCAAGCCTTGAAGGATCATTTAACAACCGCCCCAGTATTGGCATTACCATTTGAAGTGGAGAAATTCGAGGTATATAGCGATGCGTCTGGCATTGGCCTCAGATGTGTGTTAATACAACAAGGGAGAGTCATTGCTTACTCTTCCCGACAATTAAAGAAGCATGAGGAGAACTACCCGGTGCATGACTTAGAGTTGGCCGCGGTAGTATTTACTTTAAAGATCTGGAGACACTATCTCTATGGAGAACAGTTCACTGTGTACTCCGATCACAAGAGTCTCAAGTATCTATTTTCTCAGAAGGAATTGAACATGAGACAAAGGTGTTTGCTAGAATATCTCAAAGACTTCGACTTCACAATACAATATCATCCTGAAAAGGGTAATTCCGTAGCTGATGCCCTCAGTCGAAAATCGAGAGCCTTATTAGCCAAGTGTATGATCCAAGAGTGGAAGTTACTAGAACAATCCTCCAAGCTGAATGTAAGCATGGACAAGGAGAAATGGTGTATTACTCTATCACACATGAAGATACAACCGGATCTACTCTCTGAATCCAAGGACCCCAAGACAATGACCCGGTATTGGTAGAAATAAAAGGCAAGCTAGAAGAACAACCCAATTTCAAACTAGCATCTGATGGAAGATTATTATTCAGAGAAAGGACTTGTGTATCAGATTGTCCAGAACTGAAGAAGAAAATTATAGAAGAAGCTCACAGATCAAGGTACACGATTCATCACAGATCTACCAAAATGTACCAGGACTTGAAACTGACCTTTTGGTGGAACACCATGAAGAGGGAGGTAGCGGACTTTGTTTCTCGCTGTCTCACATGCCAACAAGTCAAGGCGGAACACCAAAAGCCTGTCGGTAAGCTATATCATCTAGATATTCCCAAGTAGAAGTGGGAGGATATCGGCATGGACTTCATTATGGGTCTGTCTAAATCTAAAGGAGAACATGATGGAATATGGGTCATTATAGATCGATTGACCAAGTTGGCACACTTCTTGCCTATAAAGAGCCGATGGTCAGTTGATGTTCTTGCTGCCTTATACATCAAAGAAGTTGTCAGACTATATGGAGTTCCTATTTCAATCGTGTCTGACCGAGACCCGCGTTTCACTTCTTATTTCTGGAAGGGTCTACAACATTCGTTGGGGACAAAACTCAACTTTAGTACAGCTTTTCATCCTCAGAAGGATGGTCAGACCGTGAGAACGAGCAAGTGGTAGAAGACATACTACGCGCTTGTATCATTGATTTCAGTGGAAGGTGGCATGATCACTTACCTTTGGTGGAGTTTGCATATAACAACAGCTACCATGCAAGTATTCAAATGGTACCTTTCGAAGCATTATACGGAAGGAGCTGTCGATCACCTTTGTGCTGGGACGAAGTTGGCGAAAAATAACTACTAGGTCCAGACATGGTGAGAGACACCACAGAAAAAGTTCAACTAATTAGGGAAAGACTCAAGACTGCTAAGTCTAGGCAAAAGTCTTACACCGATACTAGAAGGAGAGATCTCGAATTCCAAGTCGGAGATCACGTCTTTCTCAAGCTGTCTCCAGGGTGAGGAATTAGAAGATTTGGTGTTAAGGGCAAGCTTACACCAAGATATATCAGCCCCTTTGAAGTGTTAGAAAGAGTTGGCGAGGTTACCTATCGGATCGCCATGCCGCCACAACTATCTGAAGTGCACATGTATTTCATATTTCTATGCTCAAGAAGTATGTTCATGATCCGACCCACGTCATAGATCATGGCGACCTGGTGATATAAAAGGATCTCACATATGAGCAAAAGCCTTTGAAGATCCTTGATCGCGAGGTTCGTGCATTAAGGAACAAGATGATTCCCACGGTCAAGGTACAATGGAGCAAGTGCTCAGAACAAGAAGCCACATGGGAAACTGAAGAATCTATGAAGAAGAGATTTTCGGACTTATTTAAAAAACGTAATTATACTACAGCCTTCGTGTTTATATACAATAGAATTTGGGGACCAAATTCTTTTAAGTGGGGGAGGGTGTAGCACCTTGGATAAGATATAGGAATAAAATTTCCTAATTAAATAAAACCTACAATTAAATAGGCCCAAACCTAACCTTTATATAAAACAAAAAAGCCTTAACCAAATGGGCCTCAAGCTTTACGCATTAAAACAGGCCTCCCACACATATAAGATAGCTAAAAGAGTTCATCACCAATGGGCCTTAAAAGTCATAGCCTTTCTTAGTAGAGGATATAGATACATATAAGTGTAAGATGAGGTTTGTTTTCGAAGCCCAAAAAACTATCTCACGTTCGAAGTCTGCATGGACTTTAGGGTTTTTAGTTCATGTGGGAAAGTGACTGCAGATATGGATAGAAAGGAATAAACATGGGAACTTTAGATCTAATAGGATTGATTACGTGGGAATTAAATCCCAGTAGGATTCTAAAACCCCACTAAGAATCCCTCCACTATAAGAACCTTGCCCCATCGACGAGCTTCGGCTACTGCCGCTGCATCGTTCATCCTCTGAATTGTCATACGTGAAGAAGAGAACATGTTGTGGTTCTTCTTCCATTAATCCTGCTACTGCAGTTGCTGTGATTACGGTTGCGTGATTGCGGTTGCCGTAGTGTTAAGAAGAAGCCTTGCTTCTCCTGATAGTGCCTGCTGGACGGGTGTTGCCGTTGCTGCAGTTGCTCTTAGTATATATCTTCTTCCCTCGTTGTCGTTTGCTTCTGTTCGAACTGCCGCGGTTGTTATACTTCTTCCACGATCGTGTACTGCTGCATATTCTTCTTTCTCTGTTTCGTTCTGTCATCCAAATCAACCAAACAAGGTAGGTGTTCTCAAGATATGAAGCCCAACCTGATAATCAAAGTAAAAATCATACATATAGGTCATATAGCATGGATACCATGATTTCTGTTTCATTGCCTGTAGTTTTACTGCGTTTTAGTAAATAGCGACCCTGGCATGGGTGCTTATTTAATGAACTCCCGCATGCGTTGTCGCTAATTCTTCTGAAATAGCGACAGTGGTCAGGGCGCAAGTTAATGAACGACCCTTTGGTAATCCGCTAATTCTTTAGTATGTTTAATAAATACACATGCTTAAAAATTAATAACTATGTAATCTGATGTTAAAAATTAAAGCATGAGCATATTTCTGGAACTTATATATTTTCTCCTACTATTCATATCTTTTCTTTTCTGATTTGATAAACTGAAAATACCATGTGTCTATGATTGTACCTGCCCGACGCGTAACATCAGATAAAGAATAGGCGACAGTCCCATAGTCACTATTTAAATAATGAATGCCTTCATACAAGGGCGCTAATTTGTAAATAACAAGTAAATGGAGAATATATTGAAAATTATGAATACACGATTGAGGTCAGGACGTCATTTAAAGAATGAACGACGCTGTACAAAGTTGCTATTTGAAATCATAAATATTAAAATTTTGAAAAATCCTAGAATTAACGTTGTTATACAATGTCGTTGATTTTCATTATCTTCATGAAAATTCTGATAAAAAGTGTGATTGAACGACCTTTCAGAAGGCCGCTGTTTCATTAAATAGCGACTTCTGTACAGGCATAGATTTCTTGTCTCACAGTTTTATCACGTTTTCCAGCCCATATCGCGGGTATACTTGACACTCTCATCTCACATCCGTAGATGGGGTTTCTGTTTGTGATACTATCGATTACACACTAACTCTCGGTGATGTTTGAACCTTCCGCGGGATATTCCTTCCTTCGGACTAGTGATTTCATCATAGAGACCTCCGTAAGTCTACGCTAGCCTTGGATTCACTCAAGGCAGCCGAGCAGGTTGTACCCTAAAAACCCATGACACTGTGTCTTGTCACGTCACTATGAAGAAACGTGATGCCTTTGCCCTCTTAGAGCGCTATTCTTTGCTTCTTTGAGAAGTCTGTTCTCTATCAGTAATTGGCGACACTGACTTGGGCGCCAGAAGGAATTGGCGACCAGTCTAGTGCCGTTATTTCCCTGATATAGCGACATGAGCCTGGGCGCTATTTCATCGAGCATGTACTGTTCACAGGAATAGGCGACCACGCATGTGGGCGCTATTTCTATAATTGGTGGAGACTGAGTGGGCATCAATTACCCAGTTTCATGTCATGTCTTGATTTTTCGTGAGGAATAATGATATGTCATAATTGTTCAAAGTTCAGTCCTTGAACTCCTTCATTCGTGAAATCTACCTTATCATCTTACAATGGTTATTCCTTTGGAACTCTATATTGGCTATAACTATAGTGGATGTCTAAAATAAACATGATTCAATACTTGTGCATATAGGGCCCGATCTGGTCTTGGGACGAGCACCCGAAAATACTTGTGTCCATGGGAGCTATATTGATCACGGTGTGACATTACACCGAAGTGCATGACTTGCTAGATTGACATTCCATAACTCGTACTTGACATGACATGACTTACGTGGCCCGAAATGGGTATTTACTTGCTTGATATTAAATAGCCAATTCACGTGATATGACTTGATATTTACATGCTTGACTATCTTGATAAACTTCACATGAACACTTGTAATCTTACTAGTTTGTCTACATTACTTCTCGATGCTCTACTCTCGTTTTATCTTGCGAACATGTCTCATGTCATATCGCATTCATGTAACATGTAATTTACTTAAAGCAATGCTTGTACTTGAGATATAATTTCTACTGAACGTTTGCTCACCTAGTGTTTTCCCCCTACTTTTCAAGTAACTCCGATGACGAGAATCAATCGGACGGGATCGGGAACGAGTAAAAGAGCGTAGAACCATCCACTCATAGAAGCATCTATCTAGCCGTGTCTTTTTCCTATTTCTTGAGTCAATCTTTGTAATTTTCTTTTATTGAGTCAAGAGTGTCCTTAGTACTGTTAATGAGATTATGTAATAGAAGTACCTTGATGGTTATTATGAATAAAGGATTTGGTTTATCTCTACTTTTGCGCATCTCTATCTGTAAGGTCGATTCCCATGTTGGATATTATGTTTTGATGATGACAAACACTATGACTCATATGTATGATCTCATAAGCATTTGTATTGCTGTCATATATGTGTTACATGGAATGAACTACTGCACATGAGTATCATAGTTCATATGTGGTTGACTGTATGTCTGTGCATGCTTGTGGATGTCTCTGTATAAGCATTGCATAAAGTCTTCTACAACTGTTCATATAAGTCAAAGCATCACAGGTCAACCAAAAGTCAACGCTAATGACCTGTCAAAATTATATGTATGAAGATATGTCAGAACAGGTTATGAGAATGACTCAAAGTACTGGCTATTCAAAAAGGTGACAAACGTCAACGCTAATGACCAGTCAAAAAGGTGACAAGGTTAATGCCAGTTAACCATTGCATTGAAGCTTACAGGTCAGTGCATATATCATTTGCCTTATCAGGTAAGGTCAATGCTCATTTTCAGCTTAGTCATATAAAATCAATGCATGTTCCATATGTTACTGAGCTCAAGTCTGTGCACATTTATTGTAGCACTACATAAGGTTGATGCATGTTATTCATATCAAGGTCAATGCAGTCCAAGCATTTTGCCATACAGGACTAATGCACATTCGTGCAATAAGTCAACATGCAAGTCAACGCACATTCATTTGCTATATTCAATGAGTCAACATGCAGGTCAGTGCATGTCTGCATGATAGCATATAAAGGTCGGTGCATGTATGCATTTAACTGCACAAGGTCGGTGCATGTTGCATGTCTAGGCAGATGCAGGTCAGTGCACCTTTCGCTAGCACATGTGTAAGGTTGGTGCAGGTTTACATATAGTCATAATAAGGTCGGATTCAAGTCTGTGCACATTCACCCTTATGCGATACAATGTCGGTGCACATGTTTCCCGGTGCGATACTAAGTCGGTGCATGTGTTGCTATATGGTCGATGCTTGTTCTTGGAGTCGGTGCATGGTTTGTCTTAGGCCATACTAGGTCAGAGCATATCTTGTTCAAGTCAGTGCACACTTTGCGTTAAGCATACTAAGTCTATGCACTTCACTATTCAACCAGCACATAAGGTCGGTGCACATTTAGACAATCTTCATAGATAGTCGGTGCACATTTCCATTCAGTGTTAACCAAGGTCGGTGCATGTCTTTACTTCAACATACAAGGTCTGTGCATGTTCTTCACCTAGAGCTAACCAAGGTCGGTGCATGTTTCTATGCTAGCTATTACAAGGTCCGTGCACATTTTTCATTGTGTGATACAAGGTCGGTGCACACTTGACTTTGTGCTATACAATGTCAATGCACACTTACCCTTGAGCGATATAACGTCGGTGCACATTTCATTTGTCTACGTATAAGGTCTGAGTACATTTTGGTTCATGGCATCTAATGTCTGTACAGCTTCATACATGTTACATATAGAGGTCTGTACACATTTTGCCAAATGCATAGAGACTGGTGCATATCTCATTAAGTCTGTGCCTATTTTATACATATTCAATTTCCATGCTTATGAGCAGATTTATAAAATGCCTTTTGTTTTGATTGGCAGGGACTCGAGTCACTAAAGGACCCAGGATCAAACGCGTGACAGGAAGCATGCCTTACTTAGTATGATCACGTGGCTCGAAGCCTTTTATCCTCAAGCTATTAGTGGCACGTGATCCATAGCGGACACATCCTGGAGAGTCTGACATGTGTATCCTCGTACTCATCTACAGCCGACATGTGGCTTTTCTTGAAAAGGTAGGAACAAGCCCTTCACACACCGGCTATGTGAGCTCGTGGTACCCTAGCCTGAAGCCCTATAAGAAGGCCTCTCCTGTGATCAAAAAGCAGGACGGAAGAATAAGGGCAGAATCAGAGCTGAGGAGCGCGAGAGAAGAAGAGGAAGAGGAGTGTTCAGATAGAGAAGGCAGATAGAGCAAGGAAGCTCGAAGGGAGAGAGATTAGAAGCAGTCTGAGAGAGAAGAAGAGAAGAAGAAACCTGAGAAAATAAAGTGTCATATTTCAGTAGAAATCTGAGAGAAAGAAGAGTGTGAGTCCGAGAGTGAAAAGTGATCGTGAGATAGTGAAGAAGAGAGATCTTGAGAGAAGAGGTTGTGAAGCAATTGAAGCAGTTCTTGAAGATTTTGTTTCCACTGTGTCCTTTGGATCAGATCCAAGGCATAGCGCTCCTACGTGAGCATTTTGATTTGCTTTTACTGTCAGTTTTTCGATGTTGAACTTCTTGATTTTTTATTTTTATTTTTCATACTTTTTCTAAGCTATGTATCAGCAGAGGCTAAGCTGTAAGGTCCAGCGGATCAAGCTGTTAGGCAGCGGTGGTGAAGCTGTATTGCCCAGCAGTCAAGCTGGTAGTCAGCGGATAAGCAAGCTGTGAAGCTCAGCTGTTGTTGGCAAACTGTGAGGCCTAGCTGTTCAAGCTGTTTGGCAGCGGAATCCACACTCTGGTTGGAGTGTGGGGTGGATGTAGGTCCTGAGGACTGAACCACCTAAAAAGATGTTGCGTACTGTGGTTTGCTTTCCAATTTGTCAATCGTTAGATGTATGCTAGGCGCATTCCCATCTATGGTCTTGACTGAATGAATTTAGTGTACACACTTGCTTGATTTGGTTCGGTCAACAGTATAGAATTGCTTAGGAGTCTGCACTTTTGCAGTTCATCTGTTTGATTAAGTGCATCATTGGTTTTCATATTCTGCAGAGCTTAATTACTTTTAATTCCGCATAAGTTTAAAGTCTTCAGGTTAAGTTTTAAATTGATCAAGTTTTTAGAAGGGGATTCATTCACCCCCCCTCTAAATCTTGTTTGCACCATCTCATCGATTCAACATCCCATATGCTCTGATTGACATGAATGATATAACTCATCACGCGTATCGGGTTCCTTCCGCGCTCGGGGCGTGACACCCCCACCTCGCAACGGGAAAAACAAGACAGTAAAGAAAGTACGCTAAGCGAGAAAAGTATGGCAATAACAACAATAAATAAATAGAAAATCTCACTACGACTAACTATGCTGACTGTGTACTATACCGTACAAACCGACCACGAACTGACGGGAAAATAGGTCCGTACCTGCCAGAAGACAGGAGCACCACCCACTAGAAGCAAAGCCGGATGCGTCCACTGACGTCTTACACCGCGTCTCTGTGTCTCCCTACACGCCCCAGGCGGAGACTGAGACACACAACAAGTACCACGAACAAGGACTAGCTGGGGTCGCGCTCGTCAGCGCGGGTCCAACTGCCCCCAACTACATGTGCACACACAGATTATGTGCCCTAGGTCAGATCCTCTAGTTGGTTCTTCCCCAAAGCCCGGACTCAGGCTGCGCGAAGGGGCCCTATGGTAACCAGCCTAAAAATCGTCTCTCTCGGGTAAGCCGCTCCACCACTCCCAGGTGGGTTAGCACACGTGTGCTGTAAGAAGGCTACGTCTAGTGGATGTGACACTGGTGGTATGAACTCACTAAGCAACGGGAATCATCAAATACGACAGACGGGGTATGGAGATGGCCCTCCGCACCGACACTGACTCTAGGTGACTTGAACCGGGGAAAACGGGTGCCTGGGACATGAACGAGGTCCTATCGACCTTCAAGTTGTACGGGCACACCAACCAAGGTGACTTACTCCTCTAGTGTCCCTCCTTGGCATACCTGTGGCTCTCACTGGGTGCTTGAGGCAACCCTCGGGCCACACGCCATGAGAGGCCCAAAAACTGGCTCAACCGGAGGCTAAAACGACATTTGACAAACCTAGAATAAGCGGAAGCTAGGTGCCGGTCCCCCCTGGGCTGTCACCCTAGGTAGCGGCTAGCTCTGGGCCGCTACCCAAGCCTATCGGTCTTCCCTGAGACCGCTAGAGCGGGGTTGCGGCCATTCAATGTCCGTAACTCCAAGGACCTTGGGGGCCTAGTAGTGGCTAGCTCCTGGCCGCTAGCACCCAGGAAACAGTCACTTCTTGACCGCAAGGTGCCATAAAATGGTCCTTTCATGACCGCAAGGCGACTGGGACCCCCAACGGCTAGTTTGACGTGCCCAAGGGGCACATTCACTACCACAAAATAGCGGTTAGCGGCTGGCCGCTACCCCTTGGGTAGCGGTCAGTCGTGAGACCGCAAGCGAACCAGGTAGTCTCCTCAAGACCGCAAAGCCTGCCGACACTACAGGAGCCAGGTAGCGGCCCTCAGTAGTCCGCCTCATGGAAGAGGTGGTCTCTTGAAGGACCGCTACCCCAACCCGAGCATGGAAACGACGAGAACGGCGGAAAGAACCAAACCACGCCCCAATCACCCCGAGATGATGGAGAAACAAAGGGGAACTCTCCCCCAACCCTCCTAGCTTGATTCTATACCCATAGATCGGTCAAAAACCTCAAGAAACGTTAGATCCGGCGCTCAAACCCAAATCATGCATTTCCCCACCCCGGCACAAAACAAAGCCCCTCTCAACCTCTCCTCGGCCTAGAAATCGCAGGGAAAGTAGGAAAGAGGGCAAGGATCTGTGCCCCTACCTCAAAGAAGCTTTAAATCCTCCAGATCGCCGTCGATCTTGAATCCACGTTCAAACCGCGACCTCCATACTCTCGTCGTGAAAATGCCACCGCTATGATCACCTTGCCGCCGCCGCCGTCGTCGTGGCCTCCCTTTAACCCACCGTCTGCAGCCGGAGAGGAAGAGGGCGCCGCATGCTCTCAGACGGGGGAGAGGGTGCTTGCAACGGTAGAATGGGGTGGTGGTTCTCACGGGAGAGAAGAGAAGAGGAAAAAGAAGGAGGGGAAAAAGAAAAGAAAAAGGGGTTTAATATATAGAAATCCAGAAAATATGAAAAGTAAGAAAAATTGGGAAAAATCATTTTCCCGATCCTCGGAACACGCTTGACGCACTGGTAACATCCCAGAGTTGGAGAACGGAACGGTTCACCCTGCATAGGGTTCCGAAGGCACGTTAGAGGAAAACACGCGTAAATCGCAAAATGCTCTCCGGGACCCCCGAAAGTGATCTGAAACCCACGGATCCTGATCCGAAAAATATCTGAAAAACCCGGGACATTACAGCCCTTCCCCCTTAAACAAATTTTGTCATCGAAATTAAAACTAAAGCACAGGAATAGGTGAGAGAACTCGCTCAAACAGGTAGGGATACTGCGGCCACATCTCTTCCTCTCGCTCCCACGACGCCTCTCCACCAGAGTGACGCTGCCAAACCACCTTTACCAGGGGAATAACCTTATTCTGTAAGCGCTGCTCACGCCGATCCCTAATGCAGATAGGGTACTCCGGAAGGGACAAGTCTGGGGTCACCTCGGGCCAAACACAATCTTCCAAGACATGGGAATCATCGGGCATATACTTCCGCAACATCGACACATGAAACACGTCATGCACAATAGCTAGCTCTGGGGGTAACTGTAATCGATAAGCAACTTCACCAATACGCTCGACAATGGAAAAAGGACCAATGTAGCGGGGACTCAACTTCCCACGCTTGCTGAAGCGCATTACACCCTTCATGGGAGAGACCTTCAGAAACACCCGATCTCCTACTGCAAAGCCGAGGGGTTGGCTTCTCCGATCGGCATAACTCTTCTGCCGACTCTGCACCGCCAATATCTTCTGTCGAACTAATTGCACCACCTCAGTACACTGCTGCACCAAATCCGGTCCTGTCAGGACACGCTCACCCACCTCGAACCAATCAAGCAGAGTCTGACATGGTCGCCCGTACAACGCCTCATAAGGAGTCATACCAATGCTCGAATGATAGTTGTTGTTATAGGCAAACTCCACTAATGGCAAATGGTGGGTCCAACTCCCTTGCCACTCTAGGCAACATGACCTCAACATATCCTCCAAAGTCTAGATGGTCCTCTTAGACTGACCATCCGACTGAGGGTGGTAGGCCGAGCTAAACGCCAACTCTGTGCCTAGAGCTCTCTGAAAGCTCCTCCAAAATCCCGAAGTGAAGTGAGGATCACGGTCAGACACAATGGAGATAGGAACTCCATGCAACGGAACGATCCGCTCCACATACAGCCGAGCCAACTTATGCACACTCCAACTAACTTTGATCGGCAACAACCGAGCCATCTTTGTCAATCTATTCACCAGCAATCAAATACTATCATGCCCACTGGAAGTCCTCGGTAACCCAACCATGAAATCAGTGCTCACGTGGTCCCACTTCCACACAGGAATCTCCAAGGGCTGAAGTGTACCACCCGGTCGCTGGTGCTCCGCCTTCACTTGCTGGCAAACCAAACACTTGGCCACAAACTCTGTAACATCTCTCTTCATCCCAGGCCACCAGAACTGTCTCTTCAAATTATGGTACATCTTCGCCGATCCAGGATGGACGGCATACCGGCTCCCATGAGCCTCCCGCAATACTACGCGTCTCATCTGCTCCTCGGCTGGGACGTACAGCCTACCTTTGAACCTTACAGCTCCATCCTCACCAAACTCCACCTCGACCATCGACAAAATTCGAGGTAGCTCAGGGTCCGCACGCTGAGCCTCTGTTACCTGGCGGCGAAGAGCTGGCGTGACTGTCAAGCTCACGAGAACAGCCGACTCCTGGTCCCGTGAGACCATGAGCCTAAAAGTCATGGCCGACACTTGCTCCCATAACCTCCACTTTCGCAACAACATCTGACTGACCATCACTTTCCTACTCAAGGCATCAGCCACAACATTCATCCTGCCAGGCTGATAGGACAGAGTGAAATCATAATCCTTCATGTACTCCATCCACCTCCTCTGCCTGAGGTTAAGATCCTTCTGGGTAAACACATACCTTAAACTCTCATGGTCAGTGAAAATCTCGAACTTCTTGCTGTACATATAATGCCTCCAGATCTTTAGAGTGAAAATTACAGCCGTCAACTCGAGATCATGAGTAGGATAGTTCTCCTCATGTGGTTTCAATTGACGAGATCCATAAGCCACAACTCTACCATACAGCATCAGCACGTCGCCTAAACCTACCTTGGAAGCGTCTGTACATACCACGAAACCTCCTGATCTAGAAGGTAACACCAACACTGGAGCGGTAGTGAGCAATCTCTTTAGCTCCATAAAGCTCTGCTCACACTCCTCCGTCCAGACGAACAACACATCCTTCTGCGTGAGTCTGGTCATCGAGACTGCAATGCGGGTGAAACGCTGGATAAATCTCCTATAATAGCCTGTAAGCCCCAGAAAGCTCCGAATCTCTGTGACAGAACTCGGCCTCGGCCACTGCACTACAGCCTCGACCTTGGCCAGATCCACGGAAACACCATCACCAGAAATCACATGTCCCAAAAAGTGCACTTCACGAAGCCAGAACTCACACTTGCTGAGCTTGGCATATAACTGGTGATCCCACAAGGTCTGTAACATGACTCTCAAATGATGCACATACTCCTCAGCAGACCGTGAATACACAAGGATGTCGTCCACAAACACGGCCACTAACTGGTCCAGATACGGATGAAACACCCTATGCATCAAATCCATAAATGCTGCGGGGGCATTGGTGAGCCCAAACGGTATCACCAAGAACTCATAATGCCCATACCTTGAGCGAAACGCAGTCTTCTCAACGTCAGACTCTCGGATCCACAGTTGATAATAACCCGACCTCAAATCAATCCGCGAAAACACCTGGGCCGACTGAAGCTGATCAAACAAGTCATCAATCTGAGACAATGGATACTTGTTCTTAACAGTCGCCTGGTTCAGTTGCTGGTAGTCGATACACAACCTCAGACTACCATCCTTCTTCTTCACGAACAACACGGGCGCACCCCAAGGAGAAAAGCTAGGACAAATATACCCCTTGGCAAGCAACTCCTGCAATTGTGCATTCAACTCTCTCAACTCCGCCGGTGCCATCCGATAAGGGGCCTTCGACATAGGCGCCGTACCGGGCACCACCTCGATCACGAAATTGATTTCCTGCTGTGGTGGCAACCATGGCAACTCCTCGGGAAGCACATCAGGAAACTCACACATAACCAGAATATCCTCCACTTCCAGACACTGCTGACCAACCATGACCACCGAAGCGAGAAAACCCTGGCACCCAACATCAAGCAATCTACGGGCCTTAATGGCTGAAATAAGAAAATGGGGAGAGGAAGACCGGATACCTTGGAAGTAGAAGGTGGGTCCACGAGGATGCTGGAAGTAAACCCTCTTCGAGCCGCAATCCACCATGGCACGATGGGCTTCTAGCCAGTCCATGCCCAAAATCACATCAAAATCTTGAAGCGGCAATGCATAAAGCTTGGCCGATAAGTTCCGCCCCTTGACCCACACAGGCACCTTCTCAAGGCAATACGGGGTGAGTAAGAAATCACCGGCATGCAACTCCACTGCCAGTTCACAAGACACCTCAGTCACCGACTCCTCGACACTCTGAGCGAAATCCTCCGAAATGAACGAATAGGACGCGCCAGAATTAAACAAAACTTGAGCCGCACAACCCATAATCAGAAAAGTACCTTCCACTAACTAGGATGCCTCAGCCTCCGCCGTGGACATATGCGTAACTCTGCCTCAGGATCTCTGCCTCCCTACAGTAGCTGACCGAGACAACTACGGAAACTGACCCTGCTGCTGGTACGGTTGCTGCTACGGTAGTCGCTGCTGGGGCTGAAACTCGTGCAGCTGACGCGGTCTCTGAGGACAGTCATGTGCCATGTGCCCTGTCTAGTCACACCTAAAGCATATCATGGGCGCCGAGCACTGCCTGCCTGGATGAGAATCGCTGCATCGAGGGCACGCGCATCGAGAACCACTCACTGAACCCTAAGGCTAGTAGGGTGTGGGCTGCTGAACACTACTCGCCGATACCTGCCCCTGTTCTCTACGATCCCGACGCCTCCTGCCAAAACTAGCGTCCCTGAACAGCTTCTTAAGCTTCGATCCAATGGATGATGAATCTGCTGCTGATGCTACGGATGGAGGCGCCCCTACGTTACCTGCTGAGGGCTAGACAGTACTCTACTGTTGTACGGCCGTCAACTGACTAAGACCCATCTGCGTCTGACTAGCACTGCCCTGTCCTCGAGTCCTTTGCAAATCTCCCTCTAACGCCACTGCTGCTCTGCAAGCTGTATCCAGGTTGGCCATACCCAACGCAAGTAGGGGATGCCTCAGCTCTGGCCTCAAACCCCTGATAAACTGCTCGGTCTTCAGCTCCTCATCTGCCATAATGTGCTGCACATAACACCCCAGCTCAATGAACCTGGATCGGTACTGCATCACTGTCGAATCTTCCTGGGTCAACTCTAAGAACTGACGCATCTTCTGCGATCGGATAAAGGACGGACAAAAAGCACGCTCAAAAGCCGTGATGAACTCTTGCCACGTGATCTGCCGAAGGGGATGGGACTAGAACGCTGCCCCCCACTCCGACGTCCACCATGTCCGGGCTGACCCCTGCAACCGATGGCTAGCCAACATCACCTTCTCCTCCTCAGCACACTCCATAGAACTGAATATCCTCTCCAAGTCATCTAACCACTCTCAGGCCATCTCAAGATCTGACTGCCTACTGAAAAGAGGCGGTTGGAACTGCAAGAACTCCTTCAGTACACGACCACGACCACCCCGAGACGACGAGCCCTTGCCAGCTTCACCCCCTTGCTGCTGAAGAACATACTGATACATACCCCTCATGAACTCCTCTGCTCTTGGAACTCTCGCTTCTCTCACTGCATCTTCCGGAAGCGATGCTCTACTTTGCCCTACCTGGCCCTCGCCTGACTCTCCCTGCTAGGAGCGAGTCCTCCTTCTTGGCGCCATAGCCCCCTATTAACAGGAAAACAACCAGCGGAATCAATAAAACACACGGAGCCTTAAGCCAGTCGCCGACTGTACAGGACATTCATGGACCTTCTGGACCACTGCAATCATTTTAAGTTCTTATGTACCCCAATAACCCTGCTCTGATACCAATTGTAACGACCCAAGATCCGAGTACCGGAAAGGAACCGACACGACTCGAACCTCGGCCCGCCACCCATGAGCCAGAAGACTCGGAAGGGTTAAAGGATGGTGTGAGGGTACAAGAGAATCTAAAATAACTGTAGAACTAGCATAATGAACTAAATAAAATGTAGGAAATTAAATAAATACTCACTAATTAGCTACAAGGTCCAGAGTATCTCATGTCCAGAATAAGTACAGTCAACAAAAAGAAAAGTACAAGTACACGAGACATACCCCGGCGCTGGCAACTAGCCCTGGCTGTACGAACCACGCAGAACCTCGGACGGGCCTCTGGACGACCTCGCCTCTCCTGAAACACAAGGGTGAGCCTCATTTCATAGGCTCAGTAGGGATCCCGCAGACCCCCACCTCGCAATGGGGAAAATAAGACAGTAAAGAAAGTACGCTAAGCAACAAAAGTACGGTAGTAACAATAATAAATAAATAGAAAATATCACTACGACTAACTATGCTGACTGCGTACTTTATCGTACAAACTGACCACGAACTGACGGGAAAACAGGTCCGTACCTGCCAGAAGACAGGAGCACCACCCACTAGAAGCAAAGCTGGATGCGTCCACTGACGTCTTACACCGCGCCTCAGTGTCTCCCTACACGCCCCATGCGGAGACTGAGACACATAACAAGTACCACGAACAAGGACTAGCGGGGGTCGAGCTCATCAGCGCGGGTCCGACTGCCCCCAACTACGTGTGCACACACAGACCATGCGCCCTAGGTTAGATCCTCTAGCTGGTTCTTCCCCAAAGCCCAGACTCAGGCCACGCGAAGGGGCCTTACGGTAACCAGCCTAAAAATCGTCTCTCTCGGGTAAGCCGCTCTACCACTCCCGGGTGGATCAGCACACGCGTTCTGTAAGAAGGCTACGTCTAGTGAACGTGACACTGGAGGTATGAACTCACTAAGCAACGGGAATCATCAAATATGACAGACGGGGTACGGAGATGGCCCTTCGTACCGACATTGACTCTAGGTGACTTGAACCGGGGAAAACGGGTGCTTGGGACACGAACGAGGTCTGATCGACCTTCAAGTCATATGGGCACGCCAACCAAGGTGACTTACTCCTTCGAGGACCCCTTGGCATACCTGTGGCTCTCACTGGGTGCTTGAGGCAACCCTCGGGCCACACGCCACGAGAGGCCCAAAAATTGGCTCAAATGGAGGCTAAAACGGCATCTGACAAACCCGTAATAAGCGGAAGCCAGGTGGCGGTCCTCCCTGGGCCGTCACCCTGGGTAGCGGCCAACTCTGGGCCGCTACCCAAGCCTAGCGGTCTTCCCTGAGACCGCTAGAGTGGGGTTGCAGCCATTCAATGACCGTAACTCCAAGGACCCTGGGGGCCTAGTAGCGGCCAGCTCCTGGCCGCTAGCATCCAGGAAACGGTCACTTCTTGACCGCAAGGCGCCATAAAACGGTCCTTCCATGACCGCAAGGCGACTAGGACCCCCAACTGCTAGTTTGACGTGCCCAAGGGGCACGTTGACTGCCATAAAATAGCGGTCAGCGGCCGACCGCTACCCCTTGGGTAGCGGTCAGTCGCGAGACCGCAAGCGAACCAGGCGGTCTCCTCAAGATCGCAAAGCCTTCCGATACTACAGGAGCCAAGTAGCGGCCCTCAGTAGACCGCCTCATGAAAGAGGCGGTCTCTGGAAGGACCGCTACCCCAATCCGAGCGCGAAAACGGCAGAAAGAATCAAACCACACTCTAATCACCCCTAGATGATGGGGAAACAAAGGGGAACTCTCCCCCAACCCTCCTAGCATGATTTTATACCCATAGATCGGTCAAAAACCTCAAAAAACGTTAGATCCGGCGCTCAAACCCAAATCATGCATTTCCCCACCCCGGCACGAAACAAGCCCCTCTCGACCTCTCCTCGGCCTAGAAATCGCAGGGAAAGCAGGAAAGAGGGCAAGGATCCATCCCCCTACCTCAAAGAAGCTTTAAATCCTCCGGATCGTCGCCGATCTCAAATCCATGTTCAAACCATGACCTCCACACTCTCACCGCGACTCACCGCGAAAATGCCACCGCCACGATCACCTGGCCACCGCCGTTGTCGTCGTGGCCTCCCTTTAACTCGCCGTCTGCAGCCGGTCAGGAAGAGGGCGCCGCGTGCTCTCGGACGTGGGAGAGGGAGCTTGCAACGGTCGAATGGGGTGAGGGTTCTCACGGGAGAGAAGAGAAGAGGAAAAAGGAGGAGGGAAAAAGAAAAGAAAAAGGGGTTTAATATATAGAAATCGGGAAAATCCAAAAAATAGAGAAAATTGGGGAAAATGATTTTCCTGATCCTTGGAACACGCTCGACGCACTGGTAACGTCCCGGAGTTGGAGAACGCAACGATTCACCCTGCAAAGGGTTCCTAAGACTCGTTAGAGGAAAACACGCGTAAACCGCAAAACACTCTCCGGGACCCCCAAAGCTGATCCGAAACCCACGGATCCTGATCCGAAAAATATCCGAAAAACCTGGGGCATTACAGGGTTCATCCCCGTTAAGCTGTGTATCAGCATGTTCTTGGGGACTTGTCCCAGTGTGTGTTTTAAGGACTGTGTCCTAGTGAGGGCTGTGTCCTCATGCAGTGAAGTCTCACCGGGTTTGGTTAGGGGTTGACGTAGGTTGCAGGTTTACAACCGAACCACCTTAAAAATCTTCTATGCAGTGGGCTGCGAATCGTGTGATTGATCCATCTCTTCTATCCTGTGGACACCGAAAATTGCACACCCAGATATCCTGCCCGGCCTCGCATCAACAACGACACCGAGTGAAGAAGCCCCGGAGAGATTGGTCGTCCGGACTCCCCGAATATGCACACTATCATGAAGCCGTCCCCGGAGTCACGACAGCGAAGAGAAATAAACTCCCGGGTAGCTCATAATCCATGGGCCTCGAATAAAATTAAACGGGCCATAACTCATGCTCACAACGGGCTCAAAACTGCCCATTTAGCCGCTCAACAGCACACCCAAGCCCCCTAGGCTTCAGCGGCACACCCCCCTGGGGGGCCTTCAGCGGTACACCCCCCAGGGGGGGGGCCTTCAGCGGTACACCCCCCCAATGGTCTCCAGCGGCACGCCCGTCCTGGGCTCCAGCGGCACACCCCTTGGGGGTCTTCGACGGCACGCCCAGTGGGTCTCCAACGGCACACTCTTTATGCCCTTCAGCGGCACTGCCTCCAGGGCTTCAGCGGCACGGCCTCCAGGGCTTCAGCGGCACAACCCAAAGGGGCTTCAGCGGCACACCCCCTTGGGGGTCTTCAACGGCACACCCCCTGGGTGCCCCAGCGGCACACCCAGGGGGGGGGTTCAGCGGTACACGCCCCAATGGTCTCCAGCGGCACGCCCCTTTGGGCCCTCAGCGGCACACTCTGCTGGGCCTTCCACGGAACGCCCGTTTTGTGCCCCAGCGGCACGCCCTTTTGGCCCTCCTACGGCACACTTGTTCAGCCCGCCAGCGGCACGACGTTAAGCCTTTTTCAACGGCTGAACGACGTGGCGCCCATGCCCTACGCATCCTTGGCGCGCAGTGAGCTCTATGAGGTGTCAACCAGGGATTGGGCCACCCAGGCTATCCCACTGGCATCCAGGACGGGGGAGTCAAACCCCATCATCACGAGCCACTTCCCGCCTCCGACGGCCGTGCTCGAAGGCTCCCGCTGCTGGGAGTATAAATGACGCCCACTTCGACGAAGAGAGGGGGATATACACACAAGGACACACACACAGACAGACACACGTAGAAAGGGAAGAGAAGAAGAGAAGAAGAGAAAGAGAAGAAGGGAAGAAGAAGGAGAAGAGGAGAAGAGAGAAGAGAAGAGGAGAGGCTTTGCCTCCCCCTTCCTGCTGCTCTGTCCACCGCCGTCCGCGTGAAGAGCAGAAGAAGAAGAAGAAGAAGAAGAAGAAGAGAAGAAGGAGAGGGGAGGCTCCGGCTCCCCCGTTGCCATCCCGTCCACCACCACCGGTGCAAAGAGAGGAAGAGAAAGAGCGTGAGTGAAGAGAGAGAGTGAGGTCCGGGAGGGAAGGAGTCCATGCTCCCCCCCATTGTATCTTCTTTCTTTCTTTCTTTGCCCCCCTCGTTTTCTTTCCCGTCGCAATGTATTAGCTCTTTTGGGGCACCCTTTTTGTGAGAATGAAAGTAGAACATTTGCAAATATTTTTGATGTCTCCCTCAGGCGTTTCTTTAGTGTTTTCACCCCTCGATGCTTCACGCCTCTTCCCATTTCTTCTCTCGTCGGGGTTTGCTTCCTCCCGGCCGTTCTTTTCGCTTTCGTCCATCCTTGGATGCCCTCAGCGGCGTGCTCGAGCCGTGTCCCAGCGCCACACCCCAGTTGTGCCTGCAGCGGCACACCCCTTTGGACCCTTCACCGGCGCGCCTGATCAGGCCTTCGCCAGCACACCCCCAGCGGGCCTTCGCCGGTGCACTCTTCAATACCCTTCGCCGGCACGGCCTTGGCTGCCTTTCTCCGGCACGCCTATGATGGCCCTCGCCGGTACGCCCCTTTGGGCCTTCCTCACCGCCATACCCTTGGCCTCCTTGGCCCGGCACACTTGCCCCTTCTTCTTGCCTGGTGCATTCCCCCCTCAGCCAGTCCTAGAGTAGCCTTCCACTCGCCATTCCTTCCAAGTTTTCCGAGGTTTATAAAGGTGTTGCCGCTCTCGGGCGCCCACCTCCAGTTGTCGGGTTCCGCCACTCCATGTGGGCGCATTCCCTGTATCTCCCTTACGCTCGGGTCAAGGGGAGATGCTGCCGAATTTTCGTTAGAAACGATAACATATTAAAAAGCTAAAAAGAAACAACTAACAAATGGAACGATCACACGTTAAAAAGGACAAAAGGAAGCAACAAACAAATGAAAAGAGCAACGGCAAAATGCTTTAACCGAGGCCAGAGAACCGCAATCAACTCAAAGAGAGCCGAATCGAACAACAGCTAAGTAACTTGAACATCCGTCCTCAGGAGAGAAAGAATGAAAGACAATCGAGAGAAAGAGAGAAGAAACCCATGCAAACTTAATAAAATCAGAAAAGAAGAAAAGAAAAGCCTTAAAAGAATTAGAGGGAGAGTGGGCCCTCATCGGTACACCATTTTAGCCCCTCAGCGGTACACTCCCTCAGCCCTTCAGCGGCACACTCCTCAGCCCTTTAGCGGCACAGCCCCAGGCCCTTCAGCGGCACACTCCCAGCCCTTCAGCGGTACACCTTTCCAGCCCTTCAGCGGCACAGCCCCAGGCCCTTCTGTGGCACACTCCCAGCCCTTCAGCGGTACATCCTTCTGGCCCTTCAGCGGCACACACCCTCGCCCCTTTGCCGGCACACCTCTACCAGCCCTTCAGCGGCACACTCCTCGCCCCTTCGCCGACACACCTCTACCGGCCCTTCAGCGGCACACCCTCAGCCCTTCAGCGGTACGCCTTTCTCTTATCCCTCTAATGGCCCATTCTCTCTCCAGAAAATATGAGTAATAATAATAATAACAATAATAGAAATGATAATAAAAAATAACAAATTCAAAAATGAATAAATAAATAAGAATAATAAAGAAATAAGTAATAATAATAATAAACTTAAAAATAATAACAATAATAATAATTAGACAAATAAATGATAACAAAGATGAATGAATAATAATGACAAACTCACCGAGTGATAAATAAATAAATGATAACCCAGGATAAATAATAATAACAAATTTAACGAAACACGACAAGCAAACGAATGATAATAAAACGAACAAACAATAAAAACAAACCTAACAATAACAATAATAAATGAATAAATCACAAAATAATATAAATAAATAGCAATAATGAACTCACTCAAAGATATACATAAATCAACAAATAGTAATAGTAAAACTCTAAGTAATAATAAAACGATGGTAAAATCCGCTTTGCAGCCCCCGTCTCTCTCTCGTGACCTGGTGCTGAAGGAACAACGATGTCGCCCTCCCAAGTTGGGCCTGAGCCTTGGGAATCATCCCGAAACAGCCATGACTCGACCTCGCCTCGGGCTGACATTCCGATCAAACCGGACTCGTTTCTTAGGCCGGATCCCTTCCGAGCCACTACAAAAATTGCCGCACGCTCGGCAGACATTTGAATGGGTTCACCTCGGTTTTCGCCACGTTTCTATTACGGACCTGTGTCTAAACATGAAAAGACCCGTGAGCAACCAATGTGGCCGACGGCTCCCTCCCCGACATGGTCGTGAGCCGACATTGCTCCGGGCCGATAGCCCGTTAAATCATACTCATTCTAACAGGATTCACTTCCGCTCTTTCATCGAAATTGCCGTAAACTCGGCATACATTTGTACGGGGTCGTTCACGCCCACGTCGCACTTTCAATATGGGCCCTTGCCCGAACATGAAAAGGTCCGCAAGTGACCGACAGAATCGGAATAGAACGAGACGGCTCTCGCCACCCCTGGACACTTTCCATGGGAATATCAAGAAGACCTCCGTGGGCCACACTTAGACCTCGGGCCTGTCCCGATCATGGTCATCGTCTGGCTTATATCCTCGGTCTACAGCCCGCTCCTTTCGAACACGTTTTCGGTTCTGGAGTCTAGTCCCGGGACTCCCCCCCCCGTTGCCCTCCGGCACCGAAAATATTAATGATGCCCGCGCAAGCCTCGTTCGGACCACGGGAGGCGCCCCCAGTATGGTCCCGACTCGATCTCGCACCGGGCAAATAAATTCGCTAGTTTCCTGCTACACGAACCGAGATTTAATCAAATGTTTTCAGTGTCTCGGATTAGTATATATTTGTCGTATCCCGTCATATATATGTTCCAGGTCCTCCCGCGACGATTACGATATTCCCAATACCGGACTCCCGTCCGAATATTAAACGGTCTCCCGAATGACCGACATGTTTCGAACGTCCGCTTCCCTAGACATAGGGCTTTTTAGCCGATTCAAGGGATATTCCCTCGTTGCCCCTTGGCACCGGAAACATTAATGACGCTCATGCAAGTCTTGTTTCTACCGCGGGGGGCCACCGCAATATGGTCGCAGCTTGCTCTTGCACCGGGCCAACAGATTTACTGGTTTCTGACCGCTCTGACCGAGGTTTAGCCGAACGTTCTCCGCTCTTCCGAACAATATATTTGCCGTATCTCGGCATACATGCTTTCCGGTTTTCCCGCGACAACCGTGATTTTCTCGAGCCGGACATTCGTCCGAACATTAAATGGTCAGTACACGACCGACATGACCGTGAATGGTTTTCTTCTCGCCCTCATGCGAGGATCTCAATACCTCGTAATAGACTTTTCATGCAATTAATTTCTTGGCCATGAGGCCCTGAATCCCGACGATTAATCAAGGGTGTTCCCTCGCACAGGGGATGTAAATGACGCCGTGACCTTTATGGCGCGGCGGATTTTGGTCCCGACACGAACCACACAATCGTCTGACGAAGTCAGATCGAGCGCACCATGCGCTCTTCGGAGCCCGAATAAATTGTCACTTCGGTGACTGGCACGCCCACGCACTTAATAAACGAATAAACTAACAAGAGAATAATAAGTGAAAAAAAAAGTGCGTCCACAAGTCTGGCACGCTCGGTGGGACCAAACCACCCTTCATCTCTTCGCCGGGATTCAGGGCCTCATGGCCCCCTAATAAACGATGTTTGGCTGCTCTGATGAATTGTAGGTGTTGTCTTCACCTGCCCTATGGGGAGAAAAGCCGGACTAGACGAAATTATCTTTGTCGCCTCGACGATGCTACTCCGAGGCACCTACAGCTTCCAGGAATCATGGGGGCTGTTATGAAAAAAGAAAGAGAAGAGAAGAAGAAAAGAAGAAAAGAAAAAAAAGAAGAAGAAAAGTAGAAAAGAAAGAAGCAAAAAAAGGAAGAGAAAGAGTCGGCAAGAGAAGGTTGTACGGCCACGTCCGTCGAGACCCATACTGAATGAAGATTGCTGTTGTGAGGTTGATGCGGTGGAGCGAACCAGTCATCCCCTCCCTGAGGGGGTGAGCACTCTCCGCACCCCCACCCTGGTCAATCATACAAAAAAGAAGAGAAGAGAAAAAAGGAGAGAGAAGAAGAAAAAAAAAGAAAAAAAAGAGAAGAAAAGAAGAAAAGTCGGCCAGCATCGCCGACCAGAAGAGCAAGAAGAAACCCGGCGTCCCCGCCCGACTCTAGGAGGCTCCGAGTCTGAAGTGCAATGACCCCGCCCGTTCCTCCTTCCTGCTGCCTCTATCCGGCACAAGACGGCCCCTCGAGTGGCTGTTAGAAGATCCAACAACCCACAATTGTAGCTTGGTGAATGGCTGCCCACTGTGGGGAATGCTTTATAGCAATGAGGCCAAGCACGGCCGCCACTCTCGAAGAGAGCATACACATACCCCTCCAGGGGGGATAAGAAGAAGAGATAAACCCCGCCATAGGGGCATAAGAGGCAAAAAAATATACACCCTGATCTAGGGGCATATGAAGAGATTCTATCCCACTTTGGGGGCATGACAGACAACAAAGCTACACCCCGGCTCAGGGGCCTTTGAAGAAGAAACGTACCCCGCTTAGGGGCACGGAAGGGAAGAGGCATACCCCCCGACCTAGGGGGCAGATGAAGAAAAGCTACACCCCCACTCTGGGGGGGGCATCTGAAGAGAAATATGCCCCGCCGTGAGGGGGTAAAAGAAGCAGAACATACCCCCACCCTGGGGCATAAGAAGCAGCAAGAATGCACCTCGGCTCAGGGGTATTTGAAGCAGAAGACATACCCCGACTGTGGGGCACATGAAGAGAAACACACCCCGCCTTGGAGGCATAAGAAGCAACATAGTTTCACCCCGATCTAGGGGCATAAAGAGCAAAAGAACGCGCCCCGACTGTGGGGCACATGAAGAGAAACACACCCCGCCTTGGGGGCATAAGAAGCAACATAGTTTCTCCCCGATCTAGGGGCATAAAGAGCAAAAGAACGCGCCCCGACTGTGGGGCACATGAAGAGAAACACACCCCGCCTTGGGGGCATAAGAAGCAACATAGTTTCACCCCGATCTAGGGGCATAAAGAGCAAAAGAACACACCCCGACTTAGGGGCATATGAAGAGAAGCATACCCCGCTCTGGGGCATAAGAAGCAGAACCCACACCTCGACTTAGGGGCATATGAAGAGAAGCATACCCCGCTCTGGGGCATAAGAAGCAGAACCCACACCCCGACTTAGGGGCATTCGAGGAAGAAATATACCCCGGTATGGGGGCACATGAAGCACGCATCCACCTCGTCATGAGGGCATAAGAAGCAAAGACCATACCCCGCCATGGGGAATAGGAAGCAAGAATTCACCTCGGCATAGGGGCACGCAAATAAAGAAGCAAACCCCGGCTTAGGGGCATTGGAAGAAGAAACAAACCCCGCCAGTCGGGACACAGAAGTCATGAAGAATACGCCCCGACTTAAGGATATTTGAAGAAGTCACATCCCGTCTCGAGAGCATAGGAAGCAGCAAGAATACACCCCGGCTTAGGGGCATATGAAGAAGAAACATACCCCGCCTGGGGGCATAGAAGCCGTAAAAGAACACGCCTCGGCTCAGGGGCATTTGAAGAAGGTACATCCTGCCTTGGGAGTATAAGATGAAAAGAGTCCACCCAGAACACGCCTCGGCTCAGGGGCATTTGAAGAAGGTACATCCTGCCTTGGGAGTATAAGAAGAAAAGAGTCCACCCCATCTTAGGGGTGTTTGAAGAAGAAACACACCCCTCCTGGGGGCATAGAAGCCATAAAGAATACGCCCCGGCTTACGGGTATTTGAAGAAGAAGGATACCCCGCCTTGGGGGATATTGCAATCAGCGATACACCCTGCTTGGGTGCACAGGAAGCAAACCACACCCCATTCCTGGGGACACGTAAAGAGAGTACACCCCGCCATGGGGGCTCATGAAGAGAATCCACCCCGCCACGGGGGCACATGAAGAGAATCCACCCCGACTCGGGGGTACATGAAGCAACAAAGAATACACCCCGCCTTAGGGGAGTCTGAAGAAGAAGCATACACCCCACCAGTGGGGGCATAGAAGCCATGAAGGACACGCCCCGGCTGAGGGGCGTTTGAAGAAGTTGCATCCCGCTTTGAGAGCATAAGAAAGAGAAGAGTACACCCCAGCTTAGGGATGTTGGAAGAAGAAACACACCCCGCCTGGGGGCATAGAAGCCATTAGAAATACGCTCCGGCTTAGGGGCATTTGAAGAAGCTATATCCCGTCTTGGGAGCATGAGAAAAAAAAAAAAAGTCCGCCCCGGCTTAGGGGCATTTGAAGAAGGAATACATCCCGGCCCCGGGGTCCATGAAGCGACATATACCCCCCCGGGGGGGCATCCGAAGCAGAACAAACAACATTCCCGACTTAGGGGAGCATATGAAGAAAGGAATACACCCCGATATGGGAGCGCATAAGCAAAGAAGAAGAGTTCACCCCGCCTCGGGGGCATAAAAAGCAAGAATTACACCCCGCCTTGGGGGCATATAAAGCAACATACACCCCATCTGGGGGCATAGAAGCCATAAAGAACATACCCCGCCCGGGGCACAGAAGCAAGGAGGCAAGATCCGCCCCCACCATGGGGGCACACAAAGAGGGAAACCACATCCCGCCATGGGGGCATGAGAAGCAAGGAATATACCCCGCCCCGGGGAGCATAAGAAGCAGAAGCCACACCCCGTCTGGGGGCATAGAAGCCACGAAAGACACACCCCACCCGGGGGCGCATGAAGAGAATACACTCCATTCTGGGGGCGTAAGAAGCAGAAGAATCCACCCCTGTCTGTGGGCATGAGAAGCGGAGGACACATCCCACCTTGGGTGCAAAGAAGCGAAGATCCTACCCTGTATAAGGGCGTATAAAACCAAAGAATACACCCTGGCTTAGGGGAATACAAAGAGGAACATACCCCACTCTGGGGCAGAGGAAACAGAAGAATACACCCCGGCCTGGGGGCATATGAAGCCAAGAAACACACCCCGCCTTGGGGGCATTTGAAGAAGAAGCACACCTCGCCTCGAGGGCCCAGGAGCTACAAAGAGAAGTCCACCCCGGCTTGGGGTATTCGAAGAAGAAGCATACCCCGCCAGGGGCATAGAAGCCATAAGGAATACACTCCGGCTTAGGGGTATTTGAAGAAGTTACATCCCGCCTTGGGGGCATATGAAGAAGGATTCACCCCGCCTCGAGTGCATAAAAAGCAAGAACTACACTCCGCCTCAGGGGCGGCAATACACCCCGCCACGGGGGCATTAGAAGCAAAATATACCCCGTGCCGGGGGCATAAAAAAAGAGGATACCTCGCTCTGGGGCATCAGAAGCAGTAATACGCCCCACCTTGGGGGCATCAAAAGCAGCAGCATACCCCACCTTGGGAGCACAAGAAGCAAACATTCCCCCTGGTGTGTCTGGGAAGGAGAAAAGAATTCACCCCGGCCTGGGGACACTTGAAGAAAGAAGCACGTCCCGCCATGGGGGCACATGAAGAGAACCCCTCCCGCCTCGGGAGTATAAGAAAGGGAAGAATACGCCCTGGTCCGGGGGCTTTTGAAGAAACAACACACCCCCTCCATGGGAGATAAAGCTGCGCCCCGACTCAGGGGTATCTGAAGAGAGATCACCCCGTCGCGGGGTCATAAGAAGCAAAAGAATACACCCCGACCTGGGGACACATGCGGAAGACCTACCCCGCTCTGGGGGCACAAGAAAAAGAGATACACTCCACCCCTGGCGCATAAGAAGCATATGCACTTACCCCGCTCTGGGGGCACAAAAAGAGACACACTCCGCCCTTGGCGCATAAGCAGCAGAATCATCTACCCCGACCCGGGGCACAGAAGCGAAGAGACATATATCCCGATCTGGGAGCATAAGAAGAAAGATATACTCCGCCCAAGCGGCATTTGAAGAAACAACATACCCTGCTTCAGGGGCACATAAGCCGTAAAGAAATGCACTCCCGCCGTGGGAGCATAAGAAGCAGAAGAATCCACCCCACTCTGGGGTGGAAGAAGCAGAAGAATCCACCCCGACCGGGAGCACAACAAACAACAAAGATACACCCTCGTGCTAGGGACATATGAAGAGAAGCACTCCTCCGCCTTCAGGGGTAGAAAGAGAGCAGAATTCGCCCCCGCTATGGGGGGGTATAAGAAACAAAGTACAGGCCCCGTACCAGGGGCATATGAAGAAGAAACATACCCCGCCTGGGGGCATAGAAGCCGTGAAGAGTATACCCCGGCTTAGGGGGGGCATTTGAAGAGAGCTACACCCCGTACCAGGGGCATATGAAGAAGAAGCATACCTCGCCTCGAGGGCCTAGAAGCTATAAAGAACACGCCCCGGCTCAGGGGCATATGAAGAGAAGTCCACCCTGGCTTAGGGGCATATGAAGAAGAAACATACCCCACCTGGGGGCATAGAAGCCGTGAAGAGTATACGCCACCATGGGGGCATTTGAAGAGAGCTACACCCCGCCTCGGGGGCATTAAAAGAAAACACACCCTGGTCTGGGGACATAGAAGCCAAAAAAAATACACCCCGCCTGGGGGCACAGAAGAAAAGAGGCAAAACACACCCCTCAGGGGGGATGCACACCGAATGAAGCTACACCCCAACCTGGGGGCGCATTAAGAGACATACACTCTAGCATGGAAGCGTTAATGAGAAAAGAAGAGCAGAAAAGAAAGAAAAAAGGGGCACACGAGGCAGACGTGATCTTCGAGCCCGCCTCATCACAAAAAAGGAAGAGAAGAAGAGGAAGAAAAGACACATGTGGCAGCCGTGGTCCCTGCACCTGCCTCTCTACACAAAAGAAGAAGAGAAGAATAGAAGACTAAAAAAGAGACATGAGGCGAACATGGTCTCCGTACCTGCCTCCCTACAAGAGAAGAAGAGAAGAGAAAAAGAGACATGGGGCAAACATGGTCCTTGCGCCTGCCTCTCTACAAAAGAAGAAGAGAAGAAAAGAAAGAGATGATCACGAGGCAAACATGGTCCTTGCACCTGCCTCTCCAAAAAAAGAAGAAGAAGAGAAGAAGAGAAAGAGCAGTCACGGGGCGAACATGGTCTCTGCACCTGCCTCTCTACAAAAGAAGAAGAGAAGAGAAAAAGAAGTCACGAGGCAAACATGGTCTTTGCACCCGCCTCTCCACAAAAAAAAAGAGCAATTATGAGGCGAACACGGTCTTTGCACCCGCCTCCCCACACAAAGGAAGAAGAGAAGAAGAGAAAGAAGGGTCACGAGGCAAACTTTTACCTCCGACCTCCAGCCATCCAACAAATAGAAACCAACTAAACCTTCCGCCGACGAGGCATTAAACCGACTAAACCTTCCGCCGACGGGGCGTTAAACTGACAAAGGCCTCCCAGATCCTGGCTTTTGTAGCCTGCTTCTCAAAATTCGGCCCTCGTGGCCCGCTTCCCAACTTTGGCTCTCGCAGCCTGCTTCCCCTGGCTCTCGTAGCCTGCTCTCCAATTCTGGCCTTCGTAGCCTGCTTATCTTTGGCCTTCGTGGCCTGCTTCCCGATTCTGGCTCTCGTAGCCTGCTTATCTCTGGCTCTCGCAGCCTGCTTCTCCCTCGGCTTCTATAGCCTGCTTCCCAACTTTGGCTCTTGCAGCCTGCTTCCCTTTGGCCCTCGTGGCCTGCTTCCCAACTTCGGCTCTTTGCAGCCCGCTTCTCAGCTTCGGCTTATGGCCCGCCTCCCCAACATTGGCTCTCGTAGCTTGCTTCCCTTTGGCCTTTGTGGCCTGCTTCCCAATGTTGGTTCTCGTAGCCTGCTCCCCCAACCTTTGGCCCTTGTAGCCCGCTTCCCAGCATCTCCCGGCTTCTATGGCCCGCTTCCCTAATACCCTTTCGACCGTTCGTGGTCCACTTCCCTAGTACCTTTACTACCACTACACTTATACGTAACACCGATATTTTCTTATGCAAAAAAAAAAAACAAAAAAAAATAACACTAAAAAAAACAAAAAAAAAGAAAATGGAAACAAAAAAAGAGAATGCATGATTGCCCTGCTTGCATGGTTGCTTAATATAGAATAATACACATCCTTAGAATTTTCTAAGACCGTGTTTCCTTGCTAAATAATATCATCCCGATTCCGGATGCGTGCGCGTCACGGCATACGCTCGAAGGGAACCCAATTATGGCGGGTGCACACGTCAAGGGGAAGAGTCATGGCCGAATTGTTAAGCTCAACTCACAAAATATGTCACGCCCCGAGCGCGGAAGGAACCCGGGAGAACGCGACGAGTTTATATCAATCATGTCAATCAGAGCAAGTAGAATTTCGACATCAAAATAGAGTGCGCAATAAGATGAGCTTTTGAAACATAATCAAACACTGATACCAATGATAATAACAAACCCATAAATAAAGTCACATACTCCAAGACTTAACAATACGAACCAGGCCCATGAGCCTTAACTATTACAACACATTGACATAACACCATATCCAACGACAAGACTCCTAAGAATAAACTAAGGACGACAAGACACGATAAGTGGTAGTAGCACGACGCTTGCAGATTCTACGCTCGTCACTCTTGCTCCTGCCCATCCGAGTCCGAGTCATGGTCCGTATTACCTGAAAGTTTGGGGACAAGAACTTGATGAGCGAACGCTCAGTAGGAATTATATCTCAAGAACTAGCAATTGGTTTAAGTATTTAACTTTTTCAAATGAAAATGCAAGTCTATATGTAAAACATGTAAAATAAAATGTTATGGAATTGAACAGGATAACGAGAGGAAATAACATATGCTGTTGATCCAAGATAGAGAATTTCAAGTATTCAAGTATTTGAATGAGTACCAAGTATATCAACAAAGTCTTTCATGTCGTGAAATAATGGCTATTAACAAGCAAGTACTTTGCCCATTCCGGGCCACGAAAGTCATGTCAAGTCAGTCATGTCAAGCACGCGAGAGAGAGATAGAGATATAGTGGAGATGTCGTAGATTCAAGCAAGTACTTCGGTGCAATGTCACACCGTGATCAATATAACTCTCATGGGCACAAGTACTTTCGGGTGCTCCTCCCAGGACCAGATCGGGCCCTATATGCGCTGACATTGTTACATGTAATATCTAGACAACCACTTTATGTATAGCCATGGAATTCCAAGAACAAACTCATGTAAGATATCAAGATAAATTTGTGGATAGGTTCCACGGAATTCAAGGAAATAGCTTTTAGAGTTCAAAAATCGCTAATGACGGTATAATCATGAGTGTCGATAAAACTAGGTAGATTTTGTTCCACAATTGGGTACCATAACAAATAGGTATCCATATACATGGATGGTCACCCATTTGATATAGAATTGAGGTCCACAAGAACAGCATATCAATGATATGATGTCCACATCCCATCAAGAATATACTCATGATATCCACATAGCATATCATGAGGGCCGGTATACCATGTTTCTAAAGAGTGACATGGCAAAATAGTGTAAAGGGTTTTTATGGTACAACCTGCTCAGTCAGCCTTGAGGGAATCCAAGGCTCGAGGAGTCTTACGGAGATCTCTATGACTAACTTGCTAGTCCAAAGGAACAGAATGTCCAATGGAGAGCTTGTAGGTCACCGAGAATTGAGGGGTAATGCGATAACCATCGTGAAACATGGGACTATATTCACGAAATGGAACATAGTGCCGATATATATGTATATATAGATATAGAAAACCCTCGGTTCACAGAAAGCAGTATGAAATAATTACACAGGAAATTAGCGACTTAATCTAAGTCATTACTTATCAAATTAACGCCTTTTACAGGGGCGTTTATTTATAATTTGACGACTTATACAGGGGGTCGTCCATTATATAATTCTATTTTGCAGGAATTTCAATATTTTGGAATTTTAACAAAACACGCCTTGGACAGGGGCGTTACTTTTAAATTAGCGCCCTTTGGTGGGGCGTCAGTTCTATAAGAGACGGCCTGTATCAGGTCGTTAATTCAAGTTCATCCAAGATTTAACATGTACAGTGAAAATTTCCAGATAATACAATTTTGGGATAACAAGTTACATGGTCAGGACAAGAAAAATAGCAGGATTCAAGGGGTATAATCATGCATTAGATTGGCTTCATGGTTTCATAGATATAAAATTTTAAAACATGAGTATTTAATAATTTCAAAGAATTGACGACTCCTGGGTAGGGCGTCAGATCTTGAATTAGCGCCCTGGGCTGGGTCGCTTCTTTTAAATTAGCGCCCTTGGCAGGGTCGCTTATTTTAAAATCTTACAGAACCTTTGAAAACGCAATAAGACTATATGCATGAGATCATGGATGATATTATTACATAATCTATGCTAGTTTGGGCTACGTTTCTTGAGAAAACCTACAATATGATCATGATTTATGCTTGTTTGGGCTACGAGACTTGAGATAACCTACAATATGATCATGATTTATGCTTGTTTGGGCTACGAGACTTGAGATAACCTACCTCTGTGGATGATATGGTGAACAGGATGAAGGTCTGAAGCTTTTATGATGGTCTGTCTCAAACAACAGCAGGATGAAGAATGCACTTCGTGGTTCACAGGAGGAAGAAAATGATGACGATGAATGCCCGTGGTCTAGTGCAGGCCTCAGCAGGATGACGGGGGAAGCATAGGAACGCCTTCACACGTTCGTCAGCAGGAAGAAGAATGAAGAAGAGGGAGCTCCCCTTCACGTTGCAGTCAACAGGAAGAAGAGGAAGAAGCCTTCCTCACTTGCATTCGCAGCAGCAGGATGTCGTCGATGCAGCAGTAACGTTGCTAGGATCGACGGAGACGTAGTTTTATAGGGTTGTGTGGGTTCTGGGGGATTCAAATGCTCAGATACGGAAGGGATTTTTGATCAAGATTGGTAAGGTTTTAAACCTACTATGCATGGTCCTCACCCCTTCCAAGATAGCAGCCGCCTGCTCCCATTTGCATCGGAGAACCCTAACACAGGCCATGCAGCGAACGAGCATGCCTTAATTTAACCCTCGGGGAAAGAGACGTCTGAGACAAGAGCGTCTTTTCATTAAGTAGCGCCCTCCCCAGAGGGCGTGTTTTTATAAAATGACGCCTTAACTAGGGTCGTCTTTTACATTTTCCATATTTTGGCACTAAATTTCTATTTTTTTCTTGGTATGAATTAGCGCCCATGATCAGGGCGTTATTTATACAACTAACGCCTTAAGAGAGGGCGTTATTTAATTAGCACCTTAAGGAAGGGCGTTATTTCTTTTTGGCCCAATTTTATGTATTTCTCTTGGATGGTTTTACGTTTATTAAGTACCTCTAATCATATATATCAATTATTTTTATTCGTTTGGAATATTTTATTCCTTATTAATTATCTGGGGTCTTACACCCTCCCCGACTTAAAAGAATTTGGTCCCCAAATTCAATTGCGTGAAATGGAGACATGGAGGGTATAGAGTACTTACGATTTAGAACAATTCTGGATATCTTCTTCGCATAGATTTCTCAGTTTCCCATGTAGCTTCTTGTTCCGAGCATTTGTTCCACTGTACTTTTACCACGGGAATGGTCTTGTTTCTTAAGACTCGGACCTCTCGATCAAGAATCTTCATTGGCTTCTGTTCGTATGTGAAGTCCCTCTGAATTACCAAATTACTATGATCAATGACGTGGAAAGGGTTGTGTACATACTTCTTCAGCATGGAAATGTGGAACACGTTGTGCACTTCCGACAATTGAGGAGGCAAAGCAAGACGATAGGCTACCTCACCCACTCTTGCCAATATTTCGAATGGACCAATGAATCTTGGTGTGAGCTTGCCTTTAACTCCGAACCTCCTTATTCCTCGACCGGGTGAGACCTTGAGGTAAACATGGTCTCCGACTTGGAACTCTAATTCCCTTCTTCTATTATCTGCATAAGATTTCTGTCGGGATTGTGCTACTTTGAGTCTTTCCCGGATAAGTTCAACCTTCTGTGCTGTATTTCTTACCATATCAGGCCCTAGTAGTTGCTTCTCGCCAACCTCATCCCAGCATATAGGAGATCGGCAACTCCTTCCGTACAAGGCTTCAAATGGAGCCATCTGTGTTGACACCCGTTTTATACCGATAAGTTGAGCCGTTTCTCTTACTTCCACTGATTGATGCCCTAAGTTGTCCATTATCTGTTGGGCCATTTTTTTGTGGCACATCCTGGGCCAATTTTTATGTGTAGCCTCCCTCCTTGGTAAAGGTCGTATCCATTTAAGGCTTATCGGACCTTGGCTTTGATTAATTGAACTGTTTTATAAACACGAGGTACCCAAGATCATGGACGGTCCTACATCAGCCGTTCAAGACTGGGGCGGTTAATACCAGACCGTTCATACATTTTGGCTAATTTCTGAGGATTTTCTGAATATTCACCGACAGGATTTTGTGCGGTGTGATAAGGACCGTTCAAGATAATGGACGGGCCTATTACAACCGCCTATATCTCAGAGTCCTACGCGCGCCCGTTTTCTCAGATAATTATCCAATTATCTTGAATTATCACCGACAGGATAAAACGGTCGCGTTTGTGCCGCTCTACGATAAAACGGTCTTTATCCAACCGTTCATATAGTCAGGGTCCCACGGCGGACGTTTCGGCCAGTTCGAGGGATAATTGGGATTATTTTCTGATTATTTGAATTTCCACCGACGGGTATGGACGGTTAGAATGTAACCGCCCACTTGGTTGAGCGTTCTATCGTAAGACCGTTCATCCCGTCGGTTGCTCAATTTTAACAGATTTTAATCCTTTTGTTCTTGGTTTTATCCCCAACTTCTTTTATCAATATCTCGTGGATAATCAACCATTTTAAGTGCCGTGTCGACTGGATGAGAGATGATTGTATTATCTATGATTTATCTTCAATAATTTCGTCTCGAAAATGGCTCTAAACCCTAATTTCGAGATTGGCTTTCTAGGCTCTATAAATAGACTCTATTGGCCGGACGTCGAAAGGGGGGGGGGAGATTTTTGATCGACGGCGAAGCCCTGCCGCACTCTTGAGCGACCCAGCACCAAGGAGGGAGGCTCTCTACGTCCGCATGAGCCTCCGGTCAAGGGAGTAGCCCAGTCTTCATAGTTTTTCGTTCATAAGTTTTGCCGTGTTCTTGCATTGCATGCTTTGTTTCTCACCCGCGTACCCCCTTCCCTCTCATAACATGCATACAACCATCCCATTTTTTGTCACCCTAGGGGTTTAAAAACCCCCCAGGTACTCCCCTTTTCATTTGTTCATGCTTAATTCTTCTCGTTTGAACATGTACCGCATCATTAAGGTCTAATTTGGGTGTTTTTTTTTGTGTCTCTACGTTGTTTCGCAGGTCAGCATCTAATCAGCACGAGGCCCATCCCCTCTGGCCGGCCAGAGAGGGTGGAGGTCGAACCCTTCTCAACTTGCTGAGTGAAGGTCTTGAGCGGTCATCCTTCAGCCGTTCAACGTTTCGCGCGGTGCATAAGCAACCGTCCTTCACTGGAGTGCGGTCCATAAAGTGCCGTCCATCTCACTGCAGCAATTCCTCCCGCGTCCCTCGCAGCGTCCCAGGGCGGTCTATCGTAAGACCGCTCATCCCAGAGCGGTCCTAACCGAGCCGTTCATCCCCAGCGCTGCACCAAGGCGAGTGTCTCCCCATTTTCCAAGGTACGGCGTGCCTGTCGCGTACGGCATCTTGGTGGCGATCACGGTACTTTGCTCCATTCTCTGTTTTCTCTTCTGTCTCTCATTTGTTCATGCACTTGGTGTGCTTTTGACCCCTTTAGTGAAGTGAAAAGAGAGAAAGAAGAGAGGAAATATATATCTACACCCCTTTTGTGGCGATCACGGTGGGACGCCTAGTGCCCATCGTGCTTTTGAGTTGCTGACCCTTCTTAGTCATGTCAAGGTTTTCTTCTTGGAGTGATTTACAGGTAGGAGACGGTTTCTGTCCTCTGGCTCACACGCGGTTCTTACAGAGCCGTCTAACCATCAGCGCAGGTTGATCCTACGCCGTTCATATACTCTGCCTTCAAGTTCATCTACACCGGCCTTTCCTGTTGCAGACGGCTCCCTGGACGCCGTCCATCTCTTTGTGCGGCTTTCATACAGCCGTCCCGCGCCCAGGCACAGGTACGCCGTACTTTCTGGTGGCAGATACACGGCTGTGAGGCGGCGGTTCAAACACGAGTGCGGTTGACAATAAGCCGTCTGTCTGGTATGTCCCTTGCATTTTCTGCCTATGCATTACGGCTGAAATTGGACCGTCTGAGTACTTAGAGCGGTCAGAGGAGGACTGCACATCTCCTGTCGCAGTGCATTTCTGTCGTCTTGCTTAGTGTTTTTTGGCTGATATATATATTGCTCCTGGTGCTGTTCGTTGGCTCCCCCTGCTATCTTATTATTATTGCATCACCATGCTTTTGGTATTCATGTGTATATTTGCTCATTGATTGATAGCTGCTAGGCTAGTTTGTGCATGCACTCCGGTGCGCATAGGAGCATCGATATTTTCACATATTAGTTGCATTCCTACCGAGGTAGGGTTTCCTCTCGTCTCCATATTCCTTGGAGCCGACTGGGGACCTTGCTGAGGACCTCCGTAAGCCCCTGTGAGCCGTGGATTCCCACACGGACGCCGGGCAGGTTGTACCGTATCCACCCCCGTCTAAGGTTGCATCCGTGAGTGAGAGATCCCAATAGAGTCACACGGCTCCTCGTTCTCATCCTAGTCAGGTACCTAGTGGTCGAGAGAATTGACATTTTTATTACTCCACTAAGGTTCAAACCTGAAGATATAAGGAATCGACGAGCATCATTTTAAGAACTTGATTGCATTATCGAGTGATTCTACTCTCATCTCGCTCCATTGTATGCTTACTATTTGCTTGGTAGATTTGATTGATTTAGTGTTGCTTGTTCTAGTATCAAGTGTCTTGGTGTATGTGGGACTGCCTTCTGCCCCCACGATCACTGCCTAGGGTTGATTCTTATTTCCATTCCTACTCCAACCTCTTGTTCGATTCTGCTTCTTCTTCCATGTCGTCTTACGATTTCTCTGCGGCCCATGAGGACTCCCTTCCTCGTGGTCTCCTTGAGGACCCACCTAGGGTCACCCACTTGCAAGGGGGAGAGGGGACGGCCCCTTTGCTCCCGACATCTCTTGGCGAGGGTCCCCGACCCTCTTTTCCAAACCTGTCCAATCAGAATTCAGCCAGTACGATCCTCGACATGATGGCCCAGTTGGACCCCACCCAACTCCATCTCATCAGGCAAGCTTTGCAAGGGGGCGATGCCCCGGCCTCAGCTCTGGCTCATGCCACGGCCCATGTCACCACTTCAGCTCCTGTGGTCGGGACCACCTCTGCGGCTCCCATTGACCTTACTCCAGTGCGCCCTCAGAATTTTCGCTATCCCAATATGGAAATGGGCCAGGCATCCACATCGGTCCATCAGCAACTGGATAAAGGGAAATCCCCGATCCCCTCTGTTCCTTATCTTGAGCCATACCCTACAATTTCCCCATCGCCTCAGGCCCTCATGGCCCCGGCAGACTTCGCTAGGTCACAGCCAGGGGCGGCTCAGGTCACTCATGCGGATATGGGCCCCTCCTCGGCCCATTACCCCTCTTATGGGCCGCCTCCTTCGTCAGTTTATCCTTTGGTCGCCTATCCGGGTGCTACTCCTCTTGCTCCTCCCCCTCCTTCCCGGGAACGAGAAATCCTTGACAAGTGGGCTGCTATGCAGCAACAAATTGATCTCCTCCACAAGCGGGTTGGCCCGCAATCTCTTGCCGATGTCCCTATCCCTAACTTCAGGGACCTACGTTTTCCTTCCCAGTCGGAGCTCCCCGTGTACCGCAAATATGGTGGGAATGGTAACCCGTTCATCCATGTCCGGGAGTTCTTGTACGAGTCTGCGCAGTTCCAACAGGATGATCGCTTGATGGCTTATTTGTTCCGTCGGTCCCTGGAGGGGGTCGCGCTGGAATGGTTTTATACCCTGCCTCTGGAGGAGGCTGAGAATTTTAAGACCGTCAAGGAGAGGTTCATACAGAGGTTTCAAGATCGGGTCGGACCCGAGTATTCTTTCACTGACCTGGTGGCGGAGAAGATGAAGCCGGAGGAAGACTTCGCCACTTATGCAGATCGCTGGAGACAGATGGCCTCGCGGGTGCCCGGGCAGATTCCAGAAGAGGAAAAAGTAAAATTGTTGATTTCCAACGCCACGCCAACTTTCAGAAACATTCTGGCAATGAATGACATTTCAAACATGCACCAACTATACAGCATGGCTAGGTTTATTCAAACCCAATTTAAAGATTCCCCCATCCATTCTCTGTTCGAGGCCCAGAAGCCCAAGGCCACTAAGAAATCCCAGGGCCCCGTCACTGAGGGGGTACAAATTAACGAGCAAGTCCAGGCCGTTCAGTTCCCCCAACACGCCGCTCCACCCCGCTTCCCACCATCTCAGCGCAACCCCCAGTTCGCTGCCCCGCAAGCTCCCCAGCCTGCCTTCCAAGTCCCGCAATACCCTCCACAGGCGCCTCCGCCATCCCAACAGCCTCAACGGCCCCCGCAATACAATAATGTTCCTCCACCCCCCGCCTATGGCTCTGCTCGACCAGCTCCAAAGAGGGCTCATTACCCCCCTCTTCTGGAAACCTTGTCAGATGTTTTCTCTGCTCTAATGTATACTGGCGACCTTCAGTTGCCGCCTGAGCGCCCGAACTGGAATCCGGCTGCCGACCAGTCCCGATATTGTATATTCCATCGGCAGTCGGGGCACACAATAGAGCGATGTTATCAATTCAGAGACCTGGTGTATGATCTGCAGGAGGGCCAGAGAATTGATTGGGCCCAGATGCACCAACTAATTGAGGATATCAAGCAGAGGCAGAGACAGGCCAGGCCGCAACAGGCGGCGCCCCAGCAGCAGCAGCAGCAACAACAGCAACCGCAGCCCCCACCACAGCAGCAAGACCTTGGGATCCATCAAAATCCCATGCCAATGCATCAGCCCGCTCCCCAGCAACAACAGCAACCGCCGGCACCGGCCCCAGGACAAGTGAATGCGGTCCAACGCCCAGCCCCCAACGCTGGGTGGACGTTCGATGATGAGACCCCCGCCCATCTCTTGGCCTTACACCACCACTACTCTTCCACACCAGCCATCCCCTCCATCCTTAGACCCGCCGCAACACCGCCCGTCACTTCCCCCGCGTCACCTCTTAGGCCCTCTACGCTCCACTCTACTCCATCAGTCCTCTCACCACCACCCGCCATGCCTCCCATCATTTCCCCTAAGCTTAACCCTTCGCCCATTTCCCCTCCACCAGGGCCCATTAAGCCTATTCCCGTCATCCTCACCCCCATCTCCACGCCATCCGCCTACCCCACCAGGCCAAGCGGGGGTCCGGTCCAGGCCGTGCAAGCATCACAATGCGCCCTTCGGAGCGGGCGTCCTTTCCAGAGGATGTTTCCTTCCTCAGGTGTATCTGCACCGAACCCTGCAGCTTCCTCCCCTACAGTTGAACCAGAGGAGATAGATCCGGTGCCGGGCACAAGATATGACTTGTTACAGCATTTAGACCGGCTGCCGGCCAAAATCTCAGTATTAGAGTTGATCAAGAGGTCGCCGCTCCACCAAGATGCCCTGAAAATCTTCCTACAGAAGGTTATGGTGAGCGAGGATGTGGCGGTGGATAGCCTGCCTGCGGTTTTGGCCACGATCACCAAGGGGCCATCTATTGCATTTGCTGAGTCAGAATTAGCTCCTCCTGAGGCGCGCCAGATGCCATTATGTATTACCATCTCTTTAAACAAGACGATCGTGGAATCCGCCCTTGTGGATACAGGGGCGTCAATAAATGTCTGCCCATTGAGTACTCTTCGTGCTTGTAACATATCGGAGGACATGCTCAAGCCGACACCAACCACGATAGCATATGACAATTCCAGACGTGCTTGTCACGGAGTAGTAACTGTGCAGGCCGAGCTAGGGCCCTTGGTGATGGATGTAGAATTTTATGTGTTGACATAGACCCAATGTTCAAAGCCATTCTGGGTCGTCCATGGTTAAATGGTTTGAACGCCGTCCCCTCAACTGCCCACCAGTGTCTGAAGTTCCCATTCCAGGGGCGAGTGGTCAAGGTGAAAAGTGTTTCCACAATTCAAAACGTTGACGCCATAGCAGCCAAGATCCTGCCCACACTATGGCCGAGCAACAGACCTGTTTTATCTGTCATGGACTTGAACTATTCATGGGCGTATGCATCGCGCAAAGCCACCACTGCACCAGTCAATGTGAAAGTAAAACCCAAGATGAGAGACTCCAAAGGGTGGCACATAATTCTGAAATTGGGCTATCAGCCAGGCCGAGGGCTCGGCGCACAGCTGCAAGGCCGAACCAACCCCGTTCCCAGGGGAAGGAAGATGGGCCGTCGGGGCCTCGGCTACCATGAATCCTCCATGTCGATGCTTGGGGACTCTGGGTCGTTGACCTGGGATTACCGGCAACATTTCGTGAAGGGTCCGTTGCAGCCTGGCACCTTGAAAACCTCGCCATCCCGCCTTGAAGAAAAGATAGATGAAGCTTGTGCTGTTGCCGATCCTCCACCACCACCGCCGGGGTTAGCCGGCGACTTGGAAGACTTTGCCAATTGCTTTGCAAAGATGTTTTATGAAGAAGAGGGTGACCCGAAGAAAAGGGAGACGCAGCTGGTAAGGCGCCCCCCGATGCCATTGGCCCGCCAGGGGCCCCGGAAGACGGGGAGCTCCATCACTACTTATTCTATGTCCCCATCCCGTCTCGCTTCCTGGTTTCAACAACGGGATTCTGTTCCCCGTTCCCCTCCACTCCTGGTCGACCCGTACTTTGCGGAGAGACCCGAAGTTTTATTCGTTCCATGTGCTTGCGGGCGCTGCCCGCCCATTGATTTATCAACGCTATTCACTCCTCCTCCTCCAGGAGCTCAGCTCCATGAAATGTGGTTTAAGTCTTCTGACCCTTTCTTTGACTGCATTTTCCCGGAATTGTTTCCCATGCAACTGCCTCCCCCTCCGCCTTCTTCCTCCTGTTGTGTGATCACTTCCGACCTCCAAAAAAAAAAAAAAACGCCAATCTCAAAACGGAGGTCTCCATGGAAGATTACGCTATGTTCTACCCAGATTCCCAGGGGCACGAGACCCCTGTTTCTTTTCCGGTAGATTTCTGCTCCCCTAGGTTAGATGTACAGTGTATCGTGTCTTCTAGAATGGTCGAGTCAATCAGGGTAGAGTCTAGTTCAAGTTCTGTCAGCCCACCCACGTCTGCGGCACCTGCCATGTCGCACCCCTTCAAAACCATTCCTGATAGGTTTCTACAAGATTTGGCTGGAAGATGTCATGCTCTATTAAAGTGCCCGGAATTTGTAGAGACCGCGATTGTCTTGGAAGATGATGAGGGAGCTGAGGAGGTATGGAGCAAGGATGGATTAGGGGTATATGAAATTGTGAATGAGAAAGACCCAGCTGATGATGAGGAAGATGAAGAGGACGACACTGCCGACCTATATGCCCAAGGCTTGAAAAAGTTCGACGAACCCTCCGTGGCAGTGGATGAATCCACTAAGGAGATTAACCTCGGAACAATAGAGGACCCCAGGCCCATACTTATTTCTGCCAATCTCCCTCCTCAAGTCGAAAAGGAATTGGTCGAAGTCTTGAGGGAGTACAGCGATTCTTTCGCCTGGTCCTACGAGGACATGCCAGGCCTTGACCCCGCCTTGGTTGAACACAGGCTGATTCTCAAACCAGGGGCAACGCCCGTTAAACAGAAGGCAAGGAGATTCCACCCGCAAATGGCCTTAAGGATTAAGGAGGAAGTCGATAAATTGCACAAGGCCCGGTTCATTAGAGTGGTGCTGTATCCACAATGGGTGGCGAATATAGTCCCGGTGATGAAGAAGGATGGTAAAATTCGAATCTGTATTGACTTCAGGGACTTAAACAAGGCATGTCCGAAAGATGATTTTCCACTTCCTCACATCGACGTCTTGGTCGATAATACAGCTGGGTACGAAGCCCTCTCCTTCATGGACGGCTACTCGGGGTATAACCAAATCCTTTTGGCTCCGGAAGATCAAGAAAAGACCTCGTTCACCACACCATGGGGCACGTACTGCTACGTCGTCATGCCATTTGGGTTGAAAAATGCAGGTGCCACCTACCAAAGGGCGATGATGGCTATCTTCCACGATATGATGCACGTTTATTTAGAAGCTTATGTGGATGATATCCTAGTCAAATCAAGGTCACAAGAAGAGCACCCCGCCATTCTAGCCAAGGTATTGCAAAGGGCTAGGGAATACAAGTTAAAGATGAATCCAAAGAAATGTGTGTTCGGAGTTGCATCAGGGAAATTGCTTGGGTTTATAGTTAGTAAGCGGGGGATTCAGATCGATCCAAACAAGGCAAAGGCCGTCATGGAAATGCCACCGCCGAAGAACATCACTGAGCTTCGAGGTTTGATCGGGCGTTTGCAATTTATCAGGAGATTCATATCTCAGCATTCGCAAAGATGCCGCCCGTTTTATGACCTGTTAAAGACCGGCACGAAATTTGAATGGAATGAACAATGTCAAAAGGCCTATGAGGAACTCAAAGTGTACCTCTCTAATCCCCCGGTTCTACAACCACCCGTCCCCGGGAAACCCCTGATCCTGTACATTTCTGTAATTGAGGATTCCCTAGGAGCTATTTTGGCACAGGTTGATGATGAAGGAAGAGAAAGGGCAGCGTACTATCTCTCAAGGTTATTTAATCCTGCTGAATCCAAGTACACTGCTATGGAGAAAACCTGTGCAGCACTGGTATGGGTAGCGCAGAAGCTTAAACACTACTTTCTCGCCCACGAGGTCAGGCTCATCTCTAGAATGGACCCCATTCGTTATCTGTTGGAAAAGCCGGTCCTTTCTAATCGACTAGCTCGCTGGCAAAGTTTTCTCTCCCAGTTCGACATCACCTTCATCGTGCAGAAAGCAATCAAAGGATATGCTATTGCCGAACACCTAGCCCATTCTCCTATCCCTCGCACTGATTCCATTCAGGATGAATTCCCCGATGAACACCTGGCGGTGATCACTCATCTTCCTTTCTGGTCCCTTCACTTCGATGGTGCCCTTAATTCCCAGGGCAGCGGAGTCGGCGCCGTTCTCCTTACTCCAGAAGGGGTAACCATCCCCATGGCATATCAACTCTCGTTTCCCGCCACCAACAATATAGCCGAGTATGAGGCTCTCCTTGCCGGTCTGAAGCACGCCTACATCTTGGGTGCGCGATACCTAAACATCATAGGAGACTCCCAGCTGGTGCTGCGTCAAGTTTTGTCAACCTACCGCACCCGTGATCCTAAGCTCAAACCCTACCAAGATCTGGTCACACTCTTGGCCAGGCAATTTAGGAAACTCGTCTATATTCATACTCCTCGCTCTTAGAATATCTTGGCCGATGCCCTCGCGTCTCTCGCCTCTTCTCTATCACTCCCCCTAAGTCGCGCCACCGAGACCATTGTGGTCCAAAGGCTAGACGTCCCTTCCCTACAGGATCCCTGGTTCAACAACCTTAGGATGTCCTTAGAGAAGAAAGTAGAAAGGGAGGAAATAAAAGAGGTTTCGTTAACTGAGCTCGAGGAGATCATTGAAGAGGAAGAATTGCCGTGGTTTTATGAGATCGAGCAATACTGCAAGGACGGCACATTTCCGGAAACGGCCAACGCTGAACAGCGAAAAGCCATTAGAAGAGTCGCCGCCAGGTACACGATCATCGCCGGTGAATTGTATAGGCGGGCCCTGAATGGAGTCCTAATGAGGTGCCTAGATGACGAAGAAGCTTGGAAGGTTGTGGAAGCAGCCCACTCTAGCGAGTGTGGAGGGCATGTGAATGGACAGGCCCTGGCAAAGAAGATTCTTAGGCAGGGCTATTACTGGCCAACCCTAGAGGAAGATTGCTCCACCTATGTCCGTAGGTGTCTTCAGTGCCAAATCCATGCCGACAAAATCCACGCTCCGGCCTCTTCTCTTCATCCCATTACGGCCCCCTGGCCGTTTTCTATGTGGGCCTTTGACATCATCGGGCCCCTCGGTGATCCGAACTCTGCGATTAAACAGAAATCTTTCATTCTGACGGCTACAGAATACTTCACCAAGTGGGCCGAGGCTGAGGCTTATGCAGAAATCAAAGCCACCACAGTATGCCGCTTCATCATGAAGAACATTATCTCACGATTCGGAGTGCCAAGCAGCATCGTCACCGACAACGGGCCTCAATTCATCTCACAAGAGCTCCAGGACCTCTGTAAGAAATTCAATATAGTTTTGCATCATTCATCACCATACTACCCCCAAGGTAATGGCCAGGCTGAGGCCACGAATAAGACCCTTCTCAAAATTATCAAGAAAACATGCGAATCACATAAATTTGCTGATTGGGCCGACAAATTGATAGAAGCTCTATGGGCCTACCGCACCTCCGTCCGCACTCCCACGGGGCAGACTCCCTTTGCCCTCACTTACGGAATGGAAGCGGTGCTCCCGTATGAAATTCTAATCCCTTCCCTAAGGGTGCAGTTGGACAAGGAACTTAATCTCGACGACCATCGAGAGGCGTTGTTAGTCCAACTGGAACTTTTAGACGAGAAGAGGTTAAATGCGGCCAATCATGTTTCAGTATATCAAAAGCGGGTCTCGCGATATTTTCAAAAGAAAGTCATCGAAAGAAAATTTCAAGTGGGGAATATGGTTTTAAAACGCAAATTCATCAGGTCTGCAGGTCCCAGGTCTAAGTTGCAACCCAACTGGGAAGGGCCCTTCGTAATCAAAGAAGCTTATCCTGGCAATGCATATCGTCTAATCAACTCGGAGGGGGAGGAATTGCCGAACCCGTGGAATGGGCTGTATTTAAAGCGTTTTCATCCATAAAAATAAAACCAGTGAACGGCTCGATGGCAGGGCATCCCACCAAATTGCAAAAGGAGGACCCAGGTTCAGCATTTCACACACTACACGACCCCGTGGTGCGGTATTCTCTCATGCTACCCGACACCGTTTCTCCTTTGGCCATGCTCGGGGATGGTGGAAATCCTTGCATTTCCTCTCTCTCGGTTGAAGATAAGGCGCAAGTGGTAAATAAGGGGGCGAGAACTGACCCAGGTTCCCCGTCAAAAGAAAAAGGTCTCAAATAGGGGCAATCCGTTAAGACCTCACTCCGCAAAAGAAGAAAAAAAAAAGAAAGAAAGAGAAGGAAAAGGAAAGCAAACAAAAACAAAAAAAGAAGAAGAAAAAGAAAGAACAGGGGCAAAAGCCGAAAGCACAAAGCTCGAAGCTCCCTGAATCCCCGAAAAATGTGGCTAGGCATGGTAAGAGTGGCAGTACAGTTTCCCCGCGGGACGTTATGAGCCCGGTCGCATGCGTGCCTAGAGCGGGTGAAGGTTCGATGACGGATACAAAGCCCCGGCGCAACAGACCAGATTCCTTGAGAAAAGGGGGGTCCCGGGAAAGAACTCAAGCCCTAAAAATCTCTACACCTATCGTCGGCTTCCATACTCAATCTTTTTTACTTTCCCAAGGAATGAATCCCACCCCGGATATGGCCTCAGCAGAAGCACCGTCGAGCAAAGTCGACGCCGATCACGGGCGGTCCCCTTTCCTGCACGCGCTGAACCTTGGAATTCCGTAGCAAGACGAGAAGGTCCCTGCTATTGAGACCCGAGCTGGTTTCAAAATCCAAAAAAAATCAAATATTTTAAAACCCAAAAAAAATCAAATATTTCAAAACCCAAACAAAATCAAATATTTCAAAACCCCCAAAAAAAAAATCAAATATTTCAAAACCCAAAAAAAATCAAATATTTCAAAACCCAAAAAATCAAATATTTCAAAACCAAAAAAATCAAATATTTCAAAACCAAAAAAAAATCAAATATTTCAAAACCCAAAAAAAAATCAAATATTTCAAAACCCAAACAAAATCAAATATTTCAAAATCCAACAAAAATTGCGTTTATTTGTTTTCTTCTTGCATTCATCTGCATTTTCTCGCACTTTGATATTTGCCTATTTAATAAGGCTCACCCCCCTTGACCAAAAGTCAAGAAAGGGTCGTCTCCTAACTTGCTGTAGGCAAGGGGCTGAGCCTAAGATAGATTTAATCTGTTTCATGTTTGCATGTGTGCAGGGGCAGGTCGGAAGGACAGTTGACTCAGGACTACAGGAATATTCAATCCTCGCATTAGCCTATACAATCACATCACATCATAATCATATTGCAAAGCTTAAACTCAATCTCATCAAATCTTATTCATGTCATATATCAAGTTGTCCGAATATAAAATCCTATCCCATATCATCATAAAAACAAAAGAAAATCACTCAGTCCGCCGCTGGGCATCCCCGCGAGGACGTATCTCTCTCAACTCCCTAAGATAAGCCTGTCTAGTCTCTGGAGCCTCCTCGACCTCTGCTGGTAGGGTACGCACCCTGCTCACCTCCCACATGATCAACGCGCTCCTGACCGCCTGCTCGTCCTCCTCAGTCCCGATCCTCCGCATCTGTAGCATGGGAAGGTGGGGTAGCGTGGGTAGCACCATCCGGGGAAGCCCGATCTGCAGGTAGCATCTGTGTGGGCTGTACATCGCCAAAGTGGTGTCGCTCACAAGCCTCAAGTCCAAGCCAGCTCTCCTCGGTAGCCTGATGGTGGTATCATGGAGGAAGTCCGGGCGCATCACGAACCTATCCAGGGGCAGCCTGTTGATGTACGGGCGCCACTCGTCCCTGGTCTTCAGCTTAGCCGTCCTGCACTCAACCTGTGGAGAAAACCTGAAGGCACCCCCTATGAAGTAAAGGGGGTGGCTCCCAAAGATCCTGCTAACTGAAGTAATATCCTCCCTCACGGTGAACTTCATCCTAACTCCCATCCAGCACTCCAATAGGATCATCGAACCAAAGAGAGGACCTCCTAAGGCGGCTGAGGAAAGGCCCTCATACAAATAAGCTAGGACAACCTGAGAAATGGAACACCCCTGCCAAAGGCCACTAATGGTGCTGAGTAAAGGGACCTCTAGGACATGGTCGGCTGAAGGGAAAAGGATGGCCCCGCATAGGCAGATGGACGCAGCTTTGGCTATGGCCTCAACCCACCCGCACTTGTTCCGGCAATGTTCTACCACCCACTGGCTCAGAGGAAGGAGGTGAATGTGGCGAGGGCCTACGAAGGTGCGAACATCCCCGCTGTCAGGTATGAACCCTCCTAGAATGAGTTTTGGATCTATAGGGGCAACAGTATGGCATATCAAGTCTTCCTCCCCCACCTTGGACCTAGGGAGCCCGAAGTATGTCTCTACCTCCTCTAACAGGATGGTGGCCTCAAAAGATGGGAAGAGGAAGGTATGGGTCTGAGGATGCCAAATCTCCATCAAAGCAGAGATACCGTGCCAATCTAAAGAAAGTTTGGGGTAATTCTGACCTAAAACTAGGAGGGAGTGCAAGTGCCAGGATTTGAGAAGGTGAGTCACCCCGAGGGGCAATGCACGGACCATGGGAGCCACCCACTTTAAATTAGAAAAGCGCCTCGGGCCGGGAAGAAGCTGAAAAGAAGAAGGAAGCAAGGGGTGTAAAGAGATATAAGAGGAAATCAAGAGATGACGATTTGAACATATTCTAAGCAAACTTACCTCTCTCATAGGGGTGGCGCTGAGATGTCGAGGAATCAAGTTTAGTCGTTGAATCGCTTCCCGCTCCTTTCTAGCTGGTCGCGGTCCTTCAAACGACGCTCCCCCCGCGGAACTTCCATCAAAAGCCCTCTTCATGATGAGGTGACGAGAATCAAAGGTTTTAGGCTTTAGGAGAAGGAAGACGGGTGAGTTGAGAGTTCAGGCCTACCTGCTACTTATAGGGTTCATTAGAGAATCTAAGCCTCTTAGGATTGGGCCTAGATAAGTCTAGGGCGGGCTAAGATAGGGTTGTGATAAGTTCAAAGCACCTTGCCCTCGGGCTGGGGACTCTCCAGGGAGTCCCCTCTCAAGCAAATCGGACGTGGGATTGGACGGTCTTACGATAGACCGTCCATCCATTATACGGCCCATCATCAACCGTTTTTCTCTCCAAAGGAAGCTTGGGCCCAGTAACTTGTACGGCCCTAACTCCGCCGTTCTAACACTCATACGGTTTATATAGAACCGTTCCAATGAATTCATGCGGTCCTTAGAAAACCGCTCTTATGTAAGAACGGCTAGAAGAGAACCGTCCATATGCTCTGCTCCCCAATTAACCTGCTGCACTCATGCCTCCGTCATTTAGCCTCTCATCTCACTCAAGTCGGCGTGTGCGCTCTCATCTCACTCAAGTCGGCGTGTGCGCTCTCATCTCACTCAAGTCGGCGTGTGCGCTCTCATCTCACTCAAGTCGGCGTGTGCGTCGCTCATCTCTCTCAGGCTAAGCGAGCTTCTCAAACTCATTTGCCCACTCATACAAACATTCATCCACAAAACAAACGAAAAATAGAAGACATGCATATCACTATCATATCATATCATATACAAAGGATGGGCCCAGTACAACCAGTCAAGTAGCTCCCTCTCCCTGGCCCCCGTCGCTGTCTCCACCACCCTCATGCCTCTTTGGGGGAGGCATCGCTGAGGTCGCCTCATCACGCCGTCGCCGGCGCCGCTCCTCCTCCTCGTTCCTCCGATGGCCGGAAGAACCAGTGAAGTAACTCCTCACGGAGCCATGGGTGCCGTGGCTGCCGCTCGCAGTCGCCCTGCTGCGCGCCCGACCCGCCTCCTTCATACCCTCCACCTTGCCCTCCAGACGGGCAACCTGTAAACGGGCCTGCTCTGCCTCACTCCTGTAACGCTCGGCCTCTGCCCGGTAACGGTCCGCCTCGGTAGCACCGGCCCGTAGTCGCTCTAGCTCGGCCCGGAGGAGTGCCGTCTCCACTGCGCCTACCGGTTGGCTCCGCGCAGCCTCTTCTCGCACCCGGGCTACCTTCTCCAGAGCCGCCACCCGGCGCCGCTCCAGCTCCGCCATCCGGCTCCGCTCCAGCTCCGCCACCCGGACTGCCTCCTCCCTAGCCGCTACTCGGCTCTGCTCCAACTCCGCCCGCAGGCGGGACAGCTCGGACGTCTGCATTCACACACCATTGTCAGTTGGTCACATTTCATAAGCATGAATAAACAGAGGAAGTATAGAAATTCGTGTACCCTCTCCACAAGTGCCACCTCGGCCGCTTTGGCCCGCTCTACCATCCGAGTAAAGTCCGCCTCTCGATCGGCTCGATCTGCTGGGGTCTGGACGGAGGAAGAAGAAGGAGCGTCTGGTCCCGCCCTCTGAACACCCTCGGCGCGCTGCATCCAAATACTCCAGGTCAGTCACAAGCATAATCATGATCATATAGGATTGCATAATTTAAAGAGTCTAGGGTCTAGAAAACTCACCAGTAGGGCCAGGGCCTGCCGGGCCTCGTCTCTCTCCCGGATGGTGGAGTGCAGGAGTCCCTGCAGCTCTGCCACTCGTCCTGCAGGGTCAACCTACATTGTAGAAGTCCATGTGTTAGTGCATCATCATATAAGAATCATAAGCATGATAGACAAAGTTTAAGTTTAGAAGTCGTACCGGTCGGTGGGCGCCTCGGAACACCTGGTCCCGGTAGTGCCATGCGTATGCGGTGTAGTACGCGCTGTCGCTCTCTGCCCTGGCGGTCACCACTCGCCCTCGAGCGGCCCAGTCGGCAACCTGCGCGGCGTTCCTTGATGTCCAGTCATATGCCTCGCGGAGCCCCCGGGTCGTCCTCGTCGCCCGTTCCCCCGCCTTCTCGGGCGCTGGGAACTCCACAGCCGGCTGGTGGACCCCGATGGTCCTCATCACCAACCTAAAGTGTAGTGGCTCCACCACATTCATGCAGTGAAGCCACACGTCCCGGCCAGAGAAGGCCAAGGCCTCGGTCACCCACGGCTGTCCCTCCGGGCTCTCCTCCGTGTAAGGGGTCCACCGTACCTGCGAAGAATAGGAAACTGCATCAGTATCATCAGAATAGCATGTATTTATAGAGTCTGAGTTTAGAAGCGTACCGAGGTGTACGGTAGAGAGTCCAGGTCGTCCTGCAGCTCCCGAACCTGCCTCCTCAAGGCCATCATCTCCCGGGGTGCTGTCCACCTCCGCGCTATCGGCAGGAGCCCAGGGCGGGTCTCCTCGCCTCTCCCCAACCCACGTAGGCGCACGTAGGCCCACACCTGTATCACAAGGTCGTGTCAGCATTCAGTCAGCATATAGAGTTGCATAATGAAGACTAGGGAAGAGAGTCGCACCTGGAGTAAGGGGGAGAAGCCCCCAAGCATCGTCCGACGCGCCGTCGAACTGAGGGTGTCAAAGAGGAAGGCGAGGACCGCCGCTCCCCAAGCATAGTCACCTACATGCTCGAGCTCCTGGAGGAAGGGGAGGAAGCGACAGCTCATCACGTCCGCCCGAGTGGAGAAGAGAAGCCGCCCGAACATCAGCATCAGAAATCGTCGGAGTACTCGGTCTGCCTCTGGTCCCGGTGCCGCTGCCACCCTCGGTCTCGCCAACCCGACCAGCCGCTCCAGGTGCTCCTCTGGTCGCTCGCCCACCGCTACGCCAGCTCGTCGAAGGCCCAGGCTGTCCTGGAGAGCAGCCCGGGGAAGGAGGGTCGACTGCCTCTCGGGGCGCCGCAGCTGTAGGCCGAGCAGCTCCCGAGCCATCCCCCGGTAGTCAGGAAAAGTAGTCCCGCTGACCGGCGACCCGTGCACACGTAGGCCAGTGAGCCTGGCCACGTCCTCCAACGTGGGGACCATGTGCCCCCACGGGAACAAGAACGTCCGACTCACTGGGTCCCAGCGGTCGTGCAAAGCATAGAGCAGAGCTGCGTCAAAGCGACACACCTCAATGCTCAGGAAGGGGGCGAACCCCATGGCAGTCAATCGCTCCCTCTGGAAGTCCGGCATTACGAGGTACACTGCCCGAACCTGTAGCCAGGAGGTGCTGGTCCTACGTTTCCCCTGCATTCATCCATTTTATTTTGCATTAGTCATTTAGTTTCACATTTTGTCTCACATAAATAAAATGCTCAAAGCCCAATTATTGATTCTAAGAACGGTTGCTCCCAAACCGCTCCATAGATGAGCGGCTTCACTCAAACCGTTTGTTGCTCAGGTCCCCCAGTTTGAACGGGCTATGCCTAGCCGTTTTTATCATGGACGGATCACCCTGAACCGTCCGATTGCCCGTCTTCTTAAGGAATAACGGCCTACCTCTGGCCGTATTATCTTATGACGGTCCTCTAGGGACCGTATTATTTTGCTTGGTTGCATGTTTGAGCGGACCTACACGTCCCGTCTGTATTCTGAACGGTGATACCCTCACCGTATTGTGTTTTTAAGGAACCGTTGGCTATGTGAGTGTAAACGGCGCTCCCAGCACCGTGTTTGTTTGGGGCGGTCCTTTGGGGACCGCATTGTTCTGGCGGTACAGTTTCTGTTAAACCGTTTTACCATCGTCGTCCCCGACGACGGCGGAGGCCTCCCAGCCAGCTGGGAGACCTCCATGGTCCCTAAAACAACCCCCTAGGCCCCTCTAAGCCCCTAAAACTAACATGCATGGAACTCAAAAACGATAGAAATGGAAGAAGGGGTGGGGGAGACCTACCTCGGGATCCCGTGGTTTCTTGGCCGCCCCCGCGGGCGGTGGTCCTCCGGCCACCTCCTCCTCGCCGGCAGGGGCCTCTTCGTCGGCAACGACGATGGCGAGCTCCTCCATCGTCACCCCGGGTGTGCCTTCCTCCTCCGGCGGCGGTGGCGGTTGCTCCGACGGCGGCGAGTCCTCACCGGCGGTCCGCGGCCTGGCGGACTGGTGCTTCGTCCGGGTCATCGAATGGGCTGGGGTGCAGTGAGGTTGAGAGAGGGAGAGGGAGGAGTTGAGAAGAGAGAGTGAGAGAGGGAGAGTGTGGGCGTCGTTTGCCCCTTCGTCCCTTCCACCGTCGGTTACGGTGGAGGGAGACGAAGGGGTTCCTTTTTTTTTTTTTCGAAGCTCCAGAGAAGAACGGTCTATCGTTAGACTGTTCACTATATGCACGGTTTGTTCCTAACCGTATATCTCTCTTAACCGTTAATTTTGAGTCGGTTGATATTCTGGGTACGAACGGTCCCTATTGAGCCGTCCCAATTAAAACGGTTCCTACCCAACCGCGCCTCACTGGCAACCGGCCCCCAAAGAATTGTTTGAATGACAGATACATACGGTTACCATAGAGCCGTTTGGAAGGTAGAACGGTTTAAATACGGCCGTATATCTCGTTGATGAGTTTAAATCATGAATATTGAATATTTTCTTTGGAAATACATCTCTCAATCATCTTATGCAGCATCACTTCAACCATGTCTCGCCATTTCGCCTGCACAGGTAAGTCAGGTATGGTCTTCTATCCCTGAATCCCTTATTGCATTATTATATGGTATTATATATACTATTTCGAGAGCCGGCAGGTTTCTTATATGTCCCAGGATCTGATGTTCCCCTTCAACAAAAACAATGATGATCCAGGTTCATGTATCTAACCTTCGGATAGGCCGTTAAGTTGGGATGTCACCAGGAGGATGGTTCTATCCGCGCGCTGTGGTTGCGGACGGTATCTTGACTCTGATGTTCCCAGCTTAGCAATATTACTCTCGAATACCTTATATTTTAATCTTTCTTGGCATTTGTTTTAAGGATTTCTTTTTGTTTTAGCCCAGCATGCATCATACGCATTCTTTTGAGCTTTCATGCCCCATGGTTTGCTTAAGAAATGTCCCGTCGGTAACGGTCAGCTATGAGTTTGAGAGGCTCGAGTAAGATGAACTAATTCCGCTCTGAGTTTGAAGGTTCTCTTTGGTCGGTTCGTTGGGGTCAGTTGACTGAAAGATCCCCGTCTGGAGCTTTAGCATCTTTTTTCTTTTGTGGCCCCCTCATTGGACCGCGGGATTGTGTCCCCCATGAGGTTGGTCTTATCGATTGATTTCCTTTAGTTTAGTCCCTCCAGATTGGCGTCGCCTTTTGGTCAATTACTCCTGACGCTCGGTTCAAGGTTTTTCGAAAGATTCTCATCGCTTATTGGTAGGGACGGGTGTCGTTTTACCTTAACGCCCGCTTTTCCGGTCCACTCCGCTACATTTCCGCTTCGTCTCCATGTTCCATGTCACCTCCGCTTCACCTCCGCTCGCTCCCCTGCAAAGAGGACGTTAAGGAGGGGCATCTGTTGACACCCGTTTTATACCGATAAGTTGAGCCGTTTCTCTTACTTCCACTGATTGATGCCCTAAGTTGTCCATTATCTGTTGGGCCATTTTTTTGTGGCACATCCTGGGCCAATTTTTATGTGTAGCCTCCCTCCTTGGTAAAGGTCGTATCCATTTAAGGCTTATCGGACCTTGGCTTTGATTAATTGAACTGTTTTATAAACACGAGGTACCCAAGATCATGGACGGTCCTACATCAGCCGTTCAAGACTGGGGCGGTTAATACCAGACCGTTCATACATTTTGGCTAATTTCTGAGGATTTTCTGAATATTCACCGACAGGATTTTGTGCGGTGTGATAAGGACCGTTCAAGATAATGGACGGGCCTATTACAACCGCCTATATCTCAGAGTCCTACGCGCGCCCGTTTTCTCAGATAATTATCCAATTATCTTGAATTATCACCGACAGGATAAAACGGTCGCGTTTGTGCCGCTCTACGATAAAACGGTCTTTATCCAACCGTTCATATAGTCAGGGTCCCACGGCGGACGTTTCGGCCAGTTCGAGGGATAATTGGGATTATTTGCTGATTATTTGAATTTCCACCGACGGGTATGGACGGTTAGAATGTAACCGCCCACTTGGTTGAGCGGTCTATCGTAAGACCGTTCATCCCGTCGGTTGCTCAATTTTAACAGATTTTAATCCTTTTGTTCTTGGTTTTATCCCCAACTTCTTTTATCAATATCTCCGTGGATAATCAACCATTTTAAGTGCCGTTTCGACTGGATGAGAGATGATTGTATTATCTACGATTTATCTTCAATAATTTCGTCTCGAAAATGGCTCTAAATCTTAATTTCGAGATTGGCTTTCTAGGCTCTATAAATAGACCCTATTGGCCGGACGTCGAAAGGGGGGGGGAGATTTTTGATCGACGGCGAAGCCCTGCCGCGCTCTTGAGCGACCCAGCACCAAGGAGGGAGGCTCTCTACGTCCGCATGAGCCTCCGGTCAAGGGAGTAGCCCAGTCTTCATAGTTTTTCGTTCAAAAGTTTTGCCGTGTTCTTGCATTGCATGCTTTGTTTCTCACCCGCGTACCCCCTTCCCTCTCATAACATCCATACAACCATCCCGTTTTTTGTCACCCTAGGGGTTTAAAAACCCCCCAGGTACTCCCCTTTTCATTTGTTCATGCTTAATTCTTCTCGTTTGAACATGTACCGCATCATTAAGGTCTAATTTGGGTGTTTTTTTTGTGTCTCTACGTTGTTTCGCAGGTCAGCATCTAATCAGCACGAGGCCCATCCCCTCTGGCCGGCCGGAGAGGGTGGAGGTCGAACCCTTCTCAACTTGCTGAGTGAAGGTCTTGAGCGGTCATCCTTCAGCCGTTCAACGTTTCGCGCGGTGCATAAGCAACCGTCCTTCACTGGAGTGCGGTCCCTAATGCGCCGTCCATCTCACTGCAGCAATTCCTCCCGCGTCCCTCGCAGCGTCCCAGGGCGGTCTATCGTAAGACCGCTCATCCCAGAGCGGTCCTAACCGAGCTGTTCATCCCCAGCGCTGCACCAAGGCGAGTGTCTCCCCATTTTCCAAGGTACGGCGTGCCTGTCGCGTACGGCATCTTGGTGGCGATCACGGTACTTTGCTCCATTCTCTGTTTTCTCTTCTGTCTCTCATTTGTTCATGCACATGGTGTGCTTTTGACCCCCTTAGTGAAGTGAAAAGAGAGAGAGAAGAGAGGAAATATATATCTACAATATCTACTCGACAACTCCTCATAAGTATCAAGAAGTTCTTCAAATGACATTTCGTCTTCATCAGAGTCAGAGTCAGAATTTATCTCATTTGAATTTTCATCACCATGAGCCATTAAGCACGGATCCATTACTTCTTCTTCATACTTCTGTGCCAACTCGTCTCAAAGGTCTCTTGCCGACCTACACAAGGGAATTTGTGAAAGTATATTAGACTCAATCGCATTCATGAGAAAATTCAATGCTCTAAGATTCATTGCATTTTTCTTGACATGCATATCATCACATTTGTTATGTTCAGTAGGAAGCTTGTATGGACCTTCACATATGACCTTCCAAACATTAGGCTCATGCAAACTAAGATAAACACACATAGCATTTATCCAAGAAATATAATCATGACCATCAAAAATAGGAAGGCAATTCATAGAGATTTGATCAACAGAAAAATTCATGATTGACAATGCACTAGGATCACTCTGTAGATCGCTAGATCTAGGGACAACAGAGCCTCGCTCTGATACCAATTGTTGGGTCCCGTAGTGCAGGAACACGATTCTAGAGGGGGGGGGGGGTGAATAGAACCCTCTATTAAAAATATGTCCAATTTTAATCTTAAACTAGCCCGCAGTAGAATTAGCAAATGTAACGAGATTGAGGAATTTAAACTAAATAGAATAAATGTGATTCTCTCAATCTCACCGAGCTCACACGATTGCGTAAACGGATTAAACAATGAAGCAAATAATCACACAATTCAAACCATAAGACAATGGGATTTTTAAGGTGGTTCGGGACCACGACGGGCTCCCTACGTCCACCCCTCACCAAACCGGTGAGACTTCACTGCTGTAAAAATAGCCCGGGGATAAATCCCCACACACACACGGAGTCGAGCTCCAACACACACACACACGTAGGGCGACGCCTACGCAACCACACGGGAGTAAACTCCCAACCACACACAGGGAACAAACCCCAGGATATGCCCAAGCACACACGCGGATAGCTCCACTCCAAACGACGCACACGCGTCAACACAAACACTTGGAGAACCCTTTCTCCGAACACCCACACATGAATATCGTTCCAGAAATTTATGAACCGAAGATAAATAGATGCATTGAGTCCCAAACAAACTATAAAAACTGAAATGAAGAAGATATATGAAAAGTAAAGCTCCCCCTTCTTCTATTCTTCCGGTTCTTCTTGGCTCGTCGTCGAATGATCACGAAGCTGCCATCCTCTTGTTCCTCTCAGCATTCCGCTCATCTTTTCCTTCTATCACAAGCTTCAAATCTTCATGGATGGAGATGAAAACCCTTCCTCAAGAGCTCCTCCTTGCTTTGCCCCTTTTCTCCACCTACAAGATAAAACCAATAAACATTAGGGTTCTTCCACTTCCAAATTCGGAGTTGAGGCACATATATATAATAGAGTGGGGAAAAGACACATAAAACTTTCCCAATACGTGTTTGAAACACCCTAATAACAATATGAACTAATGGGGGGTAGTATGGTAATGTTTAGAGAGAGTTTCATAAGGTTTTAAACTCTCCCGGAAATCCCGTTCCGGAAGGGTCGACCCTTGGGCTTACAGAGGCGGACAGACAACAAAAAACCCACCCAGACCACAGGGGTCGACCCTTGGGGTCAACCCTTGCAGGGGGGTCGACCCCTAGGGTCGACCCCTGCAAGTAGGGTTCAAAAACTAGTTTTTGTCTTGAACAGAAACACTGAGGGTCAACCCATGGGGTCGACCCTTGCAGGTAAGTGATGGAAAAAACCATTTTTAGCCCCTTTAAGCTATGCAAAACCAATGGAATAAATATGACCAAAGTCTCTAGATTCCGGATGATTAATCCTAATGGTTTGAACCTGCAAAATCATAGAAAAGCCAAATTAGTATGGATTTGAAAATCAAATGAACTTATCTCTTGAAACTAGCTTTTCTAGAATGAATATGAACATAATGGCATCCAAATGAACCCGAAACATTATCATCTCAAAGGCCATGATCTCAAGAATGAAAATGTGAGTTCAAAACAAGAATCTATCAAGTTAGCATTTCAACCAAGCCACGCACACCAAGAATGAAAATGTTTGTATAGTCAAAAACAAGGATTTGAAGTTGTTATGCTTTCATGAAAAACCCAATCAAGCTATTTTCACACAATCCAACTTCTAGAAGTTCTTTCACTCATTTCAAATGAAGCTCAATGAAATATACTAGAAACATGATGAGGCTCATATTCAACTCTCCACAACCATGCAATCAAGCATTAACACTTAGAACTTGTTCTCATCAAAATATATCATTGAACTTATTCAAACATGTATTTGGCTTCTAAAATCAATCAACAAAAATACATTCCACCAAATGACAAGATTTTGATATGATGAACATGACTCTCTCAATTAACCAAATATATTGACATGGGAGCTCAAACATTCAAATAGCATTCTTGTTGATAGAAACAAACATTCATGAAGCATTGTTTTCACAAGGTGTATTGTCATAAACATAGAATTTTCAAATCGCATGCATCACACACATTAGTAAATATCCAATCATGCAAGCATGTTTTCTCATGAATTCTCATTGAGTACAAGGCATATGCATTCTTTCAAGCATGTTTCACAAATACATTCTCATTCAATACAAAGCATCCTCAATCAAGCTTTTAGTGTATTGTTCACAAGACCAAGCATTCATGCTATGCATGAGCAATATAGAACCAACTCTCATGAAGTCTTGTATGAGTATTTCAAGCACATGAAAACATGGAGAACCATTCAAGCCACATTTCAAAAAGATTTATGTGAAGAGATTAAGCACATCAAAAAGAACAATAACCTCATGTTAAAGAAGCATGAAACACTTTCAATGTAATGCAACTCCATGAAAGATGTTCATGAAAACAACCCAGACTTTTAGTCAAAGGTGAAAACACTTGGACATGCATGTAAACAATATATGTGAACAACAAATACCTCATTTCCACTCAGAGAATAATTTTTGCATAAAGCTTCATTCATTAAAACCCAATCATGGTTTCTTCATAAAAACCATATACATGAGAAACACTCTCAAGCCAACAATACCTCAACTGAGAATGAGGTCATTTAGACATGCATTTTTCTATATATGAAACACATTCACCTCAAACTTATTAATACTCATGTGAATGGTTAAACACCATACAAGTTGATTTCATCAAGTGATATGTAGAGCAAGTTGAAACACATACCAGCTTAAGTCCAATGAACAATAACTATTGTCAACTTGAACTTTCCAATTGATTTTGAAACCTCTAAGACCCATGAAGAGAATACTTAAAACACAAGTGGGTTGACTTACCATCCTTGAACATGAAGGAGATTTACAACCTATTTTGAATCATGGACATTAAAATACTCATGCAGGCATGGGTTTTACTTGTAAATGATGTCCACCATGGATGTTTATCCCGCAAAGTAAGATAATCAAAATATAAGCTCTTTTCACATCAATGGACATTTTTTACAACACATGAGAACATGAATAACCATTCAAGCAAAAGGCCACGCAACATGGTCATTTTGTAATCATCAAAATCACATGCACAACAAACTCGTCAAGAGAACTGTCTCCACTTACCGGTGAGAAGAACCCCTTCTCCTGCAAGCAAACACTAAGAACAAGATAAAACAAAATAAATATATGACGAAGAGAAATAAAAGAAGCAAAGCAACAAATTGAACGAGACAAGGAAACAAAAGAAGACAAAAGAAAAAGACAAGAGAAGAGAATTTGATATTTGGCGGAAGAGAAATAATTTGTGCAACACCTCCCCTAATTACTCCACTGAGCGTTGCACCAATTTTTTTTTTGAGTGGGGCCCATGCCATGCTACCTCTTGCATAGGCGCCACGTCATCATATGATGTGATTGCATCCGAAACAAAAAAAGGTGGGAATAATGTAAATTTTACACTATTCTTGTTTTTTTTCTTGTGGTGCATGTCTTGTCGAATGGTGATGTGGCACTCACGTCAAGGTAACTTAGCATGAGTCTCACTAAAAAAAATAAAAAAATCGGTGGTACTTCCATCTGTGCACAAAGTGTTTCTCTTGGTGAAAGAAGAAGAGGCAAAGACGAAGAGATGTGGAGAAGAACGTGGTTGTGGAATAAAGAAGAATAAGATAATAAAAAATGATAGAGCGAGAGTGGGGGAGGAAACCCAAATAAAAATAAAAAATGTGATTAAGAAGGGAGAGGGTGCCCTACGAGGTCTTTAAATAGACCCAATGACTTTCATTTTTTTTGGACGAGAAATTAAATTCCTCATTTATTTATTTCCTTTTTCTTGCTTCAATCATGGCATTAAGAAATCTTATTTCTTTCATATTTTCCTTTGTTTGGCTCGACAACCAACACCCCCTTCCTCTTCCTCTCCTTATTTTATTTGACTTGATAGATGGAGAGGAGAGGTGGCGGCTAAGTTAGGGCATCCTTCTGATGCAACTTAATTTCCCACGATGTCCCATGTAATTAGAGAAATTAAAACAATATCATCTTGTAATTTTAAGTGCCAAGAAAATAATAAATTAATTTATACCCTTAAAAATTAACAATCAAATGAATATGTCCAAGAAATGTTATTTTTGCAAGAGAGCGGCAAAATTCATGGCAGTAGATTTTCTTGGATATTTCGCACAAACTTTTGATTTTAATAAAAACATTTTCACCAAAATTCACAATTAATCTAAAAAATATGTAAACTATCACATCCCTTAACCTACTCATTGATAGTCTCTTAACAATGCAAACAATCAAAAATTATAGATCACTAAGAGTTAAAAAGTTTTATACCTTATGTCAAGATCATCTTTCATAAATTAACTAAAAATCAGATTTTTAGAATCGTTCAAACCATGCTACCCTAGTAGATCTTATCGGTTGAAAACTTTCTCAGAACTGATCAAAAGATTTATAGCACTTGTGTTTGCAATGTCTAACTCAATAGCTGGACAAATGCATTCCTTATTTGTCATTTAAATTGGTTGAGTTTCAACTCTACACCCCAAATCAGTATTATGACAATAGTAGCTTCCACTTTGCCCTTTTTCTCTTCTTTTTTCATTTTTTTATATATGGTGTTAAACTTCTCTTTACCGTTTGATGCGGACCACCGTATTTGCCGTAAGTGTAGAGATCCGGTTACTAAATTTAGGGGCATTTCACATGTTGACACTACCAGAAAAGGTGGGATTTCAGACGACCGGTATCCGTCTCAGATCCGTCTGAAAATCCGTCGCAAAACACGTTTTCGACGGATTTTCGACGGAATTCAGACAGAAATAGACTGTCTGATATTCTTAGTCACAAATTTGTGACCGTTTTATATTCCGTTTGAAATTCCATCTGAAAATAAAATTTCAGACAGATTAAATTCAGTCACATATTCCGTCTGAAAATAATACGAGATATTTTCCGTCTGAAATACCGTCTGTCCATTATTCCGTCTGAATTTAAAACGGTCTCAAGCCGTCCGAAAATTGGAGAGAAATCCGTCTGAAATTCAGAAGGATAATTACATACGGATAAATTTCGTCTCAAATTCCGTCTGAATTTCATACGGATTATATGACGGTTAAGTCAACCGTTCGTCCGAAACTTCAGACGGATAATCTTCGTCTCAAATACCGTCTGAAAATCCGTCTGAAACGTAAAAATTTATTTTTTTTAAAAAATCTTAAATTATTCTAAAAAAACATGTTGGATCAAAAATAAACATCAAGAAATATCCTGCTGAAAAAAATATTGGGAACCTGCTGATCAAATAAACACCACCGAAAAAAAAAACTCAACACCAACAATATGCTGATCAAATAAACACCATCGAAAAAAAAAACTCAACACCGTGCTGATCAAATAAACACCACCGAAAAAAAACCTCAACACCATGCTGATCAAATAAATATCACAAAAAAAACACACATCAACCCTACTGGTCCGTCTGAATATCATCAAACATCAAGAAATATCCGGTACATCGTCCATATCCTCCCTGCCCTGCTCATCTCCTCTATCGCCGCCTGCAGAAGGATCCCCATACATTAAAAAAATAATAATATTCATTCATAGATAAAAAAATTAGTGCAAAGAAATTAGCATAAATTGAAATCAGACATCAAATTGATAACTACAGATTTTATAGATCAACTAATAGCTTGAAACAGTATTTAAATTAATTACATTTGGAGAATGCACTTTTGAGTGCTGAGCTCAAACCAGACATCCGATTTGGATTCCGTCAGTTCTGACAAGTCACTTTCATCTCCCATGTCGTGTTGGAACGATCGGCACGGCCATCCGACCGGTATTTCAGATTTTAGACCTCCGGATACGACCTCGCAGTTCATTTAAACTAAGTGTACTTTGAAAATGAACTTTGAGCGTCGAGCTCAAACCGGGCATCCAATCTGGATTCCGTCAGTTCTGACAAGTCACTTTCATCTCTCAGGTCGTGTTGGAACGATCGGCACGGCCATCCGACCTGTATTTCAGGTTTTAGACCCCCGGACCCGACCTGACAGTTCATTTAAACTAAGTGTACTTTGAAAATGAACTTTGAGCGCCGAGCTCAAACTGGGCATCCGATCTAGATTCTGTCAGTTCCGACAAGTCACTTTAATCTCCCAAGTCGTGTTGGAACGATCGGCACGGCCATCCGACCGGTATTTCAAGTTTTAGACCCCCGGACCCGACCTGGCAGTTCATTTAAACTAAGTGTACTTAAAAAATGAACTTTTGAGCGCCGAGCTCAAACCGGGCATCCGATCTGGATTCCGCCAATTCTGACAAGTCATTTTCATCTCCCAGGTCGTGTTGGAACAATTGGAACGTCCATCCGACTGGTATTTCAGGTTTTAGACCCCCGGACCTGACCTGGCAGTTCATTTAAACTAACTGTACTTTGAAAATGAACTTTGAGAGCCGAGCTCAAACCGGGCATCTGATTTGGATATCGTCAGTTCTGACAAGTCACTTTCATCTCCCAGGTCGTGTTGGAATGATCGGCACGGCCATCCGATCGGTATTTCAAGTTTTAGACCCCCGGACCCGACTTGGCAGTTCATTTAAACTAAGTGTACTTTGAAAATGAACTTTGAGCGCCGAGCTCAAACCATGCATCCGATCTGGATTCCGTCAGTTCTAACAAGTCACTTTCATCTCCCAGGTCGTGTTTGAATGATCGGCAAGACCATCCGACCGGTATTTCAGGTTTTAGACCCCCGGACCCGACCTGACAGTTCATTTAAACTAAGTGTACTTTGAAAATGAACTTTGAGCGCCGAGCTCAAATCGGGCATCCAATCTTGATTCTGTCAGTTCTGACAAGTCACTTTCATCTCCCAGGTCGTGTTGCAATGATCGGCACGGCCATCCGATCGGTATTTCAGATTTAGACCCCCGGACCTGACCTGGCAGTTCAATTAAACTAAGTGTACTTAAAAAATAAACTTTGAGCGCCGAGCTCAAACCGGGCATCCGATTTAGATCCCGTCAATTCTGACAAGTCACTTTCATCTCCCAGGTCGTGTTGGAACGATCGGCATGGCCATCCGACCGATATTTCAGGTTTTAGACCTCTGGACCCGACCTGGCAGTTCATTTAAACTAAGTGTACTTTGAAAATGAACTTTGAGCGTCGAGCTCAAACCGGGCATCCGATCTGGATTCCGTTAGTTCTGATAAGTCACTTTCATCTCTCAGGTCGTGTTGGAACGATCGGCACGGCCATCCGACCGGTATTTCAGGTTTTAGACCCCCGCACCCGACCTGGCAGTTCATTTAAACTAAGTGTACTTAAAAAATGAACTTTTGAGCGCCGAGCTCAAACTGGGCACCCGATCTAGATTCCGTCAGTTCTGACAAGTCATTTTCATCTCCCAGGTCATGTTGGAACGATCGGCACTGCCATCCGACCGGTATTTCAGGTTTTAGACCCCCGGACCCGACCTGACAGTTCATTTAAACTAAGTGTACTTTGAAATTTAACTTTGAGCGTCGAGCTCAAACCAGACATCCGATTTGGATCCCGTCAGTTCTGACAAGTCACTTTCATCTCCCAGGTCGTGTTGGAATGATCGGCACGGCCATCCGACCGGTATTTCAAGTTTTAGACCTCCGGACCAGACCTGGCAGTTCATTTAAACTAAGTGTACTTTGAAAATGAACTTTGAGCGCCGAGCCCAAACCAGGCATCCGATCTGGATTCCGTCAGTTCTGAAAAGTCACTTTCATCTCCCAGGTCATGTTGGAATGATCGGCACGGCCATCCGACTGGTATTTCAGGTTTTAGACCCCCGGACCCGACCTGGCAGTTCATTTAAACTAAGTGTACTTTGAAAATGAACTTTGAGCGCCGAGCTCAAACCGGGCATCCGATCTGGATTCCGTCAGTTCCGACAAGTCACTTTCATCTCCCAGGTCATGTTGGAATGATCGGCACGGCCATCCGACCGGTATTTTGGGTTTTAGATCCCCGGACCCGACCTGACAGTTCATTTAAACTAAGTGTATTTAAAAAATGAACTTTTGAGCGCCGAGCTCAAACCGGACATCCGATCTGGATTCCGTCAGTTCTGACAAGTCATTTTCATCTCCCAGATCGTGTTGGAATGATTGGCACGGCCATCCGACCGGTATTTCAGGTTTTAGACCCCCGGACCCGACCTGGCAGTTCATTTAAACTAAGTGTACTTTGAAAATGAACTTTGAGCGCCGAGCTCAAACCGGGCATCTGATTTGGATCTCGTCAGTTCTGACAAGTCACTTTCATCTCCCAGGTCGTGTTGGAACGATCGGCACGGCCATCCGACTGGTATTTCAGGTTTTAGACTCCCGGACCCGACTTGACAGTTCATTTAAACTAAGTGTACTTTGAAAATGAACTTTGAGCGCCGAGCTCAAACCGGGCATCCGATCTAGATTCCGTTAGTTCTGACAAGTCACTTTCATCTCTCAGGTCGTTTTTGAACGATCGGCATGGCCATCCGACCGGTATTTCAGGTTTTAGACCCCCGGACCCGACCTGGCAGTTCATTTAAACTAAGTGTACTTTGAAAATGAACTTTGAGCGCCGAGCTCAAACCGGGCATCCGATCTGGACTCCGTCAGTTCTGACAAGTCACTTTCATCTCTCAGGTCATGTTGCAATGATCGGTACGGTCATCCGACCGGTATTTCAGGTTTTAGACCCTTGGACCCGACCTGACAGTTCATTTAAACTAAGTGTACTTAAAAAATAAACTTTGAGCGCAGAGCTCAAACCGGGCATCCGATTTAGATCCCGTCAGTTCTGACAAGTCACTTTCATCTCTCAGGTCGTGTTGGAATGATCGGCAGGGCCATCCGACTGGTATTTCAGATTTTAGACCCCCGGACCCGACCTGACAGTTCATTTAAATTAAGTGTACATAAAAAATAAACTTTTGAGCGCCGAGCTCAAACTGGGCATCCGATCTGGATTCCGTCAGTTCTGAAAAGTCACTTTCATCTGCTAGGTCGTGTTGGAATGATCGGCATGGCCATCCGACCAGTATTTCAGGTTTTAGACCATCGGACCCGACCTGGCAGTTCATTTAAACTAAGTGTACTTAAAAAATGAACTTTTGAGCGCCGAGCTCAAACCGGGCATCTGATCTGGATTCCGTTAGTTCTGACAAGTCACTTTCATCTCCCATGTCGTGTTGGAATGATCGGCATGGTCATCCGACCGGTATTTCAGGTTTTAGACCCCAGACCCGACCTGTCAGTTCATTTAAACTAAGTGTACTTTGAAAATGAACTTTGAGCGTCGAACTCAAACCGTACATACGATCTGGATTCCGTCAGTTCTGACAAGTCACTTTCATCTCCCAGGTCGTGTTGGAATGATCGGCAAGGTCATTCGACCGGTATTTCAGGTTTTAGACCCCCAGACCCGACCTGGCAGTTCATTTAAACTAAGTGTACTTTGAAAATGAACTTTTGAGCGCCGAGCTCAAACCGGGCATCCGATCTGAATTCCATCAGTTCTGACAAGTCATTTTCATCTCTCAGATCGTGTTGGAATGATCGGCATGGCCATCCGACCGATATTTCAGGTTTTAGACCCCCGGACCCGACCTGGAAGTTCATTTAAACTAAGTGTACTTAAAAAATGAACTTTTGAGCGCCGAGCTCAAACCGGGCATCCGATCAGGATTCCGTCAGTTCTGACAAGTCACTTTCATCTCCCAGGTCGTGTTAGAATAATCGGCATAGCCATCCGACCGGTATTTCAGATTTTAGACCCCCGGACCCGACCTGGCAGTTCATTTAAACTAAGTGCACTTTAAAAATGAACTTTGAGCGCCGAGCTCAAACCGGGCATCCGATCTGGATTCCGTCAATTCTGACAAGTCACTTTCATCTCCCAGGTCGTGTTGGAATGATCTGCATGGCCATCCGACCAGTATTTCAGGTTTTAAACCCCCGGACCCGACCTGACAGTTCATTTAAACTAAGTGTACTTAAAAAATGAACTTTTGAGCGCCGAGCTCAAACCGGGCATCCGATCTGGATTCCGTCAGTTCTGACAAGTCACTTTCATCTCCAAGGTCGTGTTGGAATGATTGGAATGGCCATCCGACCGGTATTTCTGGTTTTAGACCCCCGGACTCGACCTGGCAGTTCATTTAAACTAAGTGTACTTAAGAAATGAACTTTTGAGCGCCGAGCTCAAACCGGGCATCCGATCTGGATTCCGTCAGTTTTGACAAGTCACTTTCATCTCCCAGGTCGTGTTGGAATGATCGACACGGCCATCCAACCTGTATTTCAGGTTTTAGACCCCCCGGATCTGACATGGCAGTTCATTTAAACTAAGTGTACTTTGGAAATGAACTTTGAGCGTCGAGCTCAAACCGGGCATCCGATCTGGATTCCGCCAGTTCTGAAAAGTCACTTTCATCTCCCAGGTCGTGTTAGAACGATCGGCACGACCATCCGACTGGTATTTCAGGTTTTAGACCCCCGGACCCGACCCGGCAGTTCATTTAAACTAAGTGTACTTTGAAAATGAACTTTGAGCGCCGAGCTCAAACCGGGCATCCGATCTGGATTCCGTCAGTTCTGACAAGTCACTTTCATCTCCCAAATCGTGTTGGAATGATCGGCATGGCCATCCGACCGGTATTTCAAGTTTTAGACCCCCGGACCCGACCTGACAGTTCATTTAAACTAAGTGTACTTTGAAAATGAACTTTTGAGCGCCGAGCTCAAATCGGGCATCCGATCTGGATTCCGTCAGTTTTGATAAGTCATTTTCATCTCTTAGGTCGTGTTGGAACGATCGGTATGGCCATCCGATCGGTATTTTAGGTTTTAGACCCCTGGACCCGACCTGACAGTTCATTTAAACTAAGTGTACTTAAAAAATGAACTTTTGAGCGCCGAGCTCAAACCGGGCATCCGATCAGGATTCCGTCAGTTCTGACAAGTCACTTTCATCTCCCAGGTCATGTTGGAACGATCGGAATGGTCGTCCTACCAGTATTTCAGGTTTTAGATCCCCGGACCCGACCTGATAGTTCATTTAAACTAAGTGTACTTTGAAAATGAACTTTGAGCACCGTGCTCAAACCGGGCATCCGATCTGGATTCCGTCAGTTCTGACAAGTCACTTTCATATCTCAGGTCGTGTTGGAATGATCAGCATGGCCATCCGACCGATATTTCAGGTTTTAGACCCCCGGACCCGACCTGGCAGTTCATTTAAACTAAGTGTACTTAAAAAATGAACTTTTGAGCGCCGAGCTCAAACCGGGCATCCGATCTGGATTCCGTCTGTTCTGACAAGTCACTTTCATCTCCCAAGTCGTGTTAGAACAATCGACACGGCCATCCGATCGGTATTTCAGGTTTTAGACCCCCGGACCCGACCTGACAGTTAATTTAAACTAAGTGTACTTAAAAAATGAACTTTTGAGCGTCGAGCTCAAACCGGGCATCCGATCTGGATTCCGTCAGTTTTGACATGTCACTTTCATCTCCCAGATCGTGTTGGAATGATCGGCACCATCATCCGACCGGTATTTCATGTTTTAGACCTCCGGACCCGACCTGACAGTTCATTTAAACTAAGTGTACTTTGAAAATGAACTTTGAGCGTCGAGCTCAAACCGGGCATCCGATCTGGATTCCGTCAGTTCTGATAAGTCACTTTCATCTCTCAGGTCATGTTGGAATAATCGGCACGGCTATCTGACCGGTATTTCAGGTTTTAGACCCCCGGACCCGAATTGACAGTTCATTTAAACTAAGTGTACTTAAAAAATGAACTTTGAGCGCCGAGCTCAAACCGGACATCCGATCTGGATTCCGTCAGTTCTGACAAGTCACTTTCATCTCCCAGGTCGTGTTGGAATGATCAGCACGGCCATCCGACCAGTATTTCAGGTTTTAGACCCCCGGACCCGACCTGACAGTTCATTTAAACTAAGTGTACTTAAAAAATGAACTTTTGAGCGCCGAGCTCAAACCGGACATCCGATCTGGATTCCGTCAGTTCTGACAAGTCACTTTCATCTACTAGGTCGTGTTGGAATAATCGGCATGGCCATCTGACCAGTATTTCAGGTTTTAGACCCTCGGACCCGACCTGACAGTTCATTTAAACTAAGTGTACTTAAAAAATGAACTTTTGAGCGCCGAGCTCAAACCGGACATCCGATCTGGATTCCGTCAGTTCTGACAAGTCACTTTCATCTCTCAGGTCGTGTTGAAATGATCGGCATGGCCATCCAACTGATATTTCAGGTTTTAGACCCCCGGATCCGACCTGGCAGTTCATTTAAACTAAGTGTACTTTGAAAATGAACTTTGAGCGCCAAGCTCAAACCGGGCATCCGATCTGGATTTCGTCAGTTCTCACAAGTCACTTTTATCTCCTAGGTCGTGTTGGAATGATCGGCACGGCCATCCGATTGGTATTTCAGGTTTTAGACCCCCGGACCCGACTTGGCAGTTCATTTAAACTAAGTGTACTTTGAAAATGAACTTTGAGCGCCGAGGTCAAACCGGGCATCCGATCTGAATTCTGTCAGTTCTGACAAGTCACTTTCATCTCCGAGGTCGTGTTGGAATGATCGACACGGCCATCCGACCGGTATTTCAGGTTTTAGACCCCCGGACCCGACCTGACAGTTCATTTAAACTAAGTGTACTTTGAAAATGAACTTTGAGCGCCGAGCTCAAACCGGGCATCCGATTTGGATCCCGTCAGTTCTGACAAGTCACTTTTATCTCCCAGGTCATGTTGGAACTATCAGCACGCCCATCTGACCCCCGAACCCTGGATTTTCTCAATTCTTCTAAACTAAGTGAGTTTTGAAAACTATGGAGTTTAAAAATTTCAAATGAACATAATTGAGTAATTCCATCAAAATAAAAAATAGTAAACACTCACTTGTGTTGCTTGTGCTGTGATGGTGGTGGATTGCTGAGGGACAAGACCCCCCTGGGAGAGGAGGCCACTGATTGCCTGCAAAATGATTGCTTGCTGGCTAGAGATCTCCTGTTGGAACTGCTGCTGCTGCCGCTGCAAATCAGAAATCTGCGATCGGACCATGTCCATCATGTCGCTGGCAGAAGCGCTGGGGGCAACGGAAGGTATAGTGAAGGCACTGCTACTGGTTTGTGCAGAGCTAGAACTCGCACACGATGATATCACCGCGCTAGCGTCTAGGCTCTCCCCAAAACCATATAGTCGGCCTTTCTTCGGTACGCCAGCTGCTGCCACCCACTCCACCAGATCGAACTCCGGCTGCTGCGTGTCTCCCTCCCCGTACTTCTCTGTCACTGCTTTGCTATATGTTTCCTACAAATTGAATAAAATAACTAGTCAATTTCATATGAATTACATGCCGATTTAAATGAACGGTACAAGTTACATATGTAGATAAACTTACCGCTGCTGACTTAGCTGTCTCACTCACAAATTGATTAGTCCCCTTCTTTTTGTGTGTTCTGTCGAACACCTCGAGAAATGACGGAGGTCGATTAAGCTCCACAGCATGTTATACAATTCATAGGAGAAAAAGTCAAATAATGGGATAAATTGTAAGAAGATAAATTGTTATATTACTTACCAATTTTTGTTTATGAGTCGCATAAGAGATGGACCCACTCGTATACAAATTTGAACCTGGTTTTGATGTCCTGTTTGCTCTGACTTTTTCGGACTTTTCTATCCACTCGGGGTTGCACCACAAGAAAGTTCGCAAATAGCGACCGACATATTCGGTCTCTATTCAGTCGTTCTTCGGTCGCAAAATCCAATAGCGACCGAACAGACACCACTTAGCGACGGAGTACTTTTCCAGACCTTGGTCCTCGGTATTGTACTTCCGATCAAGTTCATTCCACAGAGCTTTAGTAGTGTTGAAGGTGGAGGTACTATAGACATCAAACAGGACATCTGACAGTGCAGTTAGAATGCACACATGTCCTAACCTGTCTCTATTAGTCCACTCTTCAACCCTCCTAGTACTCTCGGGGTCGTTTTCATCTATCACAGGGGGGTCCGATTCTATCAATGAGATTAAGCCAACCATGGTGAACCACATCTTCATGCGTTGTTGCCAACGCTTAAAGTGTTGCCCGGAAAACTTCGCGGGCATCCCAGACATGTCCACCCTGTTTCCAAAACTCATCGAAGACGACGATGCCATGAAGGATATCTTCTCTAAGACTGTTGAAAACAAACAGTGTGCAGGGACAACATCATGGCAATAAACGGATCACAGTAGATGCAATGCAAACCATAGTAAAATTACATAGGAGGTTGATTCAAATAAGGACAACCAAGAAGAATCAAACATAAGCATGATTGTTGAACAATTAAGTATGAAGGAATAATCAATTATATCTATCTAAACAACTGGATTAGTAGAAGCGCCTCAAAGAGACTCCCCTTAGATAAGATATCGCCCCCACAAACACCACAAGAAAGTTCGCAAATAGCGACCGACATATTCGGTCTCTATTCAGTCGTTCTTCGGTCGCAAAATCCAATAGCGACCGAACAGACACCACTTAGCGACCGAATATTTCGGTCGCTATATACTAGTCGCTAAATTGCGACCGACATAAGTCGGTCGCGGATACGGTCGCTGATGGCGACCGAATAACTTCGGTCGCCGAATCAGTCGTGCATAGAGACCGATATAACTCGGTCGCAAGAACGGTCCCAGAGTCAATCGGTCTCTATTCGGTCTCCATTCGGTCTCCATTCCGTCGCCAATTTTGTAGTATTTTTTTAAAAAAAAATTATATAAACGACTATATGGTCTCTATTCGGTCGCTATGCGGTCGCCAAAGTTAATATTTTCATAAAATAAGTAATAACTTCGGTCGCTATTCGGTCTCCATGCGGTCGCTAATTAAATTTTTTTTTTTCAAAAATTAATATAAAGCTACTATAAATCACCTGATAAATAACAATTTAATAAAATAAATAACCTGTTACATAACAATTTCATAAAAACATATAAATCAACTACACAACTCATAATCTCCACAAATTTCAAATTCATCACATACAAACACACAAATTAATCATACATCCATAATAAAATGGCAACATACAAATAACTAAAATGAAATCACAAATCCTCCGCATATGTGTCATCCTGGTCGTCGTCTCGTCCAACATCTCGCGACGGATGATCCTGTATATCATTTAAAAAAATTAAAATCAATTCTTTAATAAAGAAATCAATTATTCTTGAAAATTAAAAGCAAGATGTTTTTCATTGAAGTGAAATTGACGAATGATAATTTTAAACGTTTTGCTCAAATCGGTAGTCCGATTTAGAATCCGTCAGCTCTGACAAGTCACGTCTACCTCCCAGGTCGTGTTGGAATGATCGGAATGCCGATCGGATCAGTATTTCACATTCTGGACCCCCGGACCCCGACGGCTTTGATTATAAACCAAGTGCATTTGCAAATTGCACTTTTGAGCGTCGGGCTCAAACCGGATGTCCGATTTAGAATCCGTCAGCTCTGACAAGTCACGTCTACCTCCCAGGTTGTGTTGGAATGATCGGAATGCCGATCGGATCAGTATTTCACATTCTGGACCCCCGGACCCCGACGGCTTTGATTATAAACCAAGTGCATTTGCAAATTGCACTTTTGAGCGATTTGCTCAAACCGGTAGTCCGATTTAGAATCCGTCAGCTCTGACAAGTCACGTCTACCTCCCAGGTCGTGTTGGAATGATCGGAATGCCGATCGGATCAGTATTTCACATTCTGGACCCCCGGACCCCGACGGCTTTGATTATAAACCAAGTGCATTTGCAAATTGCACTTTTGAGCGTCGGGCTCAAACCGGATGTCCGATTTAGAATCCGTCAGCTCTGACAAGTCACGTCTACCTCCCAGGTCGTGTTGGAATGATCGGAATGCCGATCGGATCAGTATTTCACATTCTCGACCCCCGGACCCCGACGGCTTTGATTATAAACCAAGTGCATTTGCAAATTGCACTTTTGAGCGTCGGGCTCAAACCGGTAGTCCGATTTAGAATCCGTCAGCTCTGACAAGTCACGTCTACCTCCCAGGTTGTGTTGGAATGATCGGAATGCCGATCGGATCAGTATTTCACATTCTGGACCCCCGGACCCCGACGGCTTTGATTATAAACCAAGTGCATTTGCAAATTGCACTTTTGAGCGATTTGCTCAAACCTAAATCTAAAATCCTAAAACCTAAACCTATTCCCAAATCCCTAAACCTTAAACCCTAAACCCGTAAAAATTGTAAACCCTATAGAAAAAAAAACGTAAGCCCTAAAACCCCTAAAAACACTAAACTGCAGACCCCGAACCCCCTAAATCATAAAACCATAAAACCCTTAAAAATTATAAATCTTAAACCCTCCCCTAACCCCTAACCCCACTACGATCCCTTAAACTCCTAAACTGCTAAACCACCGATTGCTAAACCCCAAACCCTCAAACTAAAAATCCCAAACCCTAAACCTTAAAACCCTAAATCTTGAGTTACCCCTAAAACTAGAAACTCTAAAATCCTTAAAAACCACAAACATAAAAGACTAAATCTGAAAAACCCTAAATCCTAAACCTTAAACCCTAAAACTCCTAAACCTAAAAATCAAAAATCTTAATACTATAAACTCTAAACCATAAACCATAAATTTAAAATCATAAACCCTAAAATCACTAATAACATCAAACCCTAAATAAAAGAAACCCAAAAATGTAAACCTATATGTAAAACCCTAAAAGCCCCAAGAACCTTAAACCTTAAAAACATTAAACCCTAAACTCAAAACATTAAACCATAAATCTTGAAAACCTTAAACCCTAAACCCTAAACCTTAAAAATATGAAACCATAATATCTATAAACCATAAAAACTCGAAAAACCCTAAACCCTAAAAATCCTAAATTGTAATAACTATAAACCCTAAAAACATGAAAAACCCTAAACCCTAAAACCTAAAATCCTTAGAAACTAGACCCACTAAACCAAAAACCCCTAAAGCCTAAACTCTCAAAACCGTAATCCACCCCCCTAACCGCTAAACCAAAAACCCCAAATGCTAAATCCAAAACCCTAAACTCATATGCCAAATATAAAATGCAAACAAACCTAAACACCAAACAACTAACCCTAAACCCAAAAACCTAAACCCTAAATAACCCTAAACCTTAAACCCTAACCCTATATGTTAAACCCTAAACATAAAAAAATAAACTCATAACCCCCTAAACTGTAAAACCCTAAAATAATTAAAAACCATAAAATTTAAAACACTAAAATCCTAAACCCACATTGAACCCCTTACCCCACCCCTAATACATAAACTACTAAACCTCAAAACTGTCGAACCTTAAACTTTAAATCTTAAAACCGTAAGCCCTTAAACCTTAAACACTAAACAGCCCCTCAACCCTAAGCCTAGCAACCGTAAACCGAAAAACCCACACTTAAAATCGAAGTCCAAAAACCTGTAGCCCTGAAACCCTTCCTAAACCCTAACACCTAACCCTTAAATCCTAACCCTAAAGCCCCAAACCCTAAACCATAAAGCTTAAAATCCTAAACCCTAAACCCTAAAAGCCCTAAACACCTTAAACCCTAAAAATCCTAAACCTTAAAAGAGTAAAACCTAAATCTAGTACCTAAAACCTAAATCTAAAACCCTAAACCTTAAACACTAAACACTAAACCCTTAAAAACCTTACACTAATCATTAGGAAAGGAGAGGTGAGGCCAATCCAAATACAACACATGTTTGTGAATATATTATCATGCTAACACACAAAAATGACTATTTACATGCACTGGTATTTTACTACAAAAAATGGAAGGTCCATATGACTGTTAATAAAGGCAATATAAAGCACCCAAACACCTGAAAAGTGCACAAAATAATATTCTATCATATTAACAATAACATGGACTATGAAATGCCCTAAACAAAAAATTAGCATGGCCTAAACAAAATTTTCACATTAAATTCCCTGCAGGGGGTTGGGGTGGGGGGGCCGCGGCGGGTTGGAGAGAGAGAGAGAGAGAGAGAGAGAGAGAGAGAGAGAGAGAGAGAGAGAGAGAGGGGTACCTGTGGGGGGGCGGGTTGGAGAGAGAGAGAGAGAGAGAGAGAGAGAGAGAGGTACCTGTGGGGGGGGGGCCGCGGCGGGTTGGAGAGAGAGAGAGAGAGAGAGAGAGAGAGAGAGAGAGGGGTACCTGTGGGGGGGCGGGTTGGAGAGAGAGAGAGAGAGAGAGAGAGATACCTGTGGGGGGGGGGGGCCGCGGCGGGTTGGAGAGAGAGAGAGAGAGAGAGAGAGAGAGAGAGAGGTACCTTGGGGGGGGCAGCGGCGGGTTGGAGAGAGAGAGAGAGAGAGAGAGAGAGAGAGAGGGCAGCGGCGGGTTGGAGAGAGAGAGAGAGAGAGAGAGAGAGAGAGAGAGAGAGAGAGAGAGAGGGGTACCTGTGGGGGGGCCGCGGCGGGTTGGAGAGAGAGAGAGAGAGAGAGAGAGAGAGAGAGAGAGAGAGAGAGAGAGAGAGAGAGAGAGAGAGAGAGAGAGAGGTACCTGTGTGTGAGAGAGAGGAAGCCGGCGACGACGGCGACGGCGAGCGGCGACGGCGAGGCGAGCGGCGCGGCGACGACGGCGAGGCGAGCGGCGCGGAGGGGGGCTCCGGCGGAGGGGGCCTCGGGCGGGAGGCCGCACGGGGAGGGGGGCTCGGGCGGAGGAGGGGGGCTCGGGCGGGAGGCCGCAGGGGGAGGGGGGGCTCCGGCGGAGGGGGGCTCGGGCGGGAGGCCGCAGGGGAAGGGGGGACTCCGGCGGAGGAGGGGGGCTAGGGCGGAGAGGGGGCCGCAGGGGGAGGGGGCCGCAGGGGAAGGGGGCTCGGGCGGGGGCTCGGGCGGGAGGGTGGAGGGGGGGCTAGGGCGGAGAGGGGGCCGCAGGGGGAGGGGGCCGCAGGGGAAGGGGGCTCGGGCGGGGGCTCGGGCGGGAGGGTGGAGGGCGGGAGGGAGGGCTCGGGCGGGGAGGGGCTCGGGCGGGCGGGGGTCGCAGGGGGGAGTATAACGGGATCAGCGACCGATTGGCGACCGAATTTAGTTCGGTCGCCAATCGGTCTCAGATGTGCGACCGATTATTTCGGTCGTCGAATTGGTCTCTATTTGGGACCGACTAGCGACCGATTAAAGCGGTCGCTAATGCGGTCGCTATAGCCACTTTTTCTTGTAGTGTTGGCAAAATGGTCACAAGATATCTCCCAATCCTCGTGCCTCATCCATAGAGGGCGGTGCGCCTTCCACAATTGTCGGTCTTCACTCCCCCCACTCAATTTTTTAGCGTGTGCTCGGGCCTCATGTATTTTCCTCTTGTAACTTGACTGCATAGTAGACTCCCAGGCACGACGACATCTCGCCGCGTCATGTCCACACGTGAATTGAAAAGACCGCTGTAAATCAATTACTTTTCACACTTAGTATACTGTTGTAAATTGAGTTTGGGAAATACTTGAATTAAATGACGTAATTACTTACTAAGAACATGTTGTACAATGAATCGCGGACGGCCATCGAAAAATCTCTGAAAGTGGATGATGCCCCGGGCACATGTGCCAACATGAGTTCAGTGGAATGATGGACAGCATTGTGGGGTTCAAATTTCTTACTGCAATTGTAAATGTCAAAATATTCATATTAGACGGTTGAAGGCTAATTAATGTAATATAACCTTATAGATTTACCCGGAGATCTAACACGGGCGACGTCTATCATGGGCCGTGCCTCCCTCGTGACGACTACCGGCATCGTCAAGTGGCTGACTGGTGGGGGTGTGCCCTGTACAAGTGGGAGGTGGTGGGAGGGCACTGGGATCTGTAAGAATAGATCTTCACAAGTAAAACTAAGTGTATTACAGATCTTTGAAAAAACATAATTAATTTTCATAAGTGCACAACAGGTGGGAGGCCACTGAGACCTGCAAGAATTAATTTTCATAAGTAAAATAAATATTGATAACTTTAAATTAAAATATACATACCTGCAGCGGGAGGTGGTGGGGGTGGCGTCTGCACAACAGGTGAGAGGCCACTGAGACCTGCAAGAATTAATTTTCATAAGTAAAATAAATATTGGGAACTTTAAATTAAAATATACATACCTGCAGCGGGAGGTGGTGGGGGTGGCGTCTGCACAACAGATGAGAGGCCACTGAGACCTGCAAGAATTAATTTTCATAAGTAAAACAAATATTGGGAACTTTAAATTAAAATATACATACCTGCAGCGGGAGGTGGTGGGGGTGGCGTCTGCACAACAGGTGGGAGGCCACTGAGACCTGCAATAATTAATTTTAATAAGTAAAATAAATATTGGGAACTTTAAATTAAAATATACATACCTGCAGCGGGAGGTGGTGGGGGTGGCGTCTGCACAACAGGTGAGAGGCCACTGAGACCTGCAAGAATTAATTTTCATAAGTAAAATAAATATTGGGAACTTTAAATTAAAATATACATACCTGCAGCGGGAGGTGGTGGGGGTGGCGTCTGCACAACAGGTGAGAGGCCACTGAGACCTGCAAGAATTAATTTTCATAAGTAAAATAAATATTGGGAACTTTAAATTAAAATATACATACCTGCAGCGGGAGGTGGTGGGGGTGGCGTCTGCACAACAGGTGGGAGGCCACTGAGACCTGCAATAATTAATTTTCATAAGTAAAATAAATATTGGGAACTTTAAATTAAAATATACATACCTGCAGCGGGAGGTGGTGGGGGTGGCGTCTGCACAACAGGTGAGAGGCCACTGAGACTTGCAAGAATTAATTTTCAGGTGGAGTGATACAAATATTACGAACTTATAATTAAAATATACATACCTGCATCGGGAGGTGGTCGGGGTGACATCTGCACAATAGGTGGGAGGCCACTGGCACCTGCAAGAATTAATTTTCATAAGTAAAACAAATATTGAGAATTTTAAATTAAAATATGCATACCTGCAGCGGGAGGTGGTAGGGGTGGCGTCTGCACAACAGGTGGGATGCCACTGAGACCTGCAAGAATTAATTTTCAGGTGGAGTGATACAAATTGTGGCGCGCCCCCTTCCTGCGATCCCGTATCGTGTCCGGGGACGTCACAGCGGATGTACGGAAGTGTTGTGGGCCGAATATTTGTAAGGCGCTAAAGGCCAAACCATCACATATTCCAAAAGAAATATAACCATACAATTTCCATAAGATAAAACATTCATAATTTACATCGTATACAGAGTACTACGTATCTATATCCAAAAGTCATATTTACATTCATTATTCAAAGGGAAACTAAATCTATTTATTCTGTGCGGCGGAATTCAAACTAAACCCGGGATCATCCTCCGACCTACCGTCCGTCGGAGTCAAGGCGCATACTGATCAATTTCCTGAAATGGTTAGGCAACGAAAGTGAGTCCAAAGACTCAGTAGGCATTAAAATCAATCACATGCTTATCATATACTAAACTGTGCAAATCCATGATATATATAAAGCTAATCACGATTTCACTGAATTATACATATACTATGAATGCGAAGGAAATATAAAGAGCAAAGTAATTTTCAGATTTATAAACAGATGCGTATAACAAATCTTATCTGACTTATATATATATGGCATAATACATATATTAGCTAAATCAGAGCTTATACAGATGAACTTATTTTCAGATCATATCAAAGTCATATATCAAATCTGAGCTTCATATTATTTGGTAGCATATATTGGACATGCATCCCGTCACTAAAAGTAGTAGCAAACACATACCTAGGCATCCATACGTCGACATAAAGATAAAAGGTCTAAACGCTGGAGCCTGTCGGCCTTGATCAACCACGCAGGATCGGGAGTTAATACTCCACCATTCCCTAGATAATTTTCTTATTCTGAGTTCCGGATTTTTTAGAAGTCCGTTTGTCCTCGGAAATGGGCCTAATCCCGTAGCGGAAGTTAACTACGGTTTGTCGCCCCACACCTCCTTAAAGTGACACAGTCCATATGCTTAATCAAATTTTTATTCTTATTATAATACTTATTACGTAGTCGTCTCAATACTCAAAACTTGTCATTGAACTTTTACAAAATAACTGGATCGTATTTTAATATTTAGATTTTAATCATAGGGTAGTGGGTCAAATTTATTAACTAAATAAATTACTATTATATAACATTCGAAGAGATTAGAGTAGAGAAAGAGTATAGAGAGAGAGTAGAGAGAGAAAGTAGAGGGAGAAAGTAGAAAGAGATTAGAGAGAAATTAGAGAGAGATTAGAGAGGAAAAGAATGGTAACTAAATAAATAACTGATTCTAAACATAGATCATTGGGTTAAATAAATCAATGACTTAAATCACATTTCAAATAAAATAAAATCAAATAAATGTAAATAACAAATAACATGCACTCGGTTTCATGCCTACCTTTAGAATGGACTTCCTAATTGACTTTAGTATTTCACCCGGGCTCCCGTAAAAGTCTTTGCGTAGGAAAAGATGATTTTTCCGTTCCAGATACGTGAAGAAGGGCGAAATTGTCCAAATAAGTTTCAAATCCTCCGTCCAAACTTTTTATTAATTATTTATATTATTCTGATGATGTTTTCTCTTCTTCGTTTATTTATAAGAGTAGAGAGAGAGAGAGTAGAGAGAGAAAAGAAATTAAGAGAGAGAAAGTAGAGAGAGAAAGAAGAGAGAGAAGAGAGAGAGAGAGATAAAGTAGAGATATATAGTAGAGAGAGAAAGTGGAGAGAGAAAAGAAAGAGAGAGAAAGTAGAGAGAGAAAATAGAGAGAGAGTGAAGAGAGAAAGTGGAGAGAGAGAAAAAGTAGAGAGGAAAATAGAGAGAGAAATTAAAGAGAGAAAGTAGAGAGAGAAAGTGTAGAGAGAAATTAGAGAGAGAAAGCGAAGAGTGAGAGTAGAGAGAAAATGTGGAGAGAGAAAGTAGAGAAAAAGATGGAGAGAGAAAATAGAGAGAGAAAATAGAGAGAGTAGATATAGGGAAAATAGAGAGAGAAGGTATAGAGTGGAGAGAGAAAGTGGAGAGAGAAAATAGAGATAGTAGAAAGAGAGAGAGTAGAGAGAAAAGTATAGAGAGATTAGGGAGAGAGAGAATATAAAATAAAAATATAGGAAGAGAGAGTGTGTGTGTATGAGAGAGAGAGAGTGTGTGGGAGAGAGGGCGAGAGAGAGAGTGGAGAGTTGGGGGGAGAAGTGTGAGAATGTGGGAGAGGGAGAGGGGGGAGAGGGGGATTATATAGGGAATGAGGGGAGGGGATAAGAAGATGAGGTGGAGGATGGGAAGGGATAAGAATGGGGGGGGGGGTACGTGGGGATGGGAGAGGATAAGGTGGGGAGGGAAAAAACGTGGGTGGGTTTTTTTTTTTTAATATGGTTGGATTTTTATATAAAAGCCCTTAAAAAGTTAACAATAACAAGGTCTTAAAGAATCAATTCACTTTATCTTATTTTTGACCTATCAAACGTCAAAATTTGAAAAAATGTTCAATATGAAACTTGTAGATCTTTGAATTCTCTATCCAACGGGTCTAATGTTGATCATATTCTGACTTTTTTATGAAAAGGTATACATTATTAAAGTGAAATAGCTATTTAATTTACTTAATAAGGTTCGTTAAACAATACTGTTCAAGGTATTAGACTTTAATTAAGGTAACATAAAATTCATATAGACTAACTATAAGATATTTAACTATCTTTCGGATGAATTCGGGTGTTACAAATCTCTCCCCCTTAAACAAATTTCGTCCTCGAAATTTAAAAATGTACTCAATACGTACCGAATAGCTGCGGATATTTCTTCCTCATATCATCTTCCATCTCCCAAGTGGCTTCTTCTATTGAGGTACTTTTCCACAATACCTTCACCAATGGAATTATCTTCGTTCTCAGCACTTGTTCTTTCCGATCGAGAATGCGAACTGGTTTCTCCTCATATGTAAGATCTGGCTGAATTTCCAACTGCTCATGCTCTATAATGTGCGATGAGTCTGGCATATATTTTCTTAACATAGACACATGGAATACATCATGAACTCCTGATAATGATGGTGGTAAAGCCAGCTGATATGCCACCTCTCCAATCCTTCTTAAGATTTCAAATGGTCCAATATACCTTGGACTGAGTTTACCTTTCTTGCCAAATCTCATTACTCCCCTAGTAGGTGAAACTTTCAGAAATACGTGATCCCCGATAGCAAATTGTAGATATCTCCTTCTCTGATCAGCATAACTTTTCTGCCTACTTTGAGCTATAAGTAATCTTTTTCTAATCAACTCAACCTTTTCTACACAATCGTGTACAATTTGTGGCCCAATCAATTTTCGCTCACCAACCTCATCCCAACAAACAGGTGACCTACACGGTCTACCATATAATGCTTCATATGGTGCCATTCCTATGCTTGCATGATAGTTGTTATTATATGCAAACTCAATTAACTGCAAATGTTCATCCCAACTGTCTTTCCAGTCTAAACTGCACGCCCTCAACATATCTTCTAGTGTTTGAATGATTCTCTCTGATTGTCCATCTGTTTGAGGGTGAAAAGCAGAACTAAATTTCAACTGTGTACCAAGCGCTTGTTGTAAACTCCTCCAAAATTTTACTGTAAACCTTGCATCCCGATCTGAAATAATAGACACAGGTATACCATGAAGTCTCACAATCTCTCTGATATATAAATGGGCTAAATCCTCTAATGATTGTGTTTTTATAATTGCCAGAAAATGGGCTGAATTAGTAAGCCTGTCAACAATTACCCAAATGGAATCATATTTTCTCCTACTCATTGGTAATCCCATCACAAAATCTATAGTGATATGCTCCCATTTCCACTATGGAATTTCCATCAATTGTAATGGTCCCGCTGGCCTTTGATGCTCCGCCTTTACTTGTTGACAAGTGAGACACTTGCTGACAAAGTCTGCTATATCTTTCTTCATACCCATCCACCAAAACTGTCTTTTCATATTTTTATACATTTTTGTACTGCCTGGGTGAATAGAATATTGTGATTTATGTGCCTCGGTCAATAGATCTTTCTTTATTTCTTCATTCCGAGGTACACATAATCTTCCCTGAAATCTGATTGCCCCGTCTGCACTTTGAGTAAATCTCGGTGTGCCAATCAATTTTTGTAATTGCTGATCGTTCGGTTATGCTTGCACAATTCGCTCAACCATTGTAGACTGAATAGTTAGTTGGGCCAGAAATGAGTTTATCCCTTTGCATATCGGAGAATATTCCACTACATCAGATGTCATTCTCCAAGTTTGACGCAACTGGATTGCCATTAGCCTCTTCATGCTGAGTGCATCTGCTACCACATTTACTTTTCCTGGGTGGTAATTCAGGGTGAAATCATAATCCTTCAAAAATTCAATCCACCGTCTTTGCAATAAATTTAATTCTTTCTGGGAGAAAATATATCTTAAACTCTGATGGTCTGTAAATACTTCAAACTGCTCACCATACAAATAATGTCGCCAAATTTTTAGAGCATGTACCACCGCTGCTAACTCTAAATCATGTGTTGGATAATTCACCTCATGATTCTTTAGTTGTCTAGATACATAAGCTACTACTTTGCCATTCTACATTAGGACACATCCTAATCCTTTTCTAGAGGCATCTGTATATATCACAAATCCTCCTGACCCACAAGGTAAAGTAAGCACTGGGGCTGTAGTTAACCTTGTTTTTAATTCTTGAAAGCTCAATTCACATTTATCTGACCATTCAAAAGGAACTCATTTCCTAGTCAATTTGGTCATAGGAGCTGCAATAGAAGAAAATCCTTCAATAAACCTGCGATAGTAACCTGCAAGACTCAAAAAGCTCCTAATCTCACTGACATTCTTCGGCCTTTCCCAATGTAAAACTGCCTCAACCTTAGTTGGATCAACAGACACTCCATCACTAGAAATGATATGCCCTAAGAATTGGACCTTATCCAACCAGAATTCACATTTACTGAATTTCGCATAGAGTTGATGTTTCCTTAAAGTTTCCAACACAATTCTCAAATGTTCTTGATGAGTTTCAACAGTGGGAGAGTATGTTGGCCCAGATAGAGATGGCGGATAAGAAGGGGGGTTGAATTGTCCCCTTGCCGAGATGGCAGATTTTTTAAAAAAACTTTCCTTGACAACCACAGCGGAGTTTGAAATTGCAACGTTGATTTCTTAAACAGGAGTGAGATTAAAGAGTTCTCTCACACTTTCCGATCTCACTCGAATTGACAATGCAACAATTTAGAGAGTTCAAGTTTAACAAAGATTAAACAGTGATTAACAAGGAGATTAAGCTCAAATACAAATAACGGAGGTAGCAATGTGTGATAGCGTAGTGAGATAAAAACCAATGTATTGAACCTGTGAAGGGAGATAGAAGAAATGGTAAACACACAGGCAAAAACCACAAGACACAGATTTTTAAGGTGGTTCGGGACCACGACGGGCACCCTACGTCCACCCCTCACCCAATCGGGTGAGGATTCACTACACGCTACTTTCGTAGCACCCGGGGATGAACCCCAACCACACACACACGCTACTTCTGTAGCAATATCCACACACACACAACGGGGAACACACCCCGGACAATAAGCATACACCGAGACGCAGCTCCGTACACGATCCACAAGGGACGAACAATCACACACACACAAGCCGCAATGCCCGCGGCACAATAACTCCACAACCGTTCACCGACGGTTCACACACCCACAGAGATGATGTTTAGAAACGAAGGATATGATCAATATAACTTTAGACACCTAAAGAGATTGACTCCATTAACACAAAAAGGATGTAGAAAGAAATTCCTATCGAAGAACAAGGGCTATAGAGTGTCTTCTCTATGCCACGGGTTGGAGGGTAGCCGGATGATGACGTTGAGAGTGTCCTCTTGATCCCCTTGATGATCTGCTCCTTTTCTTCTTCTTCCAAGAGCTCCAAATGTCGAGGGATGTAGATCGAATCTAGCGTTGAAGCTTCCTTGAGCTCTCTTCTTTCTCTCCTACAACAAATAGAACAAGGTTAGCCAAAGGAGATGAATAAAACCCCAAATTCGTATGTTATATATACAAGAGGGATGAGTTGTGCAAAAGACCACAATACCCTTGCAAAACCCTAGTAAAACCACCCCAATATGTTCATTAGTAACTTAAGGGTAAGTGTGTAAATTTTCAGCCCATTCGGAGGTCATTTGGATGGGTTTCGGCAATTTACGAAAAAGCCGCGCGGACCTGCGAACAGGGGGGGTCGACCCACTTTCAGAGGAGGGTCGACCCATCTACTCCCAGAAGCTATTTTTAGCATATTTTACAGGGGGGTCGACCTACTTTGTGAGGGGGGTCGACCCACTTTCAGACAGGGTGCTGAAAACACCCTGTTTAGCCCAGGGGACGACCCATTAGCATGGGGGGTCGACCCACTGACCTAGAAACTTGATCAAAAGGTTTCTAAACAATTTCCAAACATTCTAAACATGCAACCCAATGTAATCAATCATGAATTAAAAATATTTGGATCATGCATCAACATTTGGAACTCGTTTTGAGTCCAAGACCCAAAGGACATGAATTATGATTATGAAAGCATTGGTATGAGGCACATAAATATTTGATCACATTTTCAACTCAATAACTTCCTCAAGAACATACATAATTCACTTGGTAAAGTAACACCAAATCCAATCAAATATTGCATGAAAGAATAGAACTCAACATGAGCATGATGCAATATGAACTACAGTTATCAAATTGACAATTTGGAAGCCAATTAACCCCAAAGCCATGAAGCATGAAGTGAGCCTAATCTCCCCACATGGAAATCTATCATAAGAGGGTTCTTACCTCGATTTTCAAGATATGTGGGCAGATCAAAACCTGCACTATCAAGTAACCCAGTTTTATGAGTGATAATCCAATATAGCTCAGAAACACATTTTCAACCTAAATCATTCCATCCACATTGTAATGCGACATATTTGAGCCTTGCATGCTTAAGAACCTCAATATCATTTTAATACACCTAAGAATCACTCAATGCATTTTATCATGTCTATGCTTATAAGTACATGGTCAATGCATATGAGAAGATTTGGTAGGTGCCATGAAGAACAAAGTCTAGTGCATAACTTGTTTAGCATAGACAAAGCAAGTTGATGCATAACTTGTTTAGAAAACCAAGATGGTGCATATTTTGTTCAGAGCTAAAGATGTACCAAACATATATTGAACCTCGGTGCAAACAATATCTGAAACATGGATTATGAAGGTAGTTCAGAACAAACTGAACCTTCACACCAATGGACATTAAAACGTCAAGCATCTTTCAGTTCATTAAAAGAGTCATGACCCAAATTGTGAACATGATATAACCAGGTTAGATAGCATGGTTAGAGGGTCTTAAGAACATCCAATAACCTTGGATCACAAAGAATCATAAAAAGCATGTTAAGCAGAAATCCACATCAAGTGTCCCATATAGGACATGCATGAAGTCACCAGTACAAACACCAACATCAAGGATGTGTGCATGAAGGATCATTGTGTTTGAACCACCTGCAAAACAAGATATCATAGTGTTAGTTTATTTTACCATCAAGATGCCATAAAAACATAGACAATCAATATTTCCACTTTGAAGTAAACACAAAACAAGTAAACACAAAACACACGATATATTGGAATCATCAAAACCATTGTCAAAGACAACGAGGGGACGCACAGAACCTAACAGAGTAGATCAACACATCATCAATAAACACCACTACAAATGTATCCAGATATGGTTGGAAAACTCTATTTATCAAATCTATAAATGCTGCTGGTGCATTAGTTAACCCAAATGGCATAACCAAAAATTCATAATGCCCATATCGTGTTCTGAAAGCAGTTTTTGAGAAATCTTCTTCTCTTATCTTTAGTTGGTGGTATCCAGATCTGAGATCAATCTTTAAAAATACCGTGACAGTTCGTAGCTAATCAAATAAATCATCAATTCTTGACAAAGGGTACTTATTCTTAATGGTCACTTGATTCAATTTCCTATAGTCAATGCATAATCTAAGTGACCCATCTTTCTTTCTAACAAACAGAACATGTGCACCCCAAGAGGATACACTTGGTCGAATAAACCCCTTATCTAGCAGTTCTTGTAATTGTTTCTTCAATTCTGCCAATTCAGCTGGTGCCATTCTGTAGGAAGGGATGGAAATGGGTAAAGTACCCGGTGAGAGTTCAATAGTGAACTCCACCTCTCGATATGGTTGCAAACCCAGAAGTTCATCAGGAAACACATCTGAAAATTCTCTGACCACATCGATATCTGAGGGGGTTTTCTTATTTTTATTAGAATGAATAGCCACTATACTAGCCAAATAACTTTGACATCCATTTCTAAGCAATTTCAAAGCCTTAAGTGTTGAAACTAGCGTTTTGCTAGAACGGTGTCTTAGACATTGATAGTGAAATATCTGCTCCCTAGGTTTTTGAAAAATTACTTTCTTTCCATGACAATCTAGAAGGGTAAAATTTGTATCTAACCAATCCATTCCCAAGATGACATCAAAATCAGTCATTTTCAACAGATACACACATGCTGGTATAATCCTCCCCTGAATCACCACATCAATACTAGGAATAACAGAAGTCGTTCTAGCTATCTCCCCAGTTGGTGTGTTAATGGACATCTCATCAGTGTTCATAATTGGTTTATCTTTCAATAATTCAGCAAATCCCAGAGAAATAAAGGAATGTGTAGCACCCGGATCAAATAAAACTTTTGCATGCATATCATCGATAAGAAGAATACCTTCAGCTACTGCATTGGCATCTCGGGTGTCTTCCCTTGTTAGTGCATATACTCTGGCTTGAACTCTCCACTGCTGTTGTGGTTGCTGATCTTGTATTGGCCTTGTGGGACAATCCCTTATCATATGTCCTGTCTGACCACATGAAAAACATTTACCTGCAGCCCGCCAACATTCATTACCTCTATGCTGCATCCCGCACTGTTGGCAAGCTGACATATTATCTCTCCTAACTGGTTGAACTTTCTCTGGAAAAATCATTTTTGGCTTCTTATCTTTCCTCACAATTGAACCAAGATTACCCCCTTTTGCAATATCCCTTTGTCTTTCTACTAAGAATTCCTCATATTCAGTTTCTGCAATAAAAACAGTCCTCAAAGTTGCTGCCATAGTCTGAGGCTCAAGGATTGCAACTCTACTTCTAATGTTGCTTCTCAAACCTCTAACAAATTTCTTCACCCTTCTAAGCTCATCAGAACAAATATGAGGGGCATACTTTTCCAATTCAGTAAATTTTACTTCATAATCGGCAACTGACATACCTCCTTGAGTCAAATTTAAAAACTCAACTTCTTTCCTATCTTTCAAATGTTGAGGGAGAAATTTTGCATGGAAGATATCAAGAAATTCATTCCAACCAATCTCCGTCTCTCTATTTTTGAAAGTAGTTCTAAGTGCAGACCTTCACCACTCGTCCGCACGGTCCTTTAGCATAAATGTAGCTAATATCACCTTATCCTGCTCTGCACATCTAATGGCTTTAAAAATCTTCTCAATCTCTCTCACCCAGTTTTTCACAATCTCCGGGTGACTCTCCCCCTTAAAAGGAGGAGGACTCATATGTCTGAATTTCTCCATTAGGGTAGCGCCTGCTGCCTTATTCGGTTGTTCTTGCACACGGGTTTGTAACTGGGCTTGCATCATTGCATGAGTTTGGGCTTGTAACTGCATAGTCTGCACTAACCCTTGAAAAGATTGTGTGAAGCCTCCTAAATCTGGCACACCCTGAATAGGTAACGCACCTTGCCCACCGGGAGCAAGCTCGCCATGAGTTGTTTCCCCGACAACTCCTTGTGATGTCCCATTTGAGGGCGCAGACTCCTCGGGAGAAGTATTAACCTCAACCCTATCACTCTCTGCCATCTCCTGCGAGGGAGAACTAATCTGAATTAATATGATTCTAGGTTTGACATCAAATTCTAAAATAAATTCCTACGATCTTATGGTATGGTATATAAATTCAGATGGCTGCAAATAATTTCAAGCCTCACAACTTGCTCTGATACCACTCTCTGTGGCGCCCCCTTCCCGCGATCCCGTATCGTTTCCGGGGACGTCACAGCGGATGTACGAAAGTGTTGTGGGCCGAATATTTGTAAGGCACTAAAGGCCAAACCATCACATATTCCAAAAGAAATATAACCATACCATTTCCATAAGATAAAACATTCATAATTTACATCGTATACAGAGTACTACGTATCTCTATCCAAAAGTCATATTTACATTCATTATTCAAAGGGAAACTAAATCTATTTATTCTGCGCGGTGGAATCCAAACTAAATCCGGGATCATCCTCCGACCTACCGTCCGTCGGAGTCAAGACGCACACTGGTCAATTTCTTGAAATGGTTAGACAACGAAAGTGAGTCCAAAGACTCAGTAGGCATTAAAACTAATCACATGCTTATCATATACTAAACTATGCAAATCCATGATGTATATAAAGCTAATCACGATTTCACTGAATTATACATATACTATGAATGTGAAGGAAATATAAAGAGCAAAGTAATTTTCAGATTTATAAACAGATGCGTATAACAAATCTTATCTGACTTATATATATATGGCATAATACATATCTTAGCTAAATCAGAGCTTATACAGATGAACTTATTTTCAGATCATATCAAAGTCATATATCAAATCTGAGCTTCATATTATTTGGCAGCATATATTGGACATGCATCCCGTCACTAAAAGCAGTAGCAAACACATACCTAGGCATCCATACGTCGACATAAAGACAAAAGGTCTAAACGCTGGAGCCTGTCGGCCTTGATCAACCACGCAGGATCGGGAGTTAATACTCCACCATTCCCTAGATAATTTTCTTATTCTGAGTTCCGGATTTTTCAGAAGTCTGTTTGTCCTCGGAAATGGGCCTAATCCCGTAGCGGAAGCTAACTACGGTTTGTCGCCCCACACCTCCTTAAAGTGACACAGTCCATATGCTTAATCAAATTTTTATTCTTATTATAATACTTATTACGTAGTCGTCTCAATACTCAGAACTTGCCATTGAACTTTTACAAAATAACTGGATCATATTTTAATATTTAGATTTTAATCATAGGGTAGTGGGTCAAATTTATTAACTAAATAAATTACTATTATATAACATTCGAAGAGATTAGAGTAGAGAAAGAGTATAGAGAGAGAGTAGAGAGAGAAAGTAGAGGGAGAAAGTAGAAAGAGATTAGAGAGAAATTAGAGAGAGATTAGAGAGGAAAAGAATGGTAACTAAATAAATAATTGATTCTAAACATAGATCATTGGGTTAAATAAATCAATGACTTAAATCACATTTCAAATAAAATCAAATCAAATAAATGTAAATAACAAATAACATGCACTCGGTTTATCATGCCTACCTTTAGAATGGACTTTCGAATTGACTTTAGTATTTCACCGGGCTCCCGTAAAAGTCTTTGCGTAGGAAAAGATGATTTTTCCGTTCCAGATACGTAAAGAAGGGCGAAATTGTCCAAATAAGTTTCAAATCCTCCGTCCAAACTTTTTATTAATTATTTAGATTATTCTGATGATGTTTTCTCTTCTTCGTTTATTTATAAGAGTAGAGAGAGAGTAGAGAGAGAAAAGAAAGAGAGAGAAAGTAGAGAGAGAAAGAAGAGAGAGAGAAGAGAGAGAGAGATAAAGTAGAGAGATATAATAGAGAGAGAAAGTTGAGAGAGAAAGTGGAGAGAGAAAAGAAAGAGAGAGAAAGTAGAGAGAAAATAGAGAGAGTGAAGAGAGAAAGTGGAGAGAGAAAGTGGAGAGAGAAAAGAAAGAGAGAGAAAATATTGAGAGAAAATAGAGAGAGAGTGAAGAGAGAAAGTGGAGAGAGAGAAAGAGTAGAGAGAGTAGAGAGGAAAATAGAGAGAGAAACTAGAGAGAGAAATTAGAGAGAGAAATTAGAGAGAGAAAGTGTAGAGAGAAATTAGAGAGAGAAAGCGAAGAGTGAGAGGAGAGAAAATGTGGAGAGAGAAAGTAGAGAAAAAGATGGAGAGAGAAAATAGAGAGAGAAAGTAGAGAGAGAAAATAGAGAGAAAGTAGATATAGGGAAAATAGAGAGAAGGTATAGAGTGGAGAGAGAAAGTGGAGAGAAAATAGAGATAGTAGAAAGAGAGAGAGTAGAGAGAAAAGTAGAGAGAGATTAGGGAGAGAGAGAATATAAAATAAAAATATAAGAAGATGAGGGGAGGGGATAAGAAGATGAGGTGGAGGATGGGAAGGGATAAGAATGAGGGGGGGGCTTACGTGGGGATGGGAGAGGATAAGGTGGGGAGAAAAAAAACGTGGGTTGATTTTTTTTTTTTAATATGGTTGGATTTTTATATAAAAGCCCTTAAAAAGTTAACAATAACAAGGTCTTAAAGAATAAATTCACTTTATCTTATTTTTGACCTATCAAATGTCAAAATTTGAAAAAGTGTTCAATATGAAACTTGTAGATCTTTGAATTCTCTATCCAACGGGCCTAAAATTGATCATATTCTGACTTTTCTATGAAAAGGTATACATTATTAAAGTGAAATAGCTATTTAATTTACTTAATAAGTTTCGTTAAACAATACCGTTCAAGGTATTAGACTTTAATTAAGGTAACATAAAATTCATATAGACTAACTATAAGATATTTAACTATCTTTCGGATGAATTCGGGTGTTACACAAATATTACGAACTTATAATTAAAATATACATACCTGTAGCGGGAGGTGGTCGGGGTGACATCTGCACAATAGGTGGGAGGCCACTGGCACCTGCACGATTTAATTTTCATAAGTAAAATAAATATTAGAGAATTTAAATTAAAGTATACATACTTGCAGCGGAAGGTGGTGGGGATGGCGTCTGCACAACAGGCAACGAGCCGACACTTGAACCTAAAAAAATTCTTTTAGGCAAGTAAATGATGTAAACATTTATATAGCTAATTTTTTTAATAGATATACATGTGCCCGAAGAAGACGCCAAACAGTAAGGAGTAGAGCCCTTGTCACTGCCCTGTCTCCTCCCACTCCCAGTACGACCTCCTCGAACCATTTCTTTATTACTAACAAAACAATTAATACATATTAATTAATCCTCAATTGCACTAGACTAAAATCTCTGTTATTACAAAATATGCAAAAAGGTAAGGATATCTCACTAAATTATGAAAACGTGCCTCCCTCATGTTGATGATATATCTAACTCATCATCATCTTCGTCATCCATAGTAGCCTCATCAGATTCAAACTCTTCATCTTCATCTGATTCTTCCTCCCCTCTAACATCAACATTTAGCTCCATCGGATCGACTTCTTCCACTTCATCTCGCGTACGTAATGACAGTGACTCATCAAATTCGTCCAAATTAAACCTAGAGGAACCGACAACGCCAACTTCGTCTGATTGATAATATTCAGCACTAGCAACCTCTGAGACATCTCCACTCATAGTTAACTCATAAGTGAGAAAGAGTTTTGAATTAACCCTGCAAACTGCCCACCAATCCCTATTCTTGGATGATGGATAGCTTGAATAGTACACTTGTTGGACTTGTGCGGCTAAAATGAATGGTTCATAGGTCTTAAGTTTAGACCTATGCTTGACATTGACAATCCCATAATTTGTGTCATGTCGAACAGAACTAGGATCAAACCATTGACACTTAAATATGTATACATGATTGTCTTGTCCCAAATACTGAAGTTCTAAGACTTCTTCAAGAATACCATAGTAGTCCAATTCCACTTCATTGTATATACTTCCCTTCACAGATACGCCGCTGGTCATCGTAGACTTACTTCGCCCATAATCCATTGTATGAAATTTGTATCCATTCACAATATATCCTAGATAGGCACGTGTCTGGTTCGAGGGGCCATAACTTATCTGTTGTACTCTTTGATCAATAATGAGATCTTGTTCAACCCATATTCAAATTAGAGTAGTTAAAATAATAACAATTACCTCAACATACATAAATACAAACATATATATTCAACGATGACACTAACTCGATTTCTCAGTCATTTGGCAAAAAACTTCTCGCGTTCTTTTTCAATCTCCACGTCCTAGATATTTGGACATTTTTCAGCTAATTCTGAATCAAATTGTCTGCAATATAAATGCACTACTATTTTAAATGAGCTGCAGAAGAAGGATGAACAACTTATGGACTTGCTGGAAATGTGAGTTAAGAACTTACTCAACATAAGGTTCAATCTCGAGACAATTCAGAAGAATATATATCTCAGCGGCGTGCAACTCTCTATCTTCGAGCGTGCGAGTCAAGCAACGTCCGAACGCACGTCCAGGATGTTTAAATATGGAGAGCCGATCGGACGATTCATCCACTCCCCCATCATCATTACGTGGAGGTCGAGTACGACGAGTTTGAATCTCTGGCTCAAAGTACATAGAACAAAAGTTTAAAATTTCTTCAAGAATGTATGCCTCAGCAATCGAACCCTCCACCTGTGCCTTGTTGCGAACTTTCATTTTTAATTCATGCATGCACCTACAACAACAAGTCAGATGGCAACGATATGTACCCGCCAAGGACGACTTGTAAGTTAACAGAAATTGTCACATACCTCTCAAATGGATACATCCATCGAAATTGTACTGGCCCTCCGACGATAGCCTTATATGGCAAATGAACGACCAGGTGTTCTATCGAATCAAAGAATGCCGAAGGAAATATCTTCTCTAGCTTGCAAACGGTTGTGACAACTTTTTCTTCGATAGTTTGTACATCCCGAAGTCTGAGTTCTGATGCACATAAAATCTTAAAAATTTGACTCATCTCAGCTAGTGCTCCCCATATCTGCTTTGACAACAAATCACGAAATGCAATGGGCAGTAGCCTCTCCATGAACACATGACAGTCGTGACTTTTCATACCATATATTTTCCCCTCATTAACATTCACACAACGGGCTATGTTGGATGCATATCCATCTGGGAATCTCAACTGTTTCAACCACTGGCACACTTCCTTGATCTGTGTATCATGAAGCACGTAAGTTGCTTTAGGCTGCACAGTTTTGCCATTTACGTTCTGTAGTTCCAGTTCTAGACGTTTACAAAGCATCTTTAAATCCATACGTGCTTTGGCGTTGTCCTTTGTTTTCCCTTTAACATCCATGATCGTATTGAACACATTATCAAAAAAATTCTTCTCGGTATGCATGACATCCAGATTGTGCCGTACAAGAAGAGTTGACCAATAAGACAATTCTCAAAAAATACTTTTCTTGTTCCAGTTATGATCCTTTCCAAAACTAGGGAGTTGCCGTGTGCTACCAGATAATTGTACTACATCTGGTAAATTGTGCACCTGTGACGCCATATGTAGACCCGACACCGGTTGTAAGTCAGCTTCACCCATTTCAACAGTGTTTTTTTTAAACGGGTCTTTTTGCCTTTGAAAATGATGGTCACTTGGTAGCAACCGCCGATGGCAATCAAACCAGCATGCTTTTCCACCATATTTCAATACAAATGATTTGGTATCTTCCATACAGTAAGGACATGCTAACCTTCCATGTGTGCTCCAACCAGATAGCATTCCATATGCAGGGAAGTCACTTATTGTCCAGATCAGTGCAGCCTTCATAATAAAATTATGCTTTCTATATGCATCATAAGTAACAACTCCATCAGTCAATAAAAAATTGAGCTCATCAATCAATGGCCTGAGATATATGTCCAAATTTTTTTCGGGACTTTTTGGACCAAGAATTACTAAGGACAAAAATAGATTTTCTCGCTTCATGCACATGTGCGGCGGAATGTTGTACGGTGTCATGAACACTGGCCAACAAGAATAAGATGCCACTGAACCACCGAATGGATTAAAACCATCTAAGCATAAACCCAATCGAACATTACGTGACTCCCTTGAAAAGGCAAGATGAGTACGACTAAAGTGAATCCAAGCTTCACCATCGATAGGATGACTGATTATATCATCGGCACGACGTACTCTTTCGGTGTGCCATGTCATATGTCGAGCCGTCTTTGAGGATATATACAGTCACTGCAGCCTAGGCACAAGAGGGAAGTATCGCAACGCCTTGTAAGGTACATCTTTTGCCTTTGAATTGACCCCCCCCTTAGGTTTGAATCTGTCATGGCCACAAATGGAACATGATATCTTATCTGCATCGTCTTTGTAATATAACATACAATGATTCGGACATGCATCTATTTTCACATATCCAAGTCTTAAGTCATTGATCATCTTTTTTGCACGGTAAAAAGTTTCTGGCAACTTCTCGTCTCGAGGCAACATACTCTTGATCAAGAGGAGGAGACGGTCAAAACAAGTCTCACTGATGTGAAATTCAGATTTCAAGTTCAACAACTACGACACTGCAGATAATCGAGTGTGCTTTTCACAACCATCCCACAGCGGCTCATCAGCATCCCTAAGTAGTTCATAAAATCTTCCGGCTGTCTTATTCGGTGCTTCCTCATGAACATTAAAACTAGGACCAGCAGCATCTACAACCATATCCACGTACCCACTTGTGCCTGCAATATTGTCGGGCTCATACCTCAAGAATTGCTCACCATGACACGTCCAATTCGTATAACCATCCACGAACCCTTTCGTGTACAAATGATGTTGCACATCCCATGTTGAACACCACCTCAAGTTTCTACAACTTGAACAAGGGTATTGAATGTGACCGTCACGATCTATTGCTGCATTTGGATTCCCCAATGCAAATTTAATGAAACACTCAACCCCATGCTTAAAGTCATCTGACACCACCCGGTCAACTATTCTACGATACATCCATGAACGATCTGTCGACATTTTACCTGCACCTAATAAATGACAATACACATCCTAACTTTCAAATCATTACTCGTGATATTATACCCGACCCTTTCCTCACATCGTTCATCATAGACCATTTACAGTTGGAAGAGGAATATTAATTAGATTATCACTTTTTAACCCATCCATGAAGGTTTGATCGCACAATCACTTACTATATGTGCTGCACGATTTGCTGAAAATTTCGGCATCATCTCCCCACACTTCTCCGATATACCAAAAATATTTATTGATTTTGCAATGTTCTTAAACACTTACAAGTAAGTGGTTAATAAAACACTCAAAATCAATAATGGTATATCAGAGAAGAGTGAGGAGACGCAACCGAAATTCTCAACAAACCATACAAACACATATAGTAAATGACTGCCTAAGTGCGATCAAACATTCACAGACTGTCCAAACGGGACAATTCAAGACTTTGAGGTAGATATATACATTCTCATAAACAAATGAGAACATACACATCAATCCCAAAGTCTTGAACGGGAAGGCACATTGACACGGTTTTAACGCGCTCTCCTGAGGTGCGTGTAATGTTAGGTCGCACCCACGCACCTCAGCTCACAGGGAATATCCCATGCATTTATATAACATAAAATTAAATAACAACGCAATTATCATTATGTACATATCAAATTAAATAACACCCAAATTATAAAAATTTTCAAATGAAGAACATCGAAGCTAAACAATCTACATTTTTGAGTCAAATTAACATCAAATTTCTATTAAAATCAGATTTAAAAATATATTTACATGCAATTAAAATCCACAAAGTTTTAAATCATAAAATGAATTTTTTGGGTATTTACAAAGCTAAATGTAGCTCCTAAGAAGAGCTATATATTAAAATGTCATCAAAGAACACCAAAATAAATTTCCTCAAATATTTTTTGAAAATATCATTCATCAGGTTTTTAAATGTGGAAGGAGCATTAGAAAGCCCAAAATACATCACTAGAAACTCATAGTGCCCCTCATGAGGTTTGAAAGCAGTTTTTGAAATGTCTGCAGGGTGCATACGGATTTTGTGATATCCATATCTCAAATCCAACTTTGTAAAATTTTTTGCTCCATACAATTCATCCAGCAAGTCATCCACCAAAGGAATGGGAAACTTATCTTTGATTGTATTCTGATTTAAGGTTCTGTAGTCAATACACATCCTCCAACTTCCATCTCTTTTCTGAACCAATAGAACCGGAGCTGAGAAAGGACTGTTGCTGGTCCCTTTCTCAATAATATCTTTTTGAAGTGGGGAATGCCTATAAGAAGGCAATGCAATTGCTTTCGACTCATCTATCAAGGGTATCCGATGGTCATGCAGTCTACTAGGAGGCAATGATTGGGGTTCAGAGAAAACTGCCTCATACTTATGTAGGATAGCATCTAAATCAGCAGGATAGTTTTGTGTAATGAGGGGAGATGCAGTGGAAGATGTAGAGGCATCAATGGAATATAAGTGCAGGGAATATAATGCCCTTGCTTTAGGTAGGTCAGAGCAAAACTGTTTGGCAGATACTACATCAAGTGATGGTGGGGGCAAGCCTTTTAGAATAAATTCCTGTCCTTTGACAGAGAATTTCATGACCATTTGTGAGATATTCAAAGTTATGTCTCCTAAAAGCTGCAGCCAGGTATTGCCCAATACCACATCAATTGTTCCTAAAGGAAGGACCAAGAAATCTAGAGTAAAGGATATTCCTGATAGTTTGAGGGTGACTCCCTGACAATACCCCTGGGAAGCAATCTGTAAACCAGCAGCAATCTTTAATGAATGGGATGAAACATTTGTAATGCATAATCCCAATTTCTGTACTACTCTAGGGTCCAAGAAGTTATGAGTGCTACCATTATCAATTAACACTATAACAGAAAAACTGTCAATAAATCCCTGCAATCTGAGTGTCCCTGGGGACTGCATTTGAGAGACTGTATGAGAAGATAGTGATGGTTCTAGCTCATTGTGCATTTCCAAGGTCTCAACAGGTTCAGCCATATCTGACTGTTCATATTCATTGTCCTCTGAAATCAACTGCAATAAGAATAGTTTCTGAGTTTGGCATTTGTGGCCAGGTACATATTTCTCATCACAATTATAGCAAAGGCCTTTAGCCCTTCTATCTTGTAACTGTTGAGTTGTTAACCTGCGCACAGGTGGGATGGTGGGCTTGAGAGGTTGTGGTTGTTGGGACTGTGTTGAAGGTTGAGAATTAGTGAAACTGAAATGAGGAGCAGTGCGATGTCTAGACATAAACTTTTGTTCCTGAATCCGAGCTAGCTGCATGGCTTGTGACAGAGATTGAGGAAGGAAAGATCTAACCTCACAAGATAATTCTTCTTTTAACCCACTTAGGAAAATACCCAGTAAATGGTCCTCTGAAACACCTTGAACCTTGTTACTCAATAACTCAAACTGGCGCTGATACTCAGAAACAGAACCAAATTGTTTGAGTTTACTCAATTGTCCATGGTAATCAACCACAGAAACAACCCCAAACCTTGAATCTAACCCTTTTAAGAAATCAGACCAAGAAACTGTATCCTTAGTATGAGTGAAATGCCAGAACCATTGTAGTGCTTCCCCTTCAAGATAAAATGATGCAAAAGAAACTTTATGATAATCCAGAACTTGATTATATAAGAAATATCTCTCTGCTTTGAACTTCCATTCACAAGGATATGACCGGCCATCAAATTTAGGAAACTCATTATATTTCGGCCGAAAAGAGCTAGTTACATCATGAGTGATATCTTTCGATCCCAAAGAATCAGGTGTTCTAGTCTCAAGATTATTTACTCTTTGATTCATAGAACCCAATTCATCATGTATAAGACTGATCTTGGATTGCAGATCTTGAAGGAGCGAAAGAACAGCATCATTCGAACTAGAAGCCATATTAGAAGAATTGGAGCTACCTGAAGGTGGCTCAAACACCAATTTGGCATGGTGCTTCCAGAAGATGAGATGAAGAGCTTCCAATTCCTCCCGGTTCCAATCTTCAGGCTCTGGCTCCAGAGTGAAGGTATCGGAAGAACAGAATTCACTGCAAGAACTCAACGCACACTTCTGAACAGAAAGGGAACAACTAAAGCACAACACTAAAGCATAACAGGTTGGTATAAAGGTCATGATCCTTCTTCCGATCAGACCATCTCCTTTTATAAGGCTCGTAGCCAATTTCTATTTACATATTACAGGTGGATATTGTGCCACCTCATCCCATATATTTCTTGCTATCAAAATTACTAAAAGAAACACAAAATTGCCACTAATATAACAACCCTGTTACAGACATTAGCTAACGGCTTATACCAGTCGTCCTTCATCTACAGTTATTCTGTTACAGCTGAGGTGTGTGCGTGTGTTTGTGTCTGTGTGTGCGTGTGTGTGTGTGTCTGCGAGGGGGAGGGGGGCCACGGACAGGGGAAGAGAGGGCGGTGGAGGGGGTGGGAGAGGGCGGTGGAGGGGGTGAGGGAGAGGGAGTGAGGGAGCCGGATAGGGGAGAGGGAGAGGGATTGAGTGAGGGGGAACAAAATCGGGAGAGGGAGAGGGATTGAGTGAGGGAGGGGAATAGGATCGGGAGAGGGAGACCACTTACCGGTGACTACGACGGTGATGATGGGAGGAGGCTGGCGGCGACGGCGACCGTGAGAAGAGGATGATGGAGGCGACGGTGACCACGACCGTGAGAGGGAGGGAGGTTGGCGAATGGCGGCGACGGCGAGGACGGCGGGGCCTCCGACGACGGCGAGGACGGCGGCTCCGGTGGCGATGGCGGCGACGACCGCAAGCAGCGGGCAGAGGAGAAGGAGAGAGTGAGAGGGAGAGTGGGGGGGTGGAAATGGGGCCGGGTGGAAGGGGTGGGAGGGAGGGGTCGACGGTGGTGGGAAAGGGGGAATTTTGCGACGAAAATACGGACGGAACTTATTTCCGTCTGAAATTTCAGACGGAATATTTTCGCTTGAATATCCGTCCCAAATTTGCGACGTATATAAAGACGGAATATATTCAGTCTATAATTATAGACGAATCTTCAGAGAGAGTATAGTATGTCCTTAATAGAGATGGAATTTATGATGGAATCTAATCCGTCACAAATACAGACGGATTTTAAGACGGAAAATATCAGTCTGAAATATCTGTCGGTATTCCCGCTTTTTCTAGTGGTGTAACATCCCAGGATCTCAGATTATGTATCCGCGGGTATCGAATCACGTCCCCGTTAGTATTCAGATTTTAAATAACGGATATTCGGATCTCTAAATAATAATTATTAAATTATTTTAGAGTCGTGGTGGCGTAACGGGCTAGTTACACATTTTTTTAAAAATTTTTGGGCTAAATTCTAATGTTCAAACTTTCAAAACTCCAAAATTAAAACCTATATAAACCCCACCACTCTCTCTCTCTCCCCTCATTTCTCTCCTCTCCCTCCATAGTTCACCTCCTCCTCTCCTTCCCTCCTTCGACAGTCGACGGCGGCGTGGAGGAATGAGACAGTTGGGTGACGACGGCGGCATGTGGCGAGGGTGGGGATGAGACCGTGCGGTGGTGCGGATGCGAGTTCATGCCTGGGGATGGCGATCGAGCATGAGATTCAGCGTCTCCGAAAATTTTCAGCACGTAAGATATTCCTCAGATGTAGGGGATAGATCTCGGACCCTCCTTGTGTAATTCACGTGATTTCTATGGTGATTCAAGGCCGAGAGAGTGTTTAATTCTCATTTGGGGAAAATTCATGCCCGAGGTTCGAGAGGCAGATTTCTACAAATTCGAGTCACGATTCGTAGTTAGATTTCTTTTATTTTGTGATTTGGATAGCAGGGAGAGTTTCCATGGTGTTTCCCCCCTCGTCGGAGGCGAGTGGGGCGTAGAATCGAACCTTCAATTGAGGTTCTGTCAAGACAAATCCCACAGTGAGGTTCCAGATCGATGGTCGCTAGGGTTGGAAGGCTTGCCCAGTTGAGCGGCCAGGTATCTAGTGTCACATCCCGATCAAATAGCGGAAGCAAAGTAAGAACCCGACAACGAACAATCATGTCAATCAGTGCACCCGGAGATAACAACCACAAGAGACAAAAGAAGATTTGGCCAAAAACATAATTTTATTAACATCAAAATTCACTATTACAATTATTATCTCAAAATAAAAAGACTCAAATACAATACTCTTATAATTTCTAATCTAGACTTGAGAACATATAAAAAACATTGAATTATCTAATACTCCAGGAGCACTCGATCACTCTTGCCCTTTCCCATCAAAGTGAATTTCATCTTCATCATTATCTGAAAAATATTAAATAACAATGGGTGAGCGAAAAACTCTGTAGGAATTACATCTCTATGATGAGACAAAATATAAGAAATTAACATTTTAACAATGTACAGAAATACTACAATATGAATTGGTACAAAACATGAATTAAATCCACGAAAGATAATTAGACCAAGATATGATAAAGAATCAAGGGAATATGAGATATAGAACAATTATAAGAATCGAATATCTAAGAGATATCTTGATGAAGAGAATAATCACAAGATATCAACGTATGTCAAGAAGTGAACATGCACAAATGAACATAACTATAAATTTGGCCAATAAATATTCGAGTTCTAATAGTAATTCCCCGTCACGGGCCAAGCAAGTCAAGTATCATGTAATTCATGTAACCATAATAACATTTATTCATGTCACGTATAAGTGAATTGTCTAAATCATATTTTACATATCGAATTTCGTGCAATGCCACACCCAAAATTTTTCTATGGGTACAGAATTGGATATTCCCTCCAAACTAGCAATGATTATCAAGCAGACCCAAAGCCCTTAATAATCACTAGACAATTTCATAAAAATAAATGGCTAAGTGAACTCAAAGAGAGTTTTCCAAATATCACTGTTAAAGTGCATGACTCATATTAAGGAGAAGTACCAAATAAATTGAGATCAAATATAGACTTTAAGATAAGTTAATGAAGAACAAGAAATCCATGATTTCTATAGAGAATCAAGAAGGTACCATCTTATAAAGATGATAATGCATCAAAACATATCAAAACGGTCAACCTCGGACTTATAGAACTTGATAAAACATGGTCAATCGTATGGGTACATGAAAACCAGGGTTGAATGCGGTCATGGTCAGAGTCGCGATCTCAAGAATGCGGTCTGAAGGTCGGGCGCGTCCTGGCATCAACGCGGTCTCTAGGGGTACACTGCCTTTAGGAACTATAAGTTTGAATGTGGTCTCTAGGTCGGCCGCGTTCATAACAGACTCGACAAAACCAAACAGAATCTCGTTCTGTGGTTCCCAAGGCCGGTCGAATCACATCTTAAGCTAATAAGACGAGATTCAGAGGGTTTTAGGGTACAAACAACTTGACGTCTACGTGGAAATCCATAGCTCACAGAGACTTACGGAGATTTTAGTGAAGATGTTCCAATCTGAAAAAATGAATATCCAGTAGAGAGTTATAACTTCACTGAAAAGGCTATGCGTATAGAACCAGAAACAATAGTAAACGGTAGATACATGCCACCAGAGTGACATGATCTTCAAGATAAATAATAATAAAATCAAGTAATTTAGTAAAACATCGATTATAAACAATTAAATAAGAGACTAATCAAGGAATAGCTTAATCATTTGTCAACATCTAAGTATTTTTAGACATGAAGGAAATCAAATCTTAAAAAGGCTGAACAGGAAGAAGATAGATGACATGAGGATATAATTAATCATAAGAGAGATTTCATAAGATCAAAAGAAATGACTTTGAAAGATTTTAATCGTGTTCAATATAGTTCACCTAATCATTTAGTTGTTCAGACAACATGCTTAAATGAAAAACATGATTTTTGACACAAAATTTATCAAATATAACATGTTGGAAAAACTAGGATTTTTAGGTAACACGAGATGGAACGTGGTTGGTCCAGACGCCACGTTTAGAACAAAATGCGATCTGCTGGAGCACCGCGATGAGAAAAATACAGTGTATTGCAGGGCCACATTCATAGTGTATTCCATGTAATGGACGCAATCTTAAACAGAAAACTCATTCCGACAAAAAAATACGAAAATGACAATACTTCATGCAATATAAGTCAAAATCTATCCATAACAATTGATAAAATTGGGGGAAAATGTATATAAAAGAATTAGACATGCAATTAACGCTAGTTACTTGATCAATTTAAGACTGAGAGAACACTAACCTTAGAATCGCTTTAGGGTAGGAGAGGGAAGAAGAATGCGATATGCCTAATCCTCGACTCTCCTCCTCGATCCACGTCCTAGCACGCCCCTAGCACGACCTCCAGCCTTTTCCACAAACTATTATGGTTGGCTAGAAGGGATTTAGGGTTCTATTTATAGAGATTGAGCCTCCGAAAATCCAAGTTCGACCTATTAATCTATAGATAATATTATATTCCAAAAATCTCGAGATCTATCAAATCTAAAGCCACATAGCACCACATTAACCCCAATTAGGCTAGAATTTTACTAGAGAACGACTCTATCTAAATGGATTAGGGTTTAATTAAGATTTTAGGCCCAATTACTTAAGCTTTAGCCCATTTAACCCAATTAGAATGTAGGGATTTGGGGCAGTACGAATTTTAAGAATATATTCTCTCTTTTAAACCTAATTATGCCTTAGCATTAGCCCAAATTCACAATTATAATAATGACAAATTTTATTTTTACTCGTGATAATTATATTAAAATTATCCTTATTTTATTCGAGAGATTTTATTTATTTATTTCTATATTTCTTTTAATTTAGGTTGCTACATCTGGTCGCCTAGGGTTGGTGCCCAGTTGGGCGGCCAAGTATCTGACCACCTGATGGAGTGCTAGGCAGCTAGGTATATGGCCACCCAGGGTCTGGATCATCTGGACAGCCAATCCTCTGGGCCGCCTAGGTGCTGGATGGTCAGGGAGCTGGCCACCTAGTGTGCCTTTATCCCAGTGTGATGGGTGGCCAGGGAGGTGGTCGCCCATGCAGTTTCAACAACCAGACTCATGGTAGCCCCGATTTTGAGTCGTCGAGTGTCCTTCATGACCTCGTGTCCTGTAGAGGGTTGTTTCCGCGTGGTTTGGTGTTCTACGGAGGGTTGCTCCTGTATGGTTTGGTGTTTTGTGGAGGGTTGTTCCCATGTGGTATGGTGTTCCACGAAGGGTTATTCCCATGTGATCTATGTGTGTATGAGCCAGTGGTGCTTCGACAATTTCTGTTCTGACTGTGTGTTTTTACCTTCCGTGACACACCCCTAGTTGTAGCGTCTAGACGTTGAGGAGTCCGTCTAGTGTGAGGGCTTTCCTGTGAGATGGTTTTGAGTTGATTATCATGGGCCCCTATGTATACGTAGGCATCGAGGACTTTGTCTACGTTCTCGGAGTAGGCATCGAGGACTCTGTCTACTCTGGGTCAGCATGAGTCTGGGATAGAGGAAAACTGGTCGTATGGCCTAGACATCGAGGACTCTGTCTAGTGTGGCACACGTGGTTGGGGGGTCAGATACTATGTTGACGAGCACGGACCCTAACTAGTCTTGGTATTGTGGCGTGTGTATATGTGAATGTGTCTCACTACCACACGCTTGGATGAGCGAACGTCTGTGTGTGAGACAAGAGATGCGGTATAAGACTTCAGTGGATGCATCCGGCCTTATTTTTAGTGGGTGGTTTCTCCTATCACTCTAGCAGTGGTTCTCCAAGTAGTTCAGGTTGTGGTTTCCCGACAATTAGGTCGTGGTAGTCCCGACGGTTGAGGTAGTGGTTTTCCCGACCATGAGGTTGTGATTTCCTTGGCATCTGAGATGTCGTGTTGCCTACGTGAGGTTGAGCGACAATGTAGTTTACTTTCCGCCAGTTACTTGTTCACTGACGTTACTGTTGTTTTTAGTTGCTATTGTTTAGTGTGCGGGATCCCTACTGAGCCAATGAGATGAAGCTCACCCTTTTTTTCTTTCGAAGGTCCAACGCGACGCAAGCATCGTTTCTTAGTTGCCAACATACTAGAGGTGGGGTATGTCTCGTCGTTGTGTACTTTTATTTTCTATTAGATTGTACTTTTTGGACTTTTACTTTAGACAATAAATTTATAAATGTAATAAATGTAAAATTTTATTCTCACACTTTAATTTTGATATTTTTTTTTATATTCGTGTGCACTTCCATAATGTTAATCTAACCCTTCTTAGTACTGTGACTCGTGGGTGGCGGGTCAGGATTCTGGTCGCGTCGATTACTTTCCAGTACTAAGGTCTTCGATTGCTACATTAAACTTCCCTTTACCATTTGACGCGAGCCTCCGCACTTGCTTTAGGTGTAGAGGTCCAGTTACTAAACTTAGGGTTATTCCACACATTCTCCATGTTTTGCACTTCATTTGACAAGTAGTTTTTTTCCAAAAAATGTTTCTTCAATTGGAGTGTATAGAATATCAGTCACTAATCTAAATGACAGTAGGATTGTCCTGCTTGTTTCATTAATGTGCAAATATTTTTTTTTGCGCTAATAGATTCTAGGTGATTCTAATTAAGTTTCATGACTAGATATTAACAAATATTCTATCATCCCTTTACTTAGCCTAAGCCTATTTTGCTCTCCATTTTATTTCATAAGGCATGAAAATGAAAAACTCAGTTAGGGATTTTTTTTTTGGCAAAATTTCAAAGGAGTTTCTTATTATTTCAAAAATTGGTTCCTCTCCCCCCAACTTAAGTGTCATTGTCCCCAATGGTATGATGAGAAATTTCAGCTATGGGAACAAAAATCTAAGTGAAGAAGCGAAACAACCTGGAATAATGGCTTGGGCTCCTCCAATCATCTCCCCAAAACTTGTTGCGCACGAGCGGCCTACAAGATATCAAAAAAATAAACTTTAGGCTTTTAAAAACATTAGATTGCCTCCAAAAAAGTCTTAAGTTTATAGTCTTCAGCGAAACGCAATGTAGTTCAGTTCCGTGTGGATATATCAAGCCAACCTTATCAATGACTTTACTATCTGATATCCCCTCATTGTATGGTTTGAGCCTTTAGCCATTCACGATAAATTGTTCCCATTCTTAGAATCACAAATCTTAAGAACACTATGCAGAAATGTTTTGACTACCATGAAAGTTCCATCCCACCTAAATCTCAATTCCAGAGGGAATAATTACCATTTGGAGAGACTTTTGGGTTATGTTCAAAACTTTTCATGGTGATATGTTTGCCACGAAAAAGTTTTAGTCTTGGTCTTATAAATTCAAGAGTTCTCATATGCCTCTTGCATAACTCTTCTAGCTTGTTTAATTGTAATTCTTGGTTTGATCCAGGTTGTGCTAAATCCAAATTGAACTTCTTTATTGCCCAATATGTTTTATGTTCTAACTCAATTGGGAGGTGACATGATTTTTCATAGACTAACCTAAAAATGAGACATTCCAATAGGGGTTTTGAATGTTCTCTTATAGGCCCACAATGCATCATATAATCTTTCTAACCAATCCTTAATGTTAGGTCTAATTATTTTTTAAAAAATATTTTTGATCTCCCTATCAGACCCCTCAAGTTGACAATTGGTTTGCAGATGGTAAGGTGTTGTCACCTTATGTGTGATTCCATATTTTCGTGATAGAGTAAAGAATTGGTGGTTGGTAAAATGGTTGCTCCCATCACTGATGATAACACATGGAAACCCAAACGTAGAGAAAATATTCTGAAGAAATTTCATGACCACTTTGTGATCATTGGTTTGTGTCGCCACAACCTCAATCTACTTAGAAATATAGTCAACTGCCACTAGGATGTACTCATGACCACTGGAGGGTAGAAATTGTCCCATAAAATCAATTCCTCAAACATCAAAGATCTCCAATACAAGAATAGAGTTTAGTGGTTGTTGTACCCAGACAATTTCCCAGCAAAATATTAAGGATTAAGGGTTCGGGAATTTCTCCGAACACCTTCAAGGCGTGGGCTACCCATCCCCTCCTATGGCACCCCGAGCCCCGCCAAGGGTCCCAATCAGCTAGCCGTGACCCACGGCAATATCAACAATCGATCGGAGCCACCCCCGATCACTCAGTTTGCAGGTTCTCCCGCATTCTACACAGCCACCCGGGCCAACCCAGGGGCGCCCTGACGATAGGCCACGACACGTGGCACCCAATAACAAGGCCGGGATCTACCCCCAATGTGCCTCCATCCAGCCCTCTAAAGTCAAAGGAAGACCTATCTACGTCAACCACAAGCTTTAGAATCCCATAGCACCCGTATTCGGCCCCATACACGCGTGTCAGGAATTTTCCCAAACACCTTGCGGGCGTGCATATCCCAACTATTCTACAATAAGTCAAGGGCCAACCCGCAGCTCTAGCACTCCAGCCATGTCCTATGATAGCCTTCTAGCAAGTCTGGGCCACCCCCGACCCTCAGACACGCGGCGACAAGCCATTTATTTTCAGCTCTCGGGCCGACCCGGGGTTACCCGCCAACCCGCCGCACTATGTGGCATACGCCACGAAGACCGTCCCCCGCCTCACCAGTCCAGGAAACAGCAAATTGGCGCACACACTGAGGTAGTGGGTCGGTAGAAGCAAGCCGCGCTCGCGTGGCCCAGGATGCGCCGCCAACACACCCAGCCCCTGATAGATGTTGGCCAACGCTGCAGGCGCCAACGTCAGCCTCTACCCCTCTGCCAGTAGGCACGCGGGCCACAATAGCTCAACCCCCAACAAATTGTCCTCCCCGTGTGGGACCACGAACATCGCCAGCCAGTAAGCTAAGTACGCTGCCAAGTGCATCACGTTCGGCAACCCATGGGGGTTCCACCCCTCTCGTGGCGCATATATGTACCTGAAGTAGGTCCGAAACCGTAACTCCACCTCTGTGTACTCCTCCCAAGGAGTTGGTCTCTCGCAAACTCCTAGTAAAAGTAGAAGGGGCCGTTGTAGAAGTGATGGACCCACACCTTCAGCGGCACCCTGGGAGTCTACGTCGCTCTCTCCCTCCCGCCCAAACCCAAGTCTCTCCAGGTCTTCAGCAGGTACCGGTAGCTGTGAGGAATCCGGTATCACCCCTGTCCGTCGGTGTGGCCGCGGTGAAGGTCATCCATCGCTACCTCCTCATACCCTTTGCCACTGATCCGCAAGCCAAAAACCCGGAAGAGCGACCACAAATCCTGTGAAGTCTCTCCCTCCGATGTCGCCACCGTGTTCCACCGACGGTTGAAGCGCTCCACCAGTGCTTGTATCAACCCCGTGTAGCAAGGGTACCCGTAGAGTGCCGCGGTCACTGCATATCTAATCTCGGCCCGGTCCAGGAGTACTCTGTAATGGTGCATGATCCCCGTTAGCCAGTCAGTCACCCCCTGATGGTACATGTGCAAAGGGATCACTGCCCAGCGGCCGTACCAGCTCACGACCGTCTGCCGAAGAATTCCATCTAGGAGGCTGTGGTCATCGTAGGCTTCTCCAGCATACTATAGCCTTGACGGTTCCAACAACAGCCCCAGGGGCCCCTCTGTCTCTGCCCGGTGGTGGCCATGCAAGTCCCAGGAAGCGGGACCCAACGCTCCAATACGGACCCCGAACTGGTTCGCTCTGCTGAAGAAGCCTAGGCACTCGATGCTGGGGAACTGACGCTGCCTCCAGTGATCTCTAGAGAAGCTTGGGAAGCTATAGAGAGCGACCCCATGCAGGCTGTCCTTGCCCACCAGAATGGCCTGCTCCAGTCGGCGGCGCTCTCCAGCAACACGAGAATCCCCATCCTCCATGCCAGATGGGACAAAACTCCTGATAAACTCAAACAGGTGCCGGTCCAGTGGAAACTCAACCGGGTAGCCTCCAGTACTATCATAGGTGTAAATCTCGCTTGCCTTAGAAATACGGGCCAGCTCTACGGTCCCAGCTCCACTAGCCCCCTCTCCAACGGGCCCCCCAGCTACCAGCGAATGCCCCAGCTCAAGCTGGTTCATGCTAGTCACGGTGACAACAGGCGGGCCCAAAGGGGGCAAGGGCCGGCGTATCCTCCTCACCCAGTGGTCCTCCTCGTGGGCCACGCACCTCGAAACCCTGTCATCCCTGCCGAATCTTGCCATAGCTGCAAAACAATTGCACAACAATGGTAAGTGTACCGGGGATCAATATATACAAGACAGCAAAAGCAGTGCATATGAAGTGTCAAAATACAACTACAACAACACAGAACGAGGAGCTCACGGGCCGTACACCCTCGTCTCCACCTCTGGCGCACACCCCGTGGGGGGCATTTGTTGTACCCAGACAATTTTCCAGCAAAATATTAAGGAATAAGGGTTCGGGAATTTCCCCGAACACCTTCAAGGCGTGGGCTACCCATCCCCTCCGACGGTGCCCCGGGCCCGTCCAAGGGTCCCAACCAACTAGCCGTGACCCACGGCAACATCAACAATCGATCGGGGCCACCCCCGATCACTCAATTTGCGGGTTCTCCCGTATTCTACACAGCCACCCGGGCCAACCCGGGGGCGCCCTGACGATAGGCCATGACACGTGGCACCTAGCAACGAGGCCAGGATCTACCCCCAAGGTGCCTCCATCTAGCCCTCTAAAGTCAAAGGAAGACCTATTTAGGTCAACCACAAGCTTTAGAATCCCATAGCACCCGTATGCGGCCCATACACGCGTGTCGGGAATTTTCCCAAACACCTTGCGGGCGTGCATATCCCAGCTATTCTACAACAAGCCGAGGGCCAACCTGCGGCTCCAGCACTCCAGCCATGTCCTATGATAGCCTTCTAGTAGGTCGGGGCCACCCCTGACCCTCAGACACACGACGACAAGCCATTTATTTTCAACTCCCGGGCCGACCCAAGGCTGCCCACCAACCCGCCACACTATGTGGCATACGCCACGAAGACCGGACCCACACGCCCAGAAGGCTCTCTCTGCTCCCGTGAGCCCCTACCCTCAGCCTAAGGCCAAATCCAAGGCCCGCCAATCACTCACCCAAGGCATTCGATAACCCGAGGTGTGTCGAGAATTTTCCCAAACACCTTGCATGCAGCAACTACGACGCGACAACAACAAGCCCGCACGGGCCAATCCCAGCATCCCGGCGCATCCCGGCCTTCAAAGGACCACCCCAGACGATAAAAGAAGACCCCCGGGGCCACCCCTCAGGGTCACAGCTCGCCTAGGGGGGAGTTCTCCCCGGGCGCGACCGCGCCCCAGGGAGTGCAAACTCCCTTGGGGGTCGCGCCCTCCTCCCAGCCCAATGGCCCCACGACCGTTCTCCAGTCCCAGTATCTCCCAGTTTCGTACAAGATTGACTGGCGTACCCGTGCGTGGAAGGATTCGACAATGAGCCTCGAGATCGCACAAAGTCCCACGTCAACGTTCTTGTTCCACACGTGCAAGCAACCGGTCAACCAGTCCAACACCCATATCCTTTGTCTTCTTGCGGTCACACTGAGTCAAAGTGGGGCTAAATTAAGCAAAAAAAGGACATTTTATAGGGTGGGGACCACCCCCCTCTCTCCCCTGGCTTTGCTCCACGTAAACCCCCCATGGGGGGATTTAGGCAGACCAAACTGGGCCTCCAATTTGGTCTGCCTAAACCCCTGGGGAGGGGGGTTTGGGCGGACCAAACCTGACCCTCAGGTTAGTCCGCCTAAACCCCTGGTATAATAATAAAAAAAAATTTACACAAAAACCCAGCCCCCAGCCCTATCCGCGGTAACCCCTAGGGGTTTAGGCGGACCAAACCTGCCCCCAGGTTTGGTCCGCCTAAACCCCATGCAGAACAAAAAAAACATTTTTCTCTAAACAAAAAAATTGGTTTTTTGCCCCGCTTAAACTCCCCTGGGAGGGGTTTAGGCGGACCAAACCCAGCCCCTGGGTTGGTTTGCCTAAATCCTTGGGGGAGGGGTTTAGGCGGACTAGACCCAACCCCTGGGCTAGTCCGTCTAAAGCCTCCCTCTCCCACTCTGTAAATAAAAAAAAAGTGTTTGCAAGGGTTTACGCGGACCAAGTTTGGCCCTTAACTTAGTCTGCCTAAACCCTCCATAACCCTTCATATTCTCCTCTAAAAACCCCTTAGGAGCTCAAGGGGGAAGAGAGAATACACAGATGCGACAGCATACGATCTAACAGCTGCACCCTCAGACTTTCGTAGGCATCCAGCAAGGATCGAGGACGCAAGGAGCTAAGTGTGCGCGTGTGGTTGACTTGTTGATCGACTTGTACACGCCGAGGGTATGTCACACGTACTCCTCTCACATGGCGTCTAGCCGTCTCACACAAGTCCATCCCCATCACGTATAAGGTGTTATGACAATGGAAAACACACTCGCATTCCAGGTCCGCCCGCGTATGACAACCCCCTGTGGCTACACATACGCCATGACATCGCACCTACTTCTGCCATGGAATCACGTGCCTATCGCTCGTCCCGAGCCAGGCCGCCGACTGCTCTGACCGATGACTCGAGTGAGCCGGACCCTTTCCCGGAAGTAGCATTCCCGGGACTGGCCTCGACAACCCAGCATGAAGACACTCACCTTCCAGGACCCGTACCCGACTACTCACCTCGAGCCGCGTCCAGCCTCCTTCAGGCGTCAGCCAATGACCACCCTTGTCATCCAATCTGGCCCTCTTGACGAATCAGGACCTATCTCAATCTCCTCATGGAGAGTCTCTGTAAAAACACGCGGATATCCGCCTTGTTACGCATTGACCCGGGGACCGACCCACGTGTCGAAATTGTCTCGTGACTTGCACTAGTTGTACTTTGGCCTCCTCGGCCCATTTGTAAAGCCTAAGAGGCTATCATAAAGCATAAAACCAGTTGAATACACATACTCGTACCCGAGTCTCAGCCTCTTCCCGCACTACCAGTGTGTGTCCAGTGTCACTTGCTCCAGTAAACCAAACCTCCCAGTCAAATGCGGCCTTATAGCTGCAGGATACCCCCGATCCCTTATCCATGGTTTCAAACATATCCAGACTTCTCTTCAGCACGAAACAAAGGTGTTCGGATTCAATCCGATGTAAATAAACACTGACTACTTGCGGTCGGTGGGGAAAGATGTCCAGTACACGATTCCCCACAGTCGCCTGCGCACTCGCACCCATGAAACCTCCTCTCTCCACGTGTCGCCCGACCTCTCGAGCCCACGTGACGCGTCCTTGCAACGCTTCCCAGTCAACTTTTGGTTCATAAGTGATTGTCGAGAAATCGATTGGCACGCCCGCACCCTGTCCAGTTAACCTATACTCCCGGAAACTTCTCGTGCCGTTCGACCCCTTCTCGACTTTCCGAAAGAGGAGAGTGCTCGGTGCCGTCGCAAGAGATATACGGCTATCAAGGAGGATACCCGAGATACATCAAACTCCCGTGTCTTCCTTTTTTGCTCTATTCCTTCCCTCATCCCGGTTACCGATTCCCGCTTGCCAACAACGACATCATATCCTGTTTTGAAATGTTCCCCATAGCCTGACATCTTAAGAAAGTTTGGCTAAAAGTGTATGCATCCTTAGAAAGAGTATGCCACTTTGCCAAAAAATTGCCATAGTTTTCTTCTTAGAAAATATCCCCCACGTGCAATAGTGTGACAAAAGTTGAGAATGCTTTGATGTTCACTCTTAAGGACACATCTTCTAATGACTTGACCAGAACAGAGAGTTCCAGATCTTTTTAAATGTAATACTTGATATGAGAAAAGAATTTGTCTTTCTCATGCTTGGACCCAGCCTTAGGGATTTGTCCAACTATCAGATAATTGACAATATTAGCAAACCAAGGGTTTTAACCTGTGGCACTGCTAAAGGTTGTTCATATGGAAAAGAATATTGAATGGGTCCACAATCTTTTATTGAGATCCTAGGTAGGTGGTCTGCCATAACATTTTTAGAACCTTTGTTGTCTCGAATTTTGATGTTAAATTCTTGCAAAAGCAATACTCACCTAGTCAATCGTGATTTAGTCTCTTTCTATAAAAGTAAATGTCTCAAGGCTGAATAATTTGAGTAAACTACAATATAAGATCCTAATATAAATATAAGCAAAACTTCACCAAGGCAAACACTATAGGTAATAACTCTTTTTTTGTAGTGGTATAATTCATTTGGGCTTCAGACAGAGTTCGACTGACATAACATATCAGCACTGGACATTTGTTCACCATTTGTCTTAGAACAACCTCAATGACATAATCTGAGACATCACACATAATCTCAAATGATAATGACCAATTCAGGAGTTGGAGAATTAGAGCTTTGGTCACAAGTTCTTTCAAGAAATTGTAGGCTTCATGGCATAATTCATCAAATTTGAATGGAACATCTTTGACAAGCAAATTGCATAAGGGGCGAGATATTTCTGAAAAAAAATTAATGAATCGACGATAAAGACCTTTCTAACCTAGGAAGAATAGGATTTGTCGGATGAGGTTGGTGGAGGAAGATTGGAAATTAACTTGATCTTAGTTTTGCAAACCTTAATATCTCTCTCAGAGACTGTGTCCTAACACAATCTCTTCTCGCACTATGAAATGGCTCTTTTCATAACTCAAGACAATATTTGTCTCAATGCATCGTTCAAGGATTTGTTTCAAGTTATTAAGACAATTTTCAAAGGAGTCCGCAAAAATAGAGAAGTCATCTATGAAAATTTCAAAAAAAACTTCCACCATGTTTGAGAATATTGACATCATGAACCTTTGAAAAGTCGTAGGTGCATTGCATAATTTGAACTATATTTTGTGGAAACCAAAGATTCCGTAGGGACAAGTAAATGTGATTTTATCATGGTCTTCTAGGTAGATTGCTACTTGGTTATATTCTGAACAGTCATCTAAGAAACAAAAGTACTTTTCACTAGCTAGCTTCTCCAAAATTAATTAATAAAGGGTAAGGGGAACTGGTCCTTTTGGGTGACTACATTGAGTTTTATATAATCTATGCACACACACCACCCAATGGTAAGACGAGTTGCACCAACTCACCATGATAATTGTTGATAACTGTAAGTCCAAATTTATTGGGAACTAGTTGGGTAGACCTCACCTAGTGGCTATTATATATTAGGTAGACAATTTCGGCATCTAACCACTTGACTATCTCCTTTTTGACCATCTCTCACATGTTAGGGTTTAGCCGCCTCTACTTCTAATGAACAGCTTTGGCATTATCCTCTGTATAAATATGGTGCATATATATTGAAGGACTAATGCCTTTCAGATCTGCCATAATCCACTCAATGGCAGCCTTATGTGTTTTGAGAACATCTATCAACGTGTTCTCTTGGTCATAGGTCAAATAAGAAGTAATTATGACTAGCAGGATGCCCTTGGCCCTAGAAAGACATACTTGAGAGACTTTGATAAAGGTTTCAACTCAAGTTGTGAAGGAGCTTGAATTGAATGAAGTGAGAGTTCAAAATTTAACTTAGGTAGAGGGTCAAATTTTATGGACCAAGGTATAAAGGCTGATAGATCAAGTAAGGGATTCACCTCATGAGTATGGGCTTCTTCCTCAAGTTCATCAAGAGAGTGACTTTCAGACGTAGTCTCAACTAAATCATCAACCATAGCAATCACAAAGTAATCCTCCTCCTCTTGCATGTACTTAGAAGCCTTAAAAATATTAAGGAAAATTTATCACTATACTCCGTATACCCTTACGAAGGGCACAATGGATATTTTCTTAAGGATTTTAGGGGTACTATAGTAAATATGATAAAACTAAAGAAATAGAGGTAATTTTGCAAGAATTTAGGGGTATAGAGATAAATTTCCAAACATTAATTTAAATCTTGTAATCCCTAAATGAAATAATCATAGTCCTAGTTTTGTAATTGATGATGACATTTATAGTGGCAAGGAATGGACGGCCTAAAATGATGGGATTTTGATTTAGATCTTAGGATGGTTCCATGTCAAAGATGATAAAATCAACATGAAAATAACATTTGTCCACTCTAACCAGGCCATCCTCAATTAGTCCACGTGATGTATTAATGGATCGATTAGCGATTTGTAAGACAATGGGTGTAGGTTTATCTCTCCTATCCCAAATTTTTCATAGATTGAGATTGGGAGTAGATTCACACTGGCTCAAAGATCTAATAGGGTGCAATCAAAAGCTTTGCTCTCAATGACACAGAAAATGAGTGGAGCACTAGGATCCTTCATCTTTCGGGGGAGTTGATTAAGGAAAATAACACCCACGCCCTCAGAGAGTACAAGTTCTTAGGGTTGATGGTTTGCGGCTCACACTTTTGTGTGCAAAGTTCCTTAAGAAATTTAGCGCAAGCATGCCGTGCTCCTTGCCTTTTACTGAAAGCACCAGTTTCAAGGGCCGATAGAAAATGGACTTTAGGTTTGTAGGTTTTAGGCAATTCATCTACTTTCTTATTCCATTTCTTCTTCTCACTCATCTTGGAACTACTACTAACTTCATTCTCAGAGTTCAAGTCAACCTCAGTGCCAACTATGTTCTCTAGGGTTTTCACTAGCATCAGTGTTAACTTCTCTCACTTGATTTTGGTATGGATCCTCAAGAATTCTACCACTTTTTAGTTCATAAATTATCTTGGTATTTTCTAATTGTGGGTCCTTGGGTGGCATTTGTAGGACATGATGTTGGTTAAAACCAGGTGGTTGGTTCCTAGGGTTTGCTATGGGTTGACTTGGTAATTTCCCTGGTTCCCTCCTTATGGAAGCTTTAGCTATCTGTCTAGTTTGGACTTCCACCTCGGTAATGGATTGTTGTTGAGTAAGAATCAATTGCTGAAGTTGCATGAATCTATCGTCAGTTAGGTTGTTCTGTTAAGGAGGTTAGTATGATGGCTAAGAAAGATTACGATATGTGGGCTGAGAATACGTGAATTGTTGGTATGTTTGCTGTGAAGTTCTAGGTTGTCCCTTATTATAGGCATTGTTTTGAAAATTATTTGAATATTGAGACCGATTCTGAAAGTTTTGGATTGGGAGATTCTGAACTTGATGAGATTTTCAAAAAAAAATGATGGTTCCTTCAATCGAGGTTATAGGTATTAGAAAATAGATCATTACTTACTTTGGAGAAGCCTTGTGCGGTCTGCACTTGCTCTTGGGTAAATGATGGGAATTGTATAGTCGTGAAACACTCGCTCACATGATCGGTCGGGCTTGCACAAATAAAGCAAATCTCATGAAGGGTGGAAGGAGATAGTGCAGAAGAATTCCGACCTAGGGTTAGCACTTGGTAATGTTTCTGGGGAAGGAGGTCCACCTTATCTAGCTTTTGTGCAATGAGGTTCATGTTAACTCTAGAATCAAACTCTCTAGTTTGTTTGACCGCATAAGGTCTTACACATTTTTGATGAGTAACTGGCCTCTCATATGAAGAGAGTGAGGCAGGATTTAACGAGTTTTCACTAAATGTTTCAAACATGATGTATGCCTTATGTTCAATCTTGCTCATAAATGTACCTCCATAAGAAGCATCCACCATTTGGCAGTATTACTCAATCAAGCCCTCATAGAAAGCTGTCACTATCTGCCATTTGGATAGACCATTGTGCGAGCATTTTCTAAGAAGTTCTTTAAGTCTCTCCTGTGACTCATGAATTTATTCCCCAGAAAATTGTGCAAACCCAAGAATAGCACACCTTATTATATTGGTTCGACCAATGTGGTAGGATTTCTTAAGGAATTCTTCTTGTATCTTAGCTCATGCCTTAATTGGCTTCCATACGGTGCCAAGCCAGTACTTCGCTATCTTTCAAAAAGAGGCAAATAAGGTAAGAGAAAGAGCACCATCTGTGAAATTTTAAATTTTCATAATTGAGCAAATTTCTAAAAATTCGTCCAAATATTTATAAGAATATTCATTGGTGTTCCTATAAAAAGATGAGAATATCTGGATGGTATTAGACTGGATCTCATATTGATTTGTAGGAATATTAGATAATTGGATACAAGTTTAAAGTTTATAGGTGGAAGGAATAAAATATTCTTTCATCTATTTATGTCGTCATTTTTGATATTAAGTTATTGATAGAATTTGGTTTTGACAAGTTTGATATGAATCATCTTCTTAATCTTAGGATTTGTTCAAGTAAAACAAGGTGTAGAGGCAGAAAATTGGTTCCTAGCCCTCGTACCATATTTTTCTATTTATTTGTTGGGGAAGATCGCCCGGCACTCGTGGAAGCCTACAAACACTAGGAAAGAAGGGCGTCAGAAGGAGTCCCGGGCGTTACCCCAGGGGACAACCCTCCAATACTTAAGTCAGCACTCGAGAGACAGAGAAGCAGGAAGAAGAATGTGTGAGAGAGAGAGTTGAGAGGTCGTGAAGCAAGCCTGGAGGGACATATTGCCTTCTGGAGGGTTCTCGCCGTGACCAGTGGGCGCTCAAAGAGTGCTCGCTGGGTGGTAAGGGTGCCCGGAGGGCAGCCGGTGCTTGGCAGGGACTTCCTCTCTTAACAGAGGGATGGCTTCTCTTTTCCCTTGTCTGGAGCTGAGTGTGTGTTTCTTGGTGAAGATCACCGTGTCCTCTGCTTGTCCGTCAAAGTCCCTTTTATAGGGGGGTGTCCTGGTGGCGAAGGCCGGTCTCTCAGCAGGGAAGGGCACAAGTCGTGGAGTAACGTCTCCCCGCGATCATGGGGAGTTTCCCGTTGAGGGTTCGTTCCTTCGGAGTCGGATGATTCTCTGGCGAGTCTTACGACGCCTGGGAGGCGTGCTCGCCTTTAGTGGGGTTGAGGCCGACATCGTGGGAGGTAATGTTCGGTCGTCGGAGAGTCATCCGGCGACCGTTGCGCCTGGGTTAATGCCTTTCGTGCACTGGCGAATCGGAGGTCCGATCGATTTGGGCTGTCTGTTATGGGCAGCAGCTGTCGAGGCTGAACAGGCGTGTTGTAGACCTTGGGCCGAAGCGGGCCTGGCGGAAATGGGCCTTATATGGGCCGAGTCGATTTTACCCTCCTCACTAGCCCCCCTACTCTTAGATGCCGAGCACTTTTTCAGGATCTGAGAGTTGATAGATTCGTCATTTGAATCCATCCATCCTCGTCGTGTGCGCATGTCCTGTTTCCTGAATGAAACAAGGGGTCTCATGTTTGACCTAGGCTAATGATGTGTTTTGTCTTCGGGGACTTCTCTTGCCTTTGAAGGCTTATGCGCTACTCATGATTGGCTTTGGGGGAGAGTGTACGTCTTCCCTTGGCGGGAAAAGACTGTTGCTCGTTGTTTCTGGGGGAGTGCAGATGCTCGCCCATTGGGAGCTTGACCGCCGCCATTATTTTCGAGGGAGCATGAGTGCTCGCCTCTTGGAGACTTAGAAATCACCATGATTTTCGAGAGAGCATGGGTGCTCGTCTCTTGGGGGCTCGGAGGCCACCATAGTTTTTGAGGGAGCATGAGTGCTCACCTCTTGGGAGCTCGGAAGCTACCATAATTTCTGAGGGAGGATGCGTGCTCGCCTCTTGGGTGCTCGGAAGCTACCATCATTTCTGAGGGAGCGTGGGTGCTCATCTCTTGGGAGCTCGGAAGCTACCATAATTTCTGAGGGAGCATGAGTGCTCACCTCTTGGGAGCTCGGAAGCTACCAGAATTTCTGAGAGAGTGCGGGTGCTCGCCTCTTGGGAGCTCGGAAGCTACCAGAATTTCTGAGGGAGCATGGGTGCTTGCCTCTTGGGAGCTCAGAAGTGGCCATCATTTCTGAGGGAGCATGCGTGCTCACCTCTTAGGAGCTCAGAAGCTACCATAATTTCCGAGGGAGCATGGGTCCTTGCTAGGGTTGTCAATGGGCTGGGCCCAGGCTGGGCTCGACTTATCAAGATTAAGGCCCAAGCTCGGCCTGGGCCTGACTTATGTCGGGCTGGGCTGGGCCCGACTAGGGATGTCAATGGATCAGGTTCGGCTCGGGTAGACCAATACCATACCCTATCCGTGAAAATTTTACTAATACCATACCCAGATAATACCCTATTATTTTCGTGGGTATGGATACGGGTATATCCGTCACAGGTATGGATATATCCGCGGATATCCGTATATCCATAAAGCATGAGTCCACATTCACATCCAAAGAAATGTGAGATTTATGAGAATTAGAAAAAAAGAAATTCGATCAATTCTTTCCTTTCTAAAGTAATTTTTATGTTTTATAAAAATGACATTTTAATTTTAGCAAGAAGTCTAAACTCACAAACTCAACAAGACGGGCAATGGATTGGGTTCATATCAAAATCATAGGCCTAACATGCACAATAAGTTATTAAGAGCGGGTTCGGATCGGGTACGGGTTTGGGTGCACTAAATCCATATCCTATCCGAATATGAAACATGTATTTTAAACGTATCCGAACCCGAATCCATATCCGTTTATTCGGGTATTACCCGACCCATCATGGGTTGCGTAATGCTGGTAATCGGGTTTGCGGATATTTTTGACATCCCTAGGCCCGACATTATTTAAAAAATACAAAGCTCGACTAAGGCCGGGCTGTTGACACCCGTTTTATGCCAATAAGTTGAGTCGTTTCTCTTACTCCCATTTGTTGATGCCTCGAGTTGTCCACCACTCGTTGGGACTATTTTCAGGCATGCTTTGGGCCAGTTTTATGGGTTGCCTCCCTCCTTGGTCAGGTCCAAGTTGATTCAGGGCTTAATGGGCCTTAGTTTTTGTTAATCGAGCTTATCTATGAATTCCAAGCACCCACGTACATGTGCGGTCCACCTCCAGCTGTATAACCTATCGTACGGTTGTTACAGGGCCGTTCATATATTTATGGGATATTTAGCTAATTTTTTGAGTTATCACCGACATGCATATATACGGCCTAGACCTAGCCGCATAAGACTATTGTGCGGTATTTTCTGAGCAGTCTATTGTAGATATATAAATGTTTCTAGCTAGCGACGTCCCCTAACTAAATAATGTAAGCATGCCGATAGACATGAACTTGCATGAAACAAAGAGGGGACGAGGAGTAGAGAACAGACCGTGATCGCCACCAAGACTAATACCTCAGGAAGGCTGAGCTACGAATCTTGGAAAGGAGAAGGATAGCGGCACTCGCAAGCGGGACGTTGAGAGATGAAGGCGGTTGGTCGCACATCCGCTATGTTATGAAGGCGGTTCGACCCAGACCTCTACCATCACCCAGAAACGTGGGCTGTGGGTTCGATCCTCCCTCTTTCTCGGCCGGCCAAGAGAGAGGGGCCTCATGCTGAATGTACTGTAAACCTACAAGGAAGGATGAAGACACAAAGAAAATAAACCCAATTAGATCTACAAGCAGTGCAATATCTATCAAACCACAATAATTAAAACGCATAACAAGGGGGATCAATTACTTGGGGGTTGGTGGTTTTTTAACCCCTGTGGGGCATAATAAACAGTGGGAGGGATGTTTAAACATGCAATGAATGACTAGAACGTGGTAGAACAACACGAGACAATGCAAGAATAGTGATGCAATGTGAAGAAAAGGAATGAACGAAGGAGGGTTTGAACACTAGGATCTAGATACTCCCTGGACCGGAGGATGCTTAGAACGTGAACAACATGGTCCCTTGGCAGAAGATCGCTCCCCGAACCGGCAGAGTTTCGGCGTGAATCTCCAAAAGTCCCCCCCCCCCCCCCCGAAGTGAGGGAGAAGCCAACCTTTATAAATCGACCCCTTAGAAACCCTAGGTCAAGCTAGGGTTCCCCGGGGCGAATTCCAGAGTTTTCCAAAAGATAAACTCATGAAAAAACGAAGAGTAATCGTCCAAGAGAGTCCACCACCCGTCCGGGGCCGTAACTCTCTTGAAGATAGAGTCCTAAGATACCCTCGGGGCGAAGAAAACGGAGCTTCGGAAGGAACTGGGCCTGGGTGGCGAACGCGGTCTATCGCACGACCGCTACCAATAGAAACGGTCGGGTTAAAACCGCTACCATGAGCGAGGATAAGGTTTGACCGGGTCAGCCCCAAAGGAATGGGTCATAGGATAGAAGCGGTCCTCATCGGACCGCTACCAGGTGATAGCGGTCTAGAGAGAACCGCTATAATCAGGATGCACGCCAAGGGAAAACTGACTCCAAACAAACCCCGTCCACGGAGTAAGAAGCTTGGTAATGAATAGATATACTCAAAACACCATCAAGGAAATACCTCAAAGTAATGGATAACTCGGGACATTATCAAGGGGATAAGAGAAGGACTCAACTTGTAGGCATAAAACAGGTGTCAACAGATGCCCCTTCTTGGTGTCCACTTTGCAAGGGAGCGAGCGGAGGTGACATGGAGGCGAAGTGCAAAGGAGATGGAACAAAGGTAACAGTGACGTGAAACGGAGATGACGTGGAGATGAAGCAGAGAGAACTGATAAGCGGTCATCAAGGCAAAAGACACCCGTTACAACCAACAAGCGACAGGAACTCTCCCTGAAAACGCCGAACTAACCACCAGGGCTGGATGACGCGGATGAGACATGTCCGGATAACTAAACTAACAGGTAAAAGGAAGCACGACCAGGCCCATCGGGGACACAATCCACAGACGATGAGGGGGTCGGAAAGGAACATAACGTAAAAAGTAGGAAAAGTGTAACAGGTATAAAATCCAGACATGAATCATGCTGGCCAACCAAACTAAGCAGGTAGTTCAGAGAAATCGTTCAAATTCAGAGTGGAATAAAGATATCTTATCCAAGGAACTTAAGTGCAACTAACCATTGCAGAGGAGAAACCCTTGAACGGATCTGTGGACGCACTTTCGGCACTCGCTGTTCTCTCACTGGTTTATTCGTTTGTTAAGTGCGTGGGCGTGCCAGTCACCGGAGTGACAATTTATTCGGGCTCCAAAGAGCCCATGGTGCGCTCGATCTGACTTCGTCAGACGATTGTGGGGTTCGTGTCAGGACCGGATCCCGTCACGCCATAAAGGTCACGACGTCATTTACATCCCCCATACGGGGGAATACCCTTGATTAATTGCCGAAATTAGGGGCCCCGCGACCGAAAAGTATAATACTAACTGCGTAAGAGAGAGATAGGGATAGGTCACACTGAAGGTCATATTAGGGCCATAAACTGTCGGCCATGTCGGTCACTCGTAGACCTTTTCGTATTCGGACACAGGTCCGTGGCAGAGTCACAACGAGAAAACGGAGGTAGATCCCTTCAAATGTCTGCCGAGCATGCGACAATTTCAATGAAGATTCGGAAGGTATCCGGAACGAGAAACAAATCCGGTCCGATTAGAATGTCGGCCCGAGATTAGGTCAGAACTCGGCCATATCGGGATAATTCCCAAGGCTCGAGTTCGACCTGAAAGGGCGGCGTCGTTGTTCCTTTTGCCCCGGGTCCCGGGGAGAGAGAGGGCTGCAGTGTAGGGCCCGGCATTTTTTATCTGAGAAATTTTTTATTATGTGCTCTGATTTTTGGCCTACGGTTTATTACTTCTTCAGGTGTTTGTTCCGGATGATTCCTCTTCTTTTATTCATTATTATTATTATTTGTTTATTATTTATTTTCTTATTACCCCTCCCGCTTCTTTTATTACGATTAATATTGCGCATTCGAAGTCCTTTAATTAGCGTAATTTTTTATTAATTTATTTACTATTGTTAATGCCCTTATCAGGTTGTATATATATGTATGCATATGGTGTGCCGGCGAAGGGAATAGGGTGTGCCGGGGAGCGAAAGAGTGCGCCGTTGAGCGCTGCAAAACGGGCGTACCGGTGAGGGCTACAAGGGCGTGCCGCTGGAGGCTGAAAGGGGCGTACCGCTGGAGGCTAAGGGGCGTACCGCTGGGGCTCAAGGGAGTGTACCGCTGGAGGTCAAGGGAGCGCACCGCTGGGCAATCAGGGTGTACCGCTGGGGGCTAAGGGATGTACCGCTGGAGGCTGGAGGGGTGTACCGCACTGGGGACTGGAGGGAGTGTGTCGGTGAAGGAGGGGGGTGATATAAAGTCTGTACGTTCCCCAGGCTCGAAGTCTATACATTGCCAAGCCCAAAGTCTATACACTGGAGCAGAGTCTGTATGTTGCAATATGAAGTCTATACGTCGACTGGCCCGGAGTCTGTACACTGGCCGTCATGAAGTCTATGTGTTGGCTGGCCCAAGTCTATACGTTGTAACATGAAGTCTGTACATTGACTGGCCCAAAGTCTATACATTGGCCAAGTCTATACATCGGCCAACCCCAAGTCTATACGCTGCAACATGAAGTCTGTACATTGCCCCTTTGATTGCAGCTCGAAGTCTATACGTTGCCAGGCCCAAAGTCTGTACGTTGTAACATGAAGTCTGTACATTGGCTGGCCCAAAGTCTATACATTGGCCAAGTCTATACATCGGCCAACCCCAAGTGTATACGCTGCAACATGAAGTCTGTACATTGCCCCTTTGATTGCAGCTCGAAGTCCATACGTTGCCAAGCCCAAAGTCTGTACGTTGTAACATGAAGTCTGTACATTGGCTGGCCCAAAGTCTATACATTGGATCCCGTTGAGACGGTGGCTGAGGGTGTACCGGCGAAGGGAGGGAGCGTGCCGCTGAAAGGGCCAAGGGGAGTGTGCCGCTGAAGGCCAATGGGAGCGTGCCGCTGAGGGCCAATAGAAGCGTGCCGCTGAGGGCCAGTGGGGGGGGGGTGTACCGGTGAAGGCGTTGGATGAGCAAGCTAGTGAAAGGTGACCAGAGTGCACCGTTGAAGGGCCAATCAAGGCGTAGTGTTGGAGGTTCAATTAGTTTTCAATTTCTCATTTCTTAAGGCTTTTATTTTCTTCTTATTCTAACTCTTAAGTAGTTTTGCATAAACTCCCTCCTTGTTTTGTTTTGTTCGGTTCAGCCTCTTTTCTTGCGGGTTGGGCGTTCGGGATGCCGGGTCGCCAGTCGGTTCGGTTCTCGTCGTGGTGCCGGCAGTGGCTTGATTAGCTGGGAGGTTCATTGATTATTCTGTCATTTGTTGCTTCCCTTTTGCCTCTTTTAATGTTTTGTTATTTTCTCACAAAAATTCGGCAGCATCTCCCCTTAACCCGGGGCGTAAGGGAGATAAAGGGAACGCGCCCACATGGAGTGGCGGAACCCGACAACTGGAGGTGAGCGCCCGGGGGCAACAACACCTTTATGGAGCCTCGAAAAACGTGAAGGAAAGGGCTCGGGGCAGGGCCAAGAAGTGTGCTGCTGGGGGATTAGAGGGTGTGCCGCTGAAGGCCATAAGGGGGGGTGTACCAGCCAAGGGCCAATTGAGGTGTGCCGGCCAAGGCCAATCTGGGTGTACCGGCCAAGGGCCAATTGAGGTGTGCCGGCCAAGGCCAATCTGGGTGTACCGGCCAAGGGGCGTGCCGGCCAAGGCCAATCTGGGTGTACCGGCCAAGGGGCGTGCCGGCCAGGGGGGTGTGCCGGCCAGAGGTGAATGGGTATGTGTGCCGCTGAAGGCAGCCGGGGGTGTATGCCACTGAGGGCAAATGGGTGTGCAGCCCAGAGGCCGAGAGGGTGCATCGCCAGAGGATGAAAAGGGCCAAGTGTGTACGGGCTTGCAGATTGTTCAAGAAAAGGAGGAAGGGTTACTGGAAGTGAGTGAAGGACCCACAAGGACATGCTTTAAAGGGGAGGCATCACGTTGATGTGGTGGCTCAAAAGAAACCGGAAGAACGGGGAAAACGGGCAACGCTCTACATGCATTGCGAAGGCGGGAGCAAACCAACAAAAATAGCAGGAAAAGCCCAAGGAGGGCGATTGTTCTCATTCATGGGAGGCCAAGGACCGTAGCCTTACATGCGTATCACAAAAGAAAAAGCCCAAATGAGGCCATGGACAAAAGGAAAAGAATCCAAGACATAGAACGGGAGGAGGAATGGAAAACAAAAGGGAAGAAAGCATTGGGGCCTAAGACATGGGCCATCATCCCCAACCCTCTCCCCCATTACATCAAGGTCTCTCTCTCTTACTCTTGCTTCTTCCCGGTGGTCGTCGGAGGGAGCTCGCGCCGGGAGGGCCTCTTCTTCTCTTCTCTCTTCTCCTCTTTTCTTCTCTTGGCTGTGGGTCTCTGTGTGTTCCTCTCCCCCATCCTGCGTCCCTCCTTCTCTGTCGAAAGCAGGGGGTCTTTATACTCCGGGCCGCCGGAGCCTTTGAGCACGGCCGTAGAAGGCCGGAAGTGGATCGTGATGATGGCGGTTGACCTGCCCTGTCCTGGGTGTCATTGGGGTAGGCTACGTGGCCCAACGATCGGCTGGCACCTCAGACGGCTTCACTGCGCGCCAAGGATGCACAGGGCATGGGCTTCACGTCGTCTTGCCGTTGAAAATCTTCACCGCTGTGCCGCTGGCGAGTTGAAAAGGCGTGCCGTGGGGTAGCCAAAACGGCGTACCGCTGGGGGCCCAAATGGGCGTGCCGCTGAAGACCCTGAAGGGCGTGCCGCTGAACGGCCTGAAGGGCGTGCCGCTGAGGCCTGCTGAGGGCGTGCCGCTGAAGACCCAGGGGCCGTGCCGCTGAAGCCCCCCATGGAGGGTGTGCCGCTGAAGGCCCCCCCAGGGGGTGTACCGCTGAGCAGTCGTGAGGGCGTGCCGCTGAACACCCCAGGGGGTGTGCCGCTGAAGGCCCCCCCCAGGGGGTGTGCCGCTGAAGGCCCCCCAGGGGGTGTGCCGCTGAGCAGCCGTGAGGGCGTGCCGTTGAACACCCCAGGGGGTGTGTCGCTGAACACCCCAGGGGGTGTGCCGCTGAACACCCTAGGGGGTGTGCCGCTGAGCACCCCATGGGGTGTGCCGCTGAAGGGCTCCCCAGGGGGTGTGTGTACCCGGGGCCCGTTCTGAGCCCATTGTGGGCACGAGTCATGGCCCGTTTGATTCTCTTCGAGGCCCACGGGCTGTGGGGTCTTTTGTGCTTGATTTCTCCGGGGTTTCTTCACTCAGCGCCGTTGCTGACGCGAGGCCGAGCAGGATATCCAGGTATGCATTTTCGGTGTCCACAAATGCCCCCCACCCATGGGTAGCGCGGGCGAAGGATGAGCCGGGCGGTGCCCGTGGGTGTACTTCATCTCTTCTCTCTTTGTCGATGCCGACGGGGTGTCGAGAACCGACCTGGTTTGTTGTTTGTTGGTCTCTTTGTTAGTGCCGACGGGGTGTCGGGAACTGAAGCAACATATTGGTCTCTTCGTCTCTTCATCAGTGCCGACGGGGTGCTGGGAACTGAAGTAGTATGTTGGTCTCTTCGTCTCTTCATCAGTGCCGACGGGGTGCCGGGAACTGAAGTACTTTGTTATCTATTCATCAGCGCCGACGGGGTGTCGAGAGCCGACCTGGTTTGTTGATCTCTTTGTCTCTTCGTCAGTGCCGACAGGATGCCGGGCGCTGACCTGGTTTGTTGGTCTCTTTGTCTCTTCGTCGGTGCCGACAGGGTGCCGGGAACTGACCCGATTTGTTGATCTCTTGGTCTCTTCGCCAGTGTCGACAGGAGTCGGGAGCTGGCCCGGTCTGTTGATCTCTTTGTCTCTTGGTCACTTCGTCAGTGCCGATAGGACGCCGGGTGCTGACCTGGTTTGTTGTCTCTTCTGTTCTTTTCTTTCTCCTTTTTTTTGAACCACATTACCGATACAAGCGCCCTTTCGGGTTTTCGCCGGTATCGGCCCCCTCTTTCTTTTGCCCACGTGCCCTCTCGGGTTTTCACGCGGCGGGGTACCCGATTTTACCTGTAGCGCCCTTTCGGGTTTTCGCCATAGCCGGGTTGTTGCCATTTTTACCCTTGTCCCCATGTAGGGGCAAGTCCGGCGGGGTATCTCTATTTTTTAACCCCATTTTCTTTTCTTCCCTTTTTTTTAAACTATCGAGTGATACGCGGGTGTCGGCTAGGGCATGAAGCCTTGCGCCAGAAGGTAAGGCTTATTCGTTGGCAAGAAGAAAATGCCAGCGCAACGGGAGAATTCGTGCCGATTCGGACGTAAGGTCCGTAATGGCAGTATTGCACGGAGCGAGTGGCTAAGGCTCGGGGCCTTGCGCCGGAGAGGGGCTTATTCGTTGGCAAGAGGCTAATGCCAACGCAAGGATAGAGATTCTGTCGATCCGGGCTTAAGGCCCGTGATGGTGATTTCGTATGATGGGAGGTAGCCGAGGCACGAGGCTGCGTGCCGGGGGAGGACTTACTCGCTGACGGGGTAGTGGCGTCATTGCAGAGGTGGGGTGTGTAGGGGTAACGTCGCCTCCATTTGCACGGGTGCATGTCCGCCCGAGACCGTGGGGACGGGACGTCCCCTCGGAAGGACCTTATTATTGTGCCTCATTTACGCGCATATATATATATATATATATATATATATATATATATATATATAAGTGGATGTATATATGTATGTGTGCATATATATATGTATATAAGTATATATATATATTATTTATAATAATTTTTTGTTTTCCCCTTTTTTTGTTTTCTTCTTTCATCCCCCCTTTTTTCTTTTTATCCTCCTCTCTCTTTTTTTCCCTTTTTTATTCTCTATGTTCGCTCCTCCCTTTTTTTTGAAATTTCTCCGTCTCTTTTGTCCCCTTCCTTTTTTATTTCCTTCTCTTCCTTTTTATTCATCTTTCCCCTTTTTCTTTTTCCCCCCCCCTTTTTCTTTTCCTTCTTTTCCTTTCTTTTTTTTTTGCCGTATAAAAGGGGCGGGGGCGGTTCATTTGAACCACCCCCGTTCGAACCCCCCCTTCCCTCTTCTCTCTCTTCGGCAGACGAAACCGCCCCCCTTCTATTCTCTTCGTCTTCTCTGTCACCGGGAGCCACCACCGCAGCCACCGTCGTCGTTGTCGTCGTTAGCGCGGTGAGGGCACCGCCGTGAGGGCCGTCCCCCCCCCATCTCTCTTCTCTCCCTTCTCTTTCCCTCTTCTTTCCCTTCTCTTTTTTTCTCTTCACCGCGGTCGGCGGCCGGGGGCCCCAACCCTCTCCACCTCTATCTCCATATCTCTTCCCTCTGGCCTTTCCTCTCTTCTCCCTCCTTTCCTGCGGCGTTGTGGTGGGAGTTGTGGTGGGAGGAACCCAATCGGACACCGGCCATGCGTGCCGGCGGGGGCCATTTAGGGCGTGCCGGAGAAAGCGGCCCAGGGGTGCACCGGGGAGCGCCACTAAGGTCGTGCCGGCGAAGCCTTCGTGGGAGTGTGCCGGTGAGCACTGCTAGAGGGCGTACCGGGGAAGGGTTCTTCGCGAGCGGGCAGAAGGGCGTACCGGGGAAGCCCTTTAGTACGTGTCGGGGAGTGGCGCCACGGGTGTGCCGGGGAGGACCTCCCCAGGGAGCGTACCGGCGAAGCTAGCCCTAGGGTGTACCGGGGAAGGCACCCAGGGGTGTACCGGCGAGGGAGCATTAGGCAGCGCACCGGTGAAGGCCTCCAGGGGTGTGCTGGGGAAGGCACTGGGCGGTGTGCCGGGGAAGCCTTTAATGGGCTGTGTCGGCGAAGGGGGGGGGGCACCAGGGTGTGCCGGTGAGGGCTGCTGCAGGGTGTGCCGGGGAAGGCACTGAGCAGCGTACCGGTGAAGAGGCTTTAAGCCAAGGGAAGAAGACTTCTGCTCGGCGGACTTCTGGTGTTGCCTCTCGGGGCCCACCATGCTTTGTTGGGGCCGTCACTCCTTGTGGACGCGCACCCGTGTTTTCCCTTACGCCTCTGGCCTAGGGGAAACTCTGCCAAAATTTCGTCAGAAATTGGCAATATTTTGTTCATTCGACTTTTAGTAGAGTCCCCTTACAGTCCTTCATTTCTTTATGCATGTGGCTTATTCTGATCTTCCATTCGTGTATCTTTGTAGATAAATGGCTGCCCCAAGTGGTTCTTCTGCCCCTGCTGTTGCCGTCGGTGCCGACCTCATTCCGCGGGGTCCAATGCCAGCGGTCACGTGGCTCAACGTGGAGGACCTGGACCGTGAACACGCTGAGATAGCCGCTTTGGCTGAGTCATCGGGGACCGACCGTGAAAGCATGGACGTCCGCAGACTTGTCAGGGTTGAAAGCGGCTTCACATTGGATCGGGCCACCGAAGAATACAGGAAGGATTTCCCGAAGGATAGGCACCTCGTTCGATTTCTGAAGCATTTGCGCTCTCGAGAGGGGCGAGATTATCGCATCATAAAGGCGGCCGAGCGGGCGATCCTGCATGCCCGAGACAGTCTGTTATACAGCGTCCCCAGGAGCATTCCGATGTATCTGGTGGGAGAAGCCCGGGAATGGAAGCCGGTCCTGGGGATCGAAGGGGTGCTGTCGGCTGAAGATAGATTGGTGCGAGCCCCTCAATTCACGCCAGCAAGGTGGGACATGTCTGCGGGGAAGGTGCATGGCGAGTCGCCCCGATTTGGCTTATTCTTGGCTCCCCTAAAATGGGGTTATAGGGAGGAGCCGTTCATATTGGACTGTTTGGCCATCAGGTTCAAGTACGAACTATCACTGGGCTGGTTCGGGGAGCTGAAGCTTCAAGACGCCCACAGCTTCCGAGAAGGGGCGGTGGAGTTCACTGAATATGTACTGTTCAACTACGCCCCATTGCTGGTCCGGGTTGGCATCTACCACAGCGTGTATGCCTCCCGGTATGGTTACCCCATCTCCAAGGGTCTCTGTTGCGGCATGATAGAAGTATTTAGTGCGGAGACCAATACCTTCTACACGGCAGAGGGAGAGACTTCACTTGATTTGTGGAGCCTAAGCTAGCTGAGCGGCTTGCCCATTGACGGGGAGCCTTATGAAGAAGTATGCCTCCCGGACTTGATCAAAGACGAGACTAACGGGGACGGCTATTATTCTCTGGGGTATTCATACCGGTACCTGATGAAGGCGTACTGGGAGTTGTACCAGCTGTCGCACAAGGGGAAGCAGCCCGCCCGTGGGGACAGAAAATGGGTGCGTATGGCAGTATGGCTGGAATATTTCTACGATGGGCTGAAGCAGTATGAAGATTTTCCCTGCGTTGGCACCGCCGTTGCTCGCAAGAAGCGTGCGAAGCCCAAGCATGATGTGAAGATCCCCTCCAAGGGGCGTCGGGGCGGACCCAACCCGATGGGCGTCGACCCGCAGACTCACTGCGCCGCCTATCTCACGTACTGGCTGTGTTCATTTGCCATGCCGTACGGGGACGAGACGGTGATTCGGCCAGATGCCATCTACCCGGCGTGCCAGATGGCATGGGGTGTCAAACTTTCTCTGTGCCCGGCGGCGTTCTGTTTGATTTATAAGGCCCTGGGAGACATCAGCATGCACCAGTTCCCGAGGCAGGCCCGGTACGTGTGCCCGCTGCATTTCTTCAACGCGTGGGTTTGTTCACTATTTCCGGAATTTGCCCCGCGAGTCCTTCAGGATTGGGGGCTGGTACCGAGGATCCTGGAATTCGCGAGTGCAGAGCCGGCTTCTACTTCCATGCGGATGTATGATATTCGGGGTCGGTTGACCACGGTTCCCTGGGATGCAGCCGGTACCATTCATTTCTGGACGCTGGCCGCACATTCAAGCCCCCTTGTGAATAATAAGAGGGAGTGCAAGGATGACCAGGTGGAGAGGTATGTTGTAATATCCCGGACCTTTCGGATCCTTCTTCGTGGGTCCCGGATCTGGTTTTCGGAGAGTCCGGCTCTGTTGTGTCCGAAATTTCGTTTCGGACATCTTTCGTGTTCGGATCGGCGCGATCCGGAGTCGTTTCGAAGGCCCGGAGGCGTTCCGCGGCTTTTCCACGCGTGTTTTCTGATTTCCGGCGCGGGTTTTGGCTTTTCCTTCGGACGCTCGCTGCGGGTTAACTGGGCCGTTCACCCGGGCACGAGTGGTACCGTTGCGATCGGTGCGTTTCGAGGATTCCGGAAATGTATTTTTCTATTTTCTGGTATTTTTTCAAAAATTCGGATTTTCTATAAATCCTAATCCTTTTTCTTTTCTTTTTCCCTTTTCTCTTTCTTCTTCCTCTCCCTCTCTCTCGCGACCGTGAGCCCCTCTCTCTCCCTCTCTCCCATTCGGACGCGGCGAGCCCCTCTCCGGCTACGGACGGCGGCGGGGCGACGGCGCGGGCGTGTGGGCGGCGGTGAGACGATCTCGTGGGCGTGCGGCGAGCGTGGGAAGCGTGGGGAGCTCGTGAAGCTTCGAGCATTCTTCGTGATTCGTGATCGATCCGGCGGAGCATTCGCTCCCTTGAGGTAGGGTGACGTTCCTTAGCCTCATGCCGATCTTTTCCGTGATTTATAGGCCGCGGGGAGGCCGAGAGGGGATCATTTGGGCGTTTTTGGGTTTTTCCATGATTTGGGGAGAGCTCGCCCGATCTATGGATTTGATGCATGATTTCGTGTTTTGAGGGCCTAGAATCATGCTAGGGGTCCCCAGGGGTCTTCCCCTTTGTTTTCCCCCTCTCCTATGGAGGTATGGGGGCGTGGTTAGATTTTTTGGGCGTTCTTACCGTTTTCGGCCGCGGACTGAGAACGCGCTATACTCCAGTAGCGCGTTCTTGGAGGTCGCGCTGCCCCGACCGAGCGCGTTCATCGGAGAAGATGAACAGTTTGGCGGTTCGTGTCGCGCTATGGGGTCCTAGCGCGATCATCATTGTCGCGCTAGGAGGACCTAGCGCGATGGTCCCTGTCGCGCTAGGGTTCCCTAGCGCGATGGTCCGTGTCGCGCTATGGGGCCATAGCACGACAACCCTTGTTGCGCTAGGGGACCCTAGCGCGACATGCCCTGTCGCGCTAGGTATCCCTAGCGCGATTTGGTTCGTTGTTGGGTGTTCCCCTTGGGCCGTGTGTGCGTCCCGGGCACCCCGTGGAGTTCCGTGACCGTGTCTTTAGTGTCCGGAAGTCCCGTTTCCCTCGGTCAGGCGTTTGACCGTGGGCCGTGCGTCTGTTTCTTTTCCGACCGTGGTCACCGTGCGACGGGGCTGGTGTGTGGGGTGATTCCCACCTGTTGTCGGGTTCGGACGTCGTTTTCCGTTGACTTGAGAGTCTACTCCTTCAGTGACCCTCCACTAGTCGTAGCCTACTAGTACGCGGGTGCTAGTCGCACCAGGGAGTGGTGTACGGGCCGACCTTTCGAGACGGTTTGTGGACCGGTTACCGTTGGGCCCCACGTCTTGCAGCCAGAGTCCGGCTGAGGGGAAAACCGGTCAGAGGGCCAGACCTGGGACGCGTGGTCTGTGTGTGCACACGTGGTTGGGGGCGGTTGGACCCACGTCGACGGGCGTGACCCCAGCTAGTCACTTGTTTGTAGTTACTTGTACGGTGTTTGCGCCTCGGGTAGGACCTACCACGTCAGGCGATTCACCTGCGGTGCGGTGTAAGACGTCAGGGGACGCTACCGGCTGTGCTTCTAGTGGGTGGTACTCCTGTCGAGTACGGAGTGGCAGACTGTCAGTCGCGTGTTTCCGACCTTCGGGTTTTGGCGGTTCGACCGTTGAGTTTCGGTCTTCTCGTACCGTGGCACGTGTGTCGGTTTACGTGCCGTAGGGTCTAGTTCTGTAGAGTACAGGGCTTTCCTTTCCGAGGTACTTTTCTACCGCTAGAGTAGTGGTTTCTCGTTTTACGAGGTAGGGTTTGAGTGATCCCTACTGAGTCTTGTTCCGAGACTCATTCCCTGCGTGTTTTCACCGTGTTTCAGGTGAGACGCCACCTTCGGGGAGCGCGTCAGGAGCGCAGCGTGGTGCGGGTGCCCAGAGGTAGTGCCAGAGGTCAGAGCCGGGGGATGCCCCGTGTAGCTGTACTTTTCTTTCTTGTCACTGTACTAGTCGTGGACTACTGTTACTGTTGTTGTTATTTTATTGTGGACCATGTAAATCATTAATTTATTTCCTGCTTAATATTATAACTGTTTAATTTCTGTAATTATTTGTGATACTTGTGTAGTTTCCACACCATCCTTTTAACCCTTCCGAGTCTTCGGGCTCGTGGGTGGCGGTACGAGTCTCGGGTTATCGGGCCTTCCCGGTAATCGGATTCTCGGGCCGTTACAGCTGGTATCAGAGCGCGGTTGTGGAATTACATGAGAATCATAGGTGATTGTATTGGTCCACTAGTCCACAGCGATGATGTACATGTGACGCTGGCATGGGGCACCGCGCGTTTTATTCTGACATTGCCGTTTCCGTGTTTTCTGTCTTGTGCTTCAGGAGCGAGGATGGCGCCGAGGAGGAGTTCTCGCTCTCAGCAGGGGCAGTCGGCTGGAGGTCAGGAGATCCAGCAGGGGGTCCAGAGGGACCTGGAGGAGCATTGCAGAGTTCCGGGAGCTACCGAGGCCGCGGATGCTGCGAGAGCTCCGGGGGCCGAGGATTTCTTCCGTGGCATGTACCATCTCATGTCTCAGCAGTTTGGCAGAGAGACTGCTGAGGGCTCGATTGTCAGGGGTGGGCCAGGCCGAGCGGTGAGGGACTTCATGCAGTTCCATCCACCTTACTTTAGTGGCCAGGCAGACCCTGATGCGGCTCGAGATTGGCTTGATGAGATGGAGCGGGTGTTCAGTTCTGCGAAGAGTACTGCCGAGGACAGAGTGGTGTTGGCCTACAACCAGTTGCAGGGTACGGCTCGGACGTGGTGGTCTTCCGAGTGGAAGACGTCCTTTCAGCTTCGTCCACTTGAGCAGATCGAGTGGGATGACTTTGTCAGTGCTTTCGAGCGTACGTACTGTCCAGATGTCGTTGCTACGGAGCGGATGCGGGAGTTTCTGGAGCTGGTGCAGGGTGACATGTCTGTGTTGCAGTACAGGGCCCGATTTGTCGAGCTGGGTCGGTACGCACCTCATATCATGGAGCATGAGAGGGTGAGGACGACGCAGTTTGTACAGGGCTTGAGGCTGGAGCTGAGGCACCATTTGATCGCGAATGGGGCCACTGATCTAGAGACAGCGTCTCGTGTTGTGATTTCCCTGGAGATGGATATGCAGAGGACTCGAGGACCGATCAGCCAGGGGCAGTCTTTGTCAGGTCGCAGCCAGCAGTCGGCTACCCAGCAGCAGGGTTCCTTCCAGCATGCGATGAGTGGTTCAGGAGTGCCGGCACATGCAGCTTCGGTGACAGGATCTGCGTCCTTCGGCTCGAAGGTCAAGAAGTTCTTCAAGAAGGGGTTCGGCAAGAAGAAGTCCAGAGATCAGGGGCAGGCTTCATCGGGCAGTGTACAACAGTCGATTCCTTTGCAGCGTCAGGGATCAGTGGGTGGATCGCGAGGACCTTGTCCACGGTGTGGTGGTACCCACCCAGGTAGGCAGTGCACGGCGCCGATTATCTGTTTTCGGTGTGACCAGCCAGGGCATATGGCGCGTGACTGTCCTCAGAGGCCGCCGCAGCAGCAGGTTCCCCAGCAGCAGCAGCAGCAACAGGGACAGTATCCGCCGCTACCCAGGTCAGCTAGTGTGGGAGGCAGGCAGAGGGCTCGTGGCCAGATCACGCACTTGACCAGGGTAGAGGCAGTGGCGTCGCAGCTCGTGGAAGGTACCGTTCAGATTTTGGGTTGTGCGGCTTGGGTTTTATTTGATTCTGGCGCGTCTCATTCGTTTATTTCGGAGGATTTCGCGTCAAGCGTCGAGGAGCCGGTGACCCAGTTGTCCTGTGATTTGGCAGTGGAGTTGCCTTCGGGTGACTTTATGGTCACTCCGTATTGCTTCGACCAGGTTCCGGTGTGGATTGATGGGCGGAGTATGCCAGGCAGGTTGTATGCGTTACAACTTCGGGATTATGATGTGATTCTAGGCATGGATTGGCTCGAGACTCATGGAGCGGTGGTGGATTGTGGGATGAAGAGGGTCTACTTCCAGCATCCGAGCAAGAGGACCTTCTATTTCCAAGGTATCCGTTCCGCCTCTTCTCGATTCCTTATCTCTGCTATTCGAGCCCGTCGATTGCTTGATTCCGGTTGTCAGGGTTTTCTCGCGTCAGTGGTTGTGTCTGACCGGATGGAGCCGGATGTCGAGGACATTGCGGTGGTGTGCGAGTTTCCCGATATTTTTCCTGAGGAGTTGCCTGGATTACCTCCCCAGCGGGAGATCGATTTCGTGATTGAGGTTGTACCTGGTACGGGACCTTTGGCGAAGGCTCCCTACCGTATGGCCCCCGCTGAGTTGAGGGAGTTGAGGGCGCAGTTGCAGGAACTGCTGGCCAAGGGGTATATTCGTCCGAGCTTTTCCCCTTGGGGTGCGCCCGTGTTGTTTGTGAAGAAGAAGGACGGTAGTCTGCGGCTATGCATTGACTACTGGCAGCTGAATGAAGTGACTATTAAGAACAAGTATCCGTTGCCGCGGATTGATGATTTGTTCGACCAGCTTCAGTCTGCGCGAGTGTTCTCGCGGATTGATTTGCGGTCCGGTTACTATCAGCTGAGAATTCGCGAGTCCGATGTGGAGAAGACTGCGTTCAGTACGAGGTACGGGCATTATGAGTTTCTGGTGATGCCGTTTGGGCTCACCAATGCCCCAGCAGCCTTCATGGACTTGATGCAGAGGGTGTTTCATCCGTCTTTGGACCAGTTCGTGGTCATCTTCGTGGATGACGTCCTTGTTTATTCGCGGTCTGCTGAGGAGCATGCGTACCATTTGGGTGTGGTGCTGCAGACGTTGCGTGATCACCAGTTGTATGCGAAGCTCAGCAAGTGCGAGTTTTGGCTCAGCGAGGTGCACTTTCTGGGGCATGTGATTTCTGGTGATGGCATTTCCGTGGATCCCGCCAAGGTCGAGGCTGTGGTGCAGTGGCCGAGGCCGAGGTCGGTGACGGAGATCCGGAGTTTCTTGGGGCTTGCGGGTTATTATCGTCGGTTTATCCAGGATTTTTCCCGCATTGCGACCCCGATGACGAGGCTCACGCGGAAGGATGTACCTTTCGTTTGGTCCGAGGAGTGTGAGCAGAGCTTCAGGGAACTGAAGAGGTTGCTCACCTCGGCTCCGGTGTTGGTTTTGCCTTCTGGATCGGGAGGTTTCGTGGTGTGTACAGATGCTTCTGGCATCAGATTGGGTGCTGTTCTGATGCAGCATGGTAGAGTGGTGGCTTATGCATCTCGGCAGCTAAAGCCCCATGAGGAGAACTACCCTACCCATGACCTTGAATTGGCAGCAGTGATCTTCGCGCTGAAGATCTGGAGGCATTATCTGTACGGTGAGAAGTTCGAGGTGTTTACTGACCATCAGAGTTTGAGGTACGTGTTCTCGCAGAAGGATCTGAACCTCAGACAAAGGCGTTGGATGGAGTTCATGAAGGACTATGACTTCACCCTGTCTTATCAGCCGGGCAGGATGAATGTCGTTGCCGATGCCTTGAGTCGGAAGGTGGCGGTCAGTACCTTGATGTTAAGGAGGTGGAGGCTCTGGGAACAAGTGCCCGAAGTATCTTTCAGGCTCAAGATTCCCCAGGAGCGAGGGTTGGCAGTGCTCGCGAGTCTGACTGTCACTCCTGCTATCCGTCGTCAGGTGACAGAGGCTCAGCATGCGGACCCTGAGTTGCCCCGGATTCTGGCTATGGCTGACGTAGAGCTTGGCGAGGACGGTGCTGCGAGGTTTCGTGGCAGGCTGTACGTCCCAGCCGAGGAGCAGGTTCGTCGTGCGGTGCTACGCGAGGCTCATGGGAGCAGGTACACTGTACACCCGGGTGCGACGAAGATGTATCGGAACTTGCGGAGGCAGTTCTGGTGGCCTGGCATGAAGAGAGATGTTGCCGAATTTGTGGCCAGGTGCCTGATCTGTCAGCAGGTGAAGGCGGAGCATCAGCGACCAGGAGGTACTCTCCAGCCCTTAGATGTTCCTGCTTGGAAGTGGGACCATGTGACCACGGATTTTGTGGTGGGGTTGCCAAGAACCCCGAGTGGGCAGGACAATATTTGGTTACTGGTGGATCGGCTGACGAAGGTGACTCGGTTGTTACCGGTCAAGGTCAGCTGGAGCGTGCCTAAGTTGGCTCGTCTGTATGTGGAGCGGATCGTGCCGTTGCATGGGGTTCCCATTTCGATCGTGTCGGATCGGGATCCGCGCTTCACTTCTGGATTCTGGAGGAGTTTCCAGCGAGCTCTTGGCACGGAGTTGGCATTTAGCTCGGCGTATCATCCACAGTCAGATGGTCAGTCCGAGAGGACCATTCAGACTTTGGAGGACATGCTGAGATCCTGCTGCCTGGAGTGGCAGGGGAGTTGGATTCATCACCTACCGTTGGTGGAGTTTGCCTATAACAACAGCTATCATTCGAGCATCGGCATGGCTCCCTATGAGGCTCTGTATGGGCGTCCCTGTCGGACTCCACTTGATTGGTTTGAGGTGGGTGAGCATGTTTTGACGGGACCGGAATTGGTGCAGCAATGTGTGGATGTTGTGCACCAGGTTCGTCAGAACATGTTGGCGGCCCAGAGTCGGCAGAAGAGCTATGCTGACCGTAGGCGGCGGCCTCTCGAGTTCGCCGTGGGCGATCATGTGTTCTTGAGAGTTTCTCTGATGAAGGGGGTGATGCGTTTTGGACGGCGTGGGAAGTTGAGTCCCCGCTATATTGGTCCTTTCGCGATTGTGGAGCGCATCGGTGAGGTTGCTTACCGGTTGCAGTTACCTCCTGAGTTGGCGTCGGTGCATGACGTGTTCCACGTCTCGATGTTGCGGAAGTATATGCCCGATGACTCTCATGTGCTCGAGTTTTCTGTTTGGCCTGAGGTGACTCCAGATCTTTCTCTCCCAGAGTTTCCGATCCGCGTGGAGGATAGGCGAGAGCAGCGCCTGCGGAACAAGGTCATTCCCTTGGTAAAGGTCGTGTGGCAACGACACTCTGGTGGTGAGGCTTCGTGGGAACGTGAGGACGAGATGCGTCAGCAGTTCCCGTATCTGTTTGAGTGAGTCTTCCTCTTCTTTCCCCTTTGGTTGTTCTCAATTTCGAGGACGCAATTCCTTAAGGGGGGAGGGCTGTAATATCCCGGACCTTTCGGATCCTTCTTCGTGGGTCCCGGATCTGGTTTTCGGAGTGTCTGGCTCTGTTGTGTTCGAAATTTCGTTTCGGACATCTTTCGTGTTCGGATCGGCGCGATCCGGAGTCGTTTCGAAGGCCCGGAGGCGTTCCGCGGCTTTTCCGCGCGTGTTTTCCGATTTCCGGCGCGGGTTTCGGCTTTTCCTTCGGACACTCGCTGCGGGTTAACTGGGCCGTTCACCCGGGCACGAGTGGTACCGTTGCGATCGGTGCGTTCCGAGGATTCCGGAAATATATTTTTCTATTTTTCGGTATTTTTCCGAAAATTCGGATTTTCTATAAATCCTAATCCTTTTTCTTTTCTTTTTCCCTTTTCTCTTTCTTCTTCCTCTCCCTCTCTCTCGCGACCGTGAGCCCCTCTCTCTCCCTCTCTCCCATTCGGACGCGGCGAGCCCCTCCGGCTACGGACGGCGGCGGGGCGACGGCGCGGGCGTGTGGGCGGCGGTGAGACGATCTCGTGGGCGTGCGGCGAGCGTGGGAAGCGTGGGGAGCTCGTGAAGCTTCGCGTTCCGAGGATTCCGGAAATGTATTTTTCTATTTTCTGGTATTTTTCTGAAAATTCGGATTTTCTATAAATCCTAATCCTTTTTCTTTTCTTTTTCCCTTTTCTCTTTCTTCTTCCTCTCCCTCTCTCTCGCGACCGTGAGCCCCTCTCTCTCCCTCTCTCCCATTCGGACGCGGCGAGCCCCTCTCCGGCTACGGACGGCGGCGGGGCGACGGCGCGGGCGTGTGGGCGGCGGTGAGACGATCTCGTGGGCGTGCGGCGAGCGTGGGAAGCGTGGGGAGCTCGTGAAGCTTCGAGCATTCTTCGTGATTCGTGATCGATCCGGCGGAGCATTCGCTCCCTTGAGGTAGGGTGACGTTCCTTAGCCTCATGCCGATCTTTTCCGTGATTTATAGGCCGCGGGGAGGCCGAGAGGGGATCATTTGGGCGTTTTTGGGTTTTTCCATGATTTGGGGAGAGCTCGCCCGATCTATGGATTTGATGCATGATTTCATGTTTTGAGGGCCTAGAATCATGCTAGGGGTCCCCAGGGGTCTTCCCCTTTGTTTTCCCCCTCTCCTATGGAGGTATGGGGGCGTGGTTAGATTTTTTGGGTGTTCTTACCGTTTTCGGCCGCGGACTGAGAACGCGCTATACTCCAGTAGCGCGTTCTTGGAGGTCGCGCTGCCCCGACCGAGCGCGTTCATCGGAGAAGATGAACAGTTTGGCGGTTCGTGTCGCGCTATGGGGTCCTAGCGCGATCATCATTGTCGCGCTAGGAGGACCTAGCGCGATGGTCCCTGTCGCGCTAGGGTTCCCTAGCGCGATGGTCCGTGTCGCGCTATGGGGCCATAGCGCGACAACCCTTGTTGCGCTAGGGGACCCTAGCGCGACATGCCTTGTCGCGCTAGGTATCCCTAGCGCGATTTGGTTCGTTGTTGGGTGTTCCCCTTGGGCCGTGTGTGCGTCCCGGGCACCCCGTGGAGTTCCGTGACCGTGTCTTTAGTGTCCGGAAGTCCCGTTTGCCTCGGTCAGGCGTTTGACCGTGGGCCGTGCGTCTGTTTCTTTTCCGACCGTGGTCACCGTGCGACGGGGCTGGTGTGTGGGGTGATTCCCACCTGTTGTCGGGTTCGGACGTCGTTTTCCGTTGACTTGAGAGTCTACTCCTTCAGTGACCCTCCACTAGTCGTAGCCTACTAGTACGCGGGTGTTAGTCGCACCAGGGAGTGGTGTACGGGCCGACCTTTCGAGACGGTTTGTGGACCGGTTACCGTTGGGCCCCACGTCTTGCAGCCAGAGTCCGGCTGAGGGGAAAATCGGTCAGAGGGCCAGACCTGGGACGCGTGGTCTGTGTGTGCACACGTGGTTGGGGGCGGTTGGACCCACGTCGACGGGCGTGACCCCAGCTAGTCACTTGTTTGTGGTTACTTGTACGGTGTTTGCGCCTCGGGTAGGACCTACCACGTCAGGCGATTCACCTGCGGTGCGGTGTAAGACGTCAGGGGACGCTACCGGCTGTGCTTCTAGTGGGTGGTACTCCTGTCGAGTACGGAGTGGCAGACTGTCAGTCGCGTGTTTCCGACCTTCGGGTTTTGGCGGTTCGACCGTTGAGTTTCGGTCTTCTCGTACCGTGGCACGTGTGTCGGTTTACGTGCCGTAGGGTCTAGTTCTGTAGAGTACAGGGCTTTCCTTTCCGAGGTACTTTTCTACCGCTAGAGTAGTGGTTTCTCGTTTTACGAGGTAGGGTTCGAGTGATCCCTACTGAGTCTTGTTCCGAGACTCATTCCCTGCGTGTTTTCACCGTGTTTCAGGTGAGACGCCACCTTCGGGGAGCGCGTCAGGAGCGCAGCGTGGTGCGGGTGCCCAGAGGTAGTGCCAGAGGTCAGAGCCGGGGGATGCCCCGTGTAGCTGTACTTTTCTTTCTTGTCACTGTACTAGTCGTGGACTACTGTTACTGTTGTTGTTATTTTATTGTGGACCATGTAAATCGTTAATTTATTTCCTGCTTAATATTATAACTGTTTAATTTCTGTAATTATTTATGATACTTGTGTAGTTTCCACACCATCCTTTTAACCCTTCCGAGTCTTCGGGCTCGTGGGTGGCGGTACGAGTCTCGGGTTATCGGGCCTTCCCGATAATCGGATTCTCGGGCCGTTACATATGTCCACCCTATCAGGCAGAAAAACGTGGTGCGCCCGTTGCTGGAGCCCGAGCTGAGGGATTGGGCGCTGTCCATTCGCCCCAGCGTGTTGGTGTTCCGGAAGGGAGATAATGTGCTGCTGGAGCCGTACCACCCCTTCCGATTTGGCCGCAACTTTGGGTATGATCAGCATATCCCTGCTTATCATGCGCAATTCGGCTTGCCTTCGCGGAACGTCCGGGGAAGTTCGGTTGCCGAGCACGCCCAAAGCTGGTGGGACTTCTTCCACTGGGCGGACTCTGCCTCCTTCAGGGTGCCAGCCCCGGGTCACGTGCCCCGAGTGATCGAAGACTATATAAAGTGGTGGAACGCCCGGACGGCTTTCTATCGGTTGCACAAAACCGATTGTTGGGATGGCGCCGAAAGGAGGTTCCTTAGCCGGCAACCAGTGCCAGTACTTGATATTGAGCCAGATCATCTTCTTCGGCTCAAGAACAGGCAGGAGAAGGAGGTGGTGGCATATATGGCAGCTCGTCGGGAAGTCCGGGATAGGAGGCCGACGCCAAAAGTGGAGCTGCCTCCAGTGGCGAAGGACAGCTATCAGAAGACGCTGAGGGATCTGTGCCAGGTAGGGAGCGACCGCCTGGACCTCATCAATTATCCGTTCCCCATAGAGGAAGAGGGGACTCCCGCCAAGAGCTGGCGTCCGGAGAGAGATCCGCTGTGCCCATACCGCACATTCATGAGGCGGGAGGAGAGGAAGCCCGAGAACTATAAAGACACCACATGGCTATATGTCCTTCTCCGGGTGAACGGGCTGAAGATTGAAGATCAGAGGGCCTCCATCCTGGGCAAGCGCCTGCACATCCCGTACTACTATGCTGACGGGTGGGGCATAGACCACTTCAGCCTCTTCTGTCACTTCTCCATGAAGAAGCACGCGGATCTGGCCAACCTTACGGACCGGTGCCAAAAGATCGAGGATGTGTGCTGGCTCGTTCGAGAGGCGGCGCGTCGGGACAAATAGCCATCCCTGAGCTACTGGCCGATCACCCTGCGGCTGTATACTGGCCCTCATGGTACTCGATCTCTTTTTTTCTTTTGTCTTCGTCTCTTATCATTGCGGCCTTTGCAGATAGTTGGATGCTAATCATGAGCGCGTGTCTGTTCTTTCTCTTTTCCTTTCTGACAGACCACCCCGATAGCACGCAAATGGCCACGTTCCGGAATCTCCTTCGGCTTGTGCAGAAGCCTGCATATTTTGAAGCCGCACCACTGGCCCCGACTGCGGCTCCTATGCCCAAGGCGGCGAAGAGGCCCCGGGCAAAATCTCCCGTGAAGAAAGCAGTGGACGCCACAAGGGTGGCCAAGCAGCGGGACACGAAGCGGAGAAAAACAGAGGCGGCCAAGGCCCCGACCGTCGTTCCTTCGGTGCCACGGGTACCCTCTTTTGAGGAATTCGAGGCTGCCCGACCCGAGCCCAGCCAACCTGCCGGTCAGCGCCTTCGTATGTTAGCATGCCTTTTAAGCCTCTTTCTTCATCTTTATCCTGGAGCAAGGTCTCAACGCCTGAATGTTTCCTTTCGTTTCAGCCCCTATGGAGGAGCCCACGCCTGCGCCTATTCCTGCTGCAGGGGAGCCAGTTCCCGTGCCCACGCCTGTCATGGGTGAAGCCGCGGCCATAGCAAAGTCGCCCGCTAAGGAGGCGTTGGCTGTTGCCAAGGTGGCCGGGCCACAAGCGGCAAAGCGGAGGCGGGCTGAGGAATTCCCGGCTCTGACGGTAGCCCCTCCGGTGGCCCCTATCCTGTCTTTTGAGGAATTTGAAGCTACCCAGACCGGGCCGAGTTACGAAGCTGGTGAGGTCCATCGGCCGCCTGCGTCGTCCGTGATCGATTTGCCTCCTGGGTTGGCCTCGCACTCGCGTATGGCGACGATGCGTTTCTTCTCTGCGGGCGGCGCAAAGGAACCGGCGCCCGTGTCAGCCCCGAGCGAGGGCAGGGCTGCAACTCCCGAGAAGGGTCTGCCCGTCGAGGAAGCCCGCGGGTCATCCCAGGCTGTAGGGGCCGAAGAGGGTATTTGTCTTTAGTCGGGCTAGACGACTTATTTGTTCTTGGAGAGCCGACTGGACTTGATGTAATCCACCCTTTTCTTCTTCGTGACAGGCACAGCAGAGGTAGTCGCTAGGCTATTCGAGCCCCGCGTGGAACTCCCGACGACGCTTCTATATGTGAGGAGGAGGCCGAAGTCCGGCGTACCGGCTTCATCTAGCCTGAGGGAGGGTGCGCCAGCCATCGACCTCGAGGTGGAGGCCCCTTTGCCGGCAAGGGGCGAGCCTGCGGCAGTCGGGTCGTCGTCGGGCGAAGAGGTAGACTATAATTATTCCTCCGATGAAGCGGCTCCCGACGAGGGCATGTCCGGGGCATCGGAGCCGCCCGAGCCGGTCTTCGGGGCCCCCTTACTTGCTGGCTCCCCGAGCCTTGTGGGGAAGACCGCTGTGAGTGTGAGCTTGCTTGGGCCGGCTCCCCCCCTTTTTGTGATTGCCTGACGACCTTATTCCCCCCCCCTCTTTTTTTTAGGATTTTCAAGAACCGGCCGAACTTGAGGTCGCAGAGGAGGCTGCCCCGGCTGCGCTGATCGACCGCCCAACGGGAGTCGATATCGGCATGGGTAAGTTGGCCTTTCTACTCGACGCCCTTCGAGAGGAAACGCCTGTGGGGCCCTCCGGTACTACCAGAGCGGCGGGCGAGCCTCTAGAGGAGGGTGAGATCGCGCCTGAGGGTAGCATCATCCCAATGGCTGAGGTAAGTATGCGGGTTCCGCGGTCTCCCTTTTTGCATGATTTATTCTAGATGGCGAATAGCTGATTCCCCTTCACATGGTCAGGCGATGCCGATGCCGGGGAAGGCGCCTGGCCGTATCCGGAAGGCCGTGGCCAAACGGAGACCGAGCATTGGCCCGATAGCGGTGGAGGGGCCGGCTCCGGTCTTGGGCTTGGGGGCAGAGAGCCTCGCTGCACTCGTGGAAGCGGGACGCTTACCCCAGCTGATGGTTCCGCTTCCGCCCTTCCCGAAACTCCCGGCTTAGATGGAGGACCCGCTCTTGCAACAGATATTTGCGGGGCTCCGTGAGCATCTGGAGGGGTCACAGCTGCGAGGGAGGAGTTCATGGGTGGCGGCTTCGGGCCTGGCCTTACTCGAAGCTCCTCCTCTAGCCGAGGTGACGGCACCTGCACCCCTGCCCCTTGGAGCAGTGGCAGAGGCGGGCCAGATGGAGGCAGAGGAGGCAGGGGAACTCCAAACGATGGGGGCACCGAGTGCTTCGTCAATGGTCTCGTTCACTCCCCCGGCAGTGGCTGGCCGAGGGTCTCTCGTCGAGCTACGCCGGCCGGGCAACTTGACCCTCGCCCTTCCTTCATCTTCAGCGGCGGTAGACACCGACCTGTGGGCAGAAGTGGACAGCACCGTGGAATTCACTCCTTCGATAGCGCCCTCAGTCAGCCATATGTCATCAGAAGCGCCAGTACGCCAAATGCTGATCACTCTACGGACCATGCTCATCGCCGACCCTTCTCTGTCATATAGGGAGGTGCATACTATAGTGGTGCAGTTAACGGGGGCGTTGCAAGTGCTCAGCTGCCCGCTGGGAGAATGGTCGCGGCGGGTTCTGCTGTTGCTGAAGTATGTCAAGCGCCGCGAGTTCCTGGAGACCCAGGCTCCTAACGAACGTGCCGCCATTGATGCTCAGGCAGACGAGTATCTGCAGACCCTAGAGGCCCGACGCCACAATAGAGAACGCCATGGAAAGGCCTTAGAGGAAGGCGAAGGCAGCGTTCATTCCTTCAAGAGCTGGATCGAGAAGCTGGAGGGCTATCTTGCTGCGGCTAAACTTGGCCTTGCCGAGGCGGAAAGGGTGGTGGCAGAGGAGAGGGAAGCTCTTGCCGTCGCCGACGTTGAAATGGTGTCCGTTGAAGCGGAGCTCGCCCGTCTTGAGGGATTGAGGGGCCGACTGCGCGATATGACGAACTTCCCTTGTATCGGGATCCTCCCTCTCGAGGACATCTTCAGGGACATCGACTAAGCATTGCATCCCTTAATTTCTTTTTTCTTTTCTTTCGAATGTAACACAGGGGTATGTCCCGCAGCACATGTAGTTTAATCCTCTTTCTGAATAGAGTAGAACATTTATGGTTTCTCATGTTCTTTGCGTGCGCATTCGTCCCAGAGGGACCTCTCTTATCCTTCTTTCTCTTCTGTGCATATTGTTTCCTTCTTCCTCTTCCCTTGCTCTTGTATCTTTCCCCCCTTTTTGTGTTGAGACCCATTGGCTGGGTATGAGTCTTCGCGAGGATTCGCTTCGGGAGGACCAGGCAGGGACCCATGTCAGGGTACAGGAGAGTGCTCGCCTTCCCAGGGGGAGGACGAGGGGACCGCGCCACCATACCGAAGGGGCAACCCCCTGGTTTTGTCGCAATATTAGAAGCGCGTGCTGGCCTCAAGCGGGGGCCTCGGTCAGAGACCGGACTTCTCGTCGTCCAGAGGGCACGGAGAGAAGAGTTTGTTTAGTCAATGACCTAGACGGGAGGTCCGAGCCAAAGGGGTACTCACCGCCCGGGGAGGACGGAGAGAAGAGTTTGTTTAGTCAATGACCCGGACGGGAGGTCCGAGCCAAAGGGGTACTCACCGCCCGGGAAGGACGGAGAGAAGAGTTTGTTTAGTCAATGACCCGGACGGGAGGTCCGAGCCAAAGGGGTACTCAGCGCCCGGGAAGGACGGAGAGAAGAGTTTGTTTAGTCACTGACCCGGACGGGAGGTCCGAGCCAAAGGGGTACTCACCGCTCGGGAAGGACGGAGAGAAGAGTTTGTTTAGTCAATGACCCGGACGGGAGGTCCGAGCCAAAGGGGTACTCAGCGCCCGGGAAGGACGGAGAGAAGAGTTTGTTTAGTCAATGACCCGGACGGGAGGTCCGAGCCAAAGGGGTACTCACCGCCCGGGAAGGACGGCGAGAAGAGTTTGTTGTTTACTTTTTTTTTAGTCAATTTTTGGTACCTCCGCTGATGCGGGGCGGTGGCTGGAAATGGGGGGCGTTCCCCTTTTCTGGTTCCTTTTCTTCTTCTCCTTTTTTTTTACTTTTTTCCCTCTTTTTTTCTCTTCCTTTTTTCTTCTTTTCTTTCTATTTTCTTTCTATTTTCTTCTCTTTCTATCCTTTTTTTTGTTTCTTCTTTTTCCTTTGTCTCTTTTTTTTCTTTTTTTTCCTCTTCTCCTCTTATTATTCTTTTCCCTTTTTTTTTGAAAAACCCGACTGGTGGTCAAGTCATTTGGACATTAATCACGCAAATCCGCCCCACAATGGGGCGAAGAGTAATATTATTACCTGAATGGGGGCGCCGGAGAATGGTACAGTCTCAAGTGCCTTCCATTAAGAGGCGGGAACTGAACTTCCCCGCGATGGTTGACAATTACATAGGCCCCACCCTCGTAGACTTTTTGGACTACGTAGGGTCCGAGCCAGTTCTCGTTCAGCTTACCCTTGGGGTTGGCAGCCATGAGATCTCTTCTCTTGACCATGACAAGGTCACCTTTCTTGAATTCGCGCTCCTTGACTAGCTTGTCAAAGGCGCACGCAATTCGGGCCTGGTAGACCTGAATATTCTGTTGGGCTTGAAGCCGCTTTCCTTCCAGACTGGAGAGTTCTGCGAGCCTTCGCTCGGTGTTGGTCTGCCCTTCGCGGACAAGCCCATGCTGAACGGTGACCCTGAGGGACGGTATCTCCAGTTCGACGGGGACGATTGCTTCCGAGCCGTATGCGAGAGAGAAGGGCGAGCAGCCCGTTGGGGTCTTGTATACGGTTCGGTACGCCCAAAGCGCTTCATACATTCTTTCTTCCCAGTCCCTTTTGTTAGAGCTAACAGTTTTAGCCAGGAGAGTGCAAAGTGTCTTATTGAAAGCTTCGGCCAGCCCATTAGCTTGTGGATTGTAAGGAGTTGAGGTCCTCCAATCAATTTTGTATTTTTCTGCTAGCCGGTAGACTTTCTAGTTGCGGAAGTGGTTGTCGTTGTCTGACACAATCCGGTCGGGCACGCCAAATCGGAATATAATGTTACGGCGGACAAACCTGACCACGATTTCTCCGGTGACCTCCCGTAAGGCAACGGCCTCTGCCCAGCGGGAGAAGTAGTCGGTCGCCGCTAGAATGTACTTGCAGCCTGTGGAAGATGCGGGTAAGGGGCCCACAATATCTGTTCCCCATTGGGTGAACGGCCAACTGGGTGTGGGTGGGTGCAACTGTACGGGAGGCCTCCTGGGTATGGTGCATGCTCCTGGCATCTCTGACACTACTTAGCGTACTCGCAGCAGTCGTTGAACATTGCAGGCCAATAGTAGCCAAGTTTCTTGATTTCAATTTTCATTTTCGGCCCCGCCTGGTGTTCGCCAGCTGTCCCGGCATGGACCTCCTTCATAACCCTCCAAGCTTCTTCAATGGACACGCATCGGAGGAGTAGCTTCTGTTTGGCATCCGCCACAATTCGGAACAATATTCCGTTTCGGAGCTCATAAGAGTCCTTGGTTCTGACTAGCTTGATTTTCTCTTCCCTTTGCTTGGGTAGTTGCTGGTACTTGAACCACTGCAGCAGGGGGTCTCTCCAGTCAGGTAGGCCGGCGGCTTCTGCTGCAGTGACCTCTAGTTCTTCTTCTTCTGGTTCCTCTTCTATCATGCTGGGCATCTGGCGCTGGTTTATTACCTGGATATGGAGAGATCCATCTGGAGGCACGGCCAGTGAGCTTGCCAATTTCGCCAATGCGTCGGCTTGTGCGTTCTCCCCTCTGGCGACATGGCCTATCTCGAGGAGGTAGAACCGCTCCATGAGCCCTTTTGCCTTAGTGTGATAAGGGAGCAGCTCAGGTTTTCGGACATCAAACTGCCCCTGGACTTGCTTGACGACCAGCAGCGAGTCGCCGAACACTTGGAGCATTTTGATCTCCATTTAGAGGGCGACCTGGAGGCCGATGATCAGAGCTTCATACTCTGCTTCATTATTGGTGCAGGGTTTGCTAATGCAGCAGGAAGTGTGCACCACTTCTCTGTCTGGCGACTTGAGGACGATGCCTGCTCCGGCTCGTACCTTGGCGCGCCCGGACGGGGTCGCTTCTGTCCTCGAGGCTCCGTCAAAGTAAAGCTGCCAGATGGTTTGTTGTATTTGGTCTACCTCTAGTGTTTCATTTTCAGGTAGCTCAGTGGCCAACGGGGAGCCTTCGGGCACAGGGTGTGCAGCGAAGAAATCCGCGACGGCTTGCCCCTTAACGGCCTTCTGGGGCACGTAAGTGATGTCAAATTCCATGAGTAGCACGGCCCACTTGCCAAGGCGCCCCTTTGGGACAGGCTGGAGGAGGATGTGCTTGATAGGGTCAGCTCTGGATATTAGACTCACTTCGTGGGACAGCATGTAGTGCCTCATCTTCTTGACTGCGAAGACCAAAGCGAGGCAGACTTTCTCTATCGGAGTGTATTTGGCCTCCGCACCCACCAGTCTCCGGCTGAGGTAGTAGAGGGCCTGCTCTTTTCCCTCATCATTGTTCTGGGTAAGCATTGCCCCCAGTGAGTATTCGGTAGCCGCTATGTAGAGAATGAGCGGTCTGCCTTTGACAGGTGCCCCCAAGATAGGCGGGGTCTTCAGGTATTCCTTTAGCTGGTCGAACGCTTGCTGGCATTCGTGGCCCCAGCTGAAGGGTGCATTTTTTATCATCAGTCTGTGGAAGGGTTGGCAACGCCCCGACAGGTTGGAGATGAACCTGCGGATGTAAGCTAACCGGCCCTGTAGGGACCTCAGCTCTCCCAGACTCTTTGGAGGGGGCAACTCCTGGATGGCCTTTATCTTGAAGGGGTCGATCTCGATCCCTCTGTGCCGGATAATGAAGCCGAGGAACTTTCCATTGGACACGCCGAAGGCGCACTTCATGGGGTTCATTTTTAGCCCGTATAGCCGGAGCCTTTGGAAGACGACCCTGAGGTCATTCAGATGTTCATCTCTCTTCTTAGTCTTGACGACCAGATCATCAATGTAGCATTCGACCTTGCTGTACAGCAGCTCGTCGAAGATCTTAGTCATTGCCCGCTGATATGTAGCACTGGCATTCTTGAGGCCGAAGGGCATCCTCTTGTAGTGAAATATCCCCTTGGGCGACCTGAAGGCGGTGTGAATCCGGTCGTGGTCGACTATCCAGATTTGGTTATAGCCTGACGACCCATCCATAAAGGACAAGGCCTCGTGGCCAGTAGTTGCATCAATCATCACTTTGGTGATAGGCACCGGGAAGTCATCTTTCGGGCAGGCTTTATTCAGGTCACGGAAATCCACGCAAATCCTGATCTGCCCATTCTTCTTTTTCATTGGTACAATGTTGGCCAACCATGTGGTGTATTGGTTTTCCGCCACGAAGCCGACATCTATGAGCTTGTCGACCTCCTTGCAGATCTGGCTGGTTAACTCCTGCCTCATGCGCCGGGGAGACTGTTTCACTGGCTCCGCCTTAGGATCGATGGACAAGATGTGCTGAGTCACCTCGGGGCTGAGTCCGGGCATTTCTTTGTAATTTCAGGCAAAACAATCCCGGAACTCTTGTAGCAGCTTTATGTATTGTTCTCTCTCACGAGGGGGGATGAGAGCACTTAGAAAGGTCGGCCTGGGGTCGCCTTCTGTGCCGAGGTTGATCTCAATCAATTCGTCGACTGTGGCCTGGCCGCCATTTTCAATTTTCGACGGGGCTGGCGACAAATCGACGAAGTCTTGGTCTTCATTGTCTTCGGGCTCGAGGATGGCATCCTCGTCTTCTTGCTCCTCCTGGCTGGGTGTGGGGGATGGATTTGCCGTGCAATCCTCTTGGACCGTAGCCGCCGGGTCTGTGAGGTCCGCTGGTGCAGAAAGGCACAGGCCCACCTCGGGGTCTTCTATGTACTCATCGTAGACAGCTTCGACGGGGGCCGGGGCAGCCGCATCTTCAGGGGCCTGGTAGTGGATGGACACGGTGTAGGCTCCTGCTCTGGGGCTGCCCGCCACGTGGGGGCGTGGCGGGGCTACCACATAATCCCCCATCCTGAGCTCGTCCCTGTCAATGAGGCCTTGAGCAATGTCTTTGAAGACATAACAGTCTTTGATGGCGTGACCCAGCATCTGGTGGTAAGGGCAAAATAGTGGGTCCCCGCTTCTTCGGGTGTCTTGTGGCCTCTTGGACCGTGGGAGGGAGACCTTGCCGTAATGGCAGGCCCAGTCGAAGATGCCCCGGGTCTTCTCTCTTGGGAAGGAGTAGGGCTTCTGCAGCTTCTCTTGGAGTGTTAGGCCTTGCCTGGTTGGCCGCCCGATCAACAGGCTTGCCGTGTCTCTCAATTCCCTTCTTGACCAGACAGGGGTGTCAGGACTGGCATCTCGGGGCCGAGGCATGCGGCCACCCCGTGGGGGGAGAGAACCCTGGATCAGGTTGGCGACTAGCGAGGTCAACTCAGCCAGTCGTACTTTTAGCGTCTCGATCTCCCGTTGCTGCCTATGGTACAAGGCGTACATGACGGGGTCGTATCGAGGGGATTTCGGAGCCTGGCCCATGCTTCTGCTCCTTGTTTCGCCGGCCGGCCGGGGTGAAGGTGCCTCGCTGGTGTGCCCTCTCGAGGTCGACACTTCGGAGAAGGAGGGGGTCTTCTCCATGCAGCGGCGGCGGGGAGGTTTCCAAAGGAAGACCTCTTCGTCTTGTGCCTCCTGAACCGGGGGCCCAGGATATGCATCTTGACAGGCTTCCCGCAACTCTGTAGCTTCTGCGGGGTCGTCGCCAGACCACGTCGAGACTGATATGACGTCAGTCTCGTAATATTCCTCTAGTGAAAAGCCCAGACCGGGGTGCTTGGTGATTTTCAGCAACCGTCGATCCAGGTTTGGTGGGTTCCACATTCTTTCAAATATTTTCTTCCGGCTGGAGGGCTGGTAGGGAGGAATCTGCTGCTTTCTGACCATTCTGGTTGCTTGGTCAGTCATATGGGGAAGCCCCGCAATGGGGACGTGCGGGTCATGCAGCTCATCAGGGAATCGATAATCATCGTCTTCCCTGTCTGGCTTCTCCCCAGCAACATAAAAGATAGTGGGCGGCCCTTCGGGGTTGGGTACCTCGAAGGTCCTTAGCTGTTCAGCTGCTTGGCATTATATCTCTATCACAGGCTTGACGATCCCTGGCGGGACCCTGACGTCTTCTAGCAGGTCTTCGAGGCAAGGCGTCCCTGGTGTAGGGTAGATGGCGAGAGGAGCCGCCTTGAATACCCCTTCTTCTTGTGCAATAAACGGTACATGTGGAGGAGCCACATAACCCGGGGGTGGCGGAGGGAACCAGCCACCTGACTCTGCTTTCTTCTTTCCCTTGTCTCGGGCACCTTGAGGAGCTTGCTTCACCTTTTCCAAGTACAGATTAGCATCTGACAAGTGACACTCGAACACCTCGAACGGGTGGAGGTCGGCGAAGATTCTGACTTCCTTTCCCTTGCAGGGATACTTGATGCATTGATGCAGAGTGGAGGGTACCACCCTATTCTGGTGTAGCCAAGGCCGGCCAAGCAACGCCTTGTAGGAAGTGCTGGAGTTGATGACGTGGAACTGGACCTTGGTGGTGAAGTCATCAAAGGTCAAGTTGAACTCTGCAACCCCCATGGGCACCTCACATTTTTGGTTAAAGCCAGCAATCTTGACATTTTTAACCTCAACCAGGTGTACGTCGAAATAGTGTTTCTGGTACACCCGGTAAGGGAGTATATTCACTGTTGCCCCTGGGTCGATCAGGACCCTGTTGATGGGCTGGCCATTCAATTGTCCCTTCATGTAGAGGGGTCTGTTGTGACTGCAGGTCGGCAAGAGCATGTCATCTTCTGTGAAGGCCACGGCCACTTCAGGTGACATCTCTGTCAGGCAAGCTTCAAGATGTGCTGGCGTCTGGAGGGCGGCTATGATGGCTTGCCGTATTTCCTCGTTCAAGGACAACATCTCCCATACGGTGAACCGGGTCGGGATCTTCTTGAGGTGTCTGACTATCCGTTCGGCGGCCCTCACCTTGAGTAATTTCATCTCTTCGGGTTTGGCACGCATGCCCCCATCCTGAGGTTGGGGTGCCAGATCAGGGGACGCCTGGTTTGTGGGCTCTGCTGCAGCCTGTTGAGCCGGCGGGGTCTGCTGGGCTTCCTCTGTTTCCCGCATGAATTCGGCGAGGTTTGGGATGCCGTTGAATTCTCCTTCTGGCTGAGGAGGAGTTGCTGCCGGTAGAGCCTGGGGACCGCTTGCTTTCCCGGTCGAAGGGGACACTGGGGAGCGCGCCTGCCCGCCTGCCCGGGCTAACAGGAATTCAGCAAATGAAGGGGTTCCTTGGCTCCTGGCCCCTCCGGGATAGAGACCCGATGGAGGAGGGATCTCGGTGCCTCGGACCTCAGGGTCGGGGATCTGGTATGGTTGTTCTCTCCTGAGCATGATATTGAGGTTGTCCTGAGGAGGGCGCCCCCACTTCCTTCCTGACCTGGTAGCATGTTGGGAGGTGGACGCCTCAGCTTGATTCACCTCTGCCGGTTCATGGGGTGGCTCTTCTTCTTTCTCTTCCAGGGAGAGAGCGGTGTCGAACAACGCCGAGAGGGTGTTGCAGGCGAAGACGACCTCCTTCTTCTTCTTGCCCCTGGGTCTTCTCTTCTTCTTCTTCTTGCCTGCTGCAACGGATGGCTGCTCTTGAGGAGATTCACCCCACAGGGGAGGCTCTTTCTCTGCATCAGCTTCTGTTCCCGGAGCCAGCTCGAGTGATTCGAACTCCTTCCAGGGGACATACTCCTTCAGCTCCACAGGCTGGATTTCGGGCTGTTCATAATCTTCGAGCCCATCAATAATAGCCTAGAGTCTTTCAACCGTCGGGCTAGTCTTCTTGTGCATCCGCAGCGGGACAGAACTCTTTTTATTATGGGTGGGTCGTCTCATGACTAGCCGAGGGGCTGTGTCAAGGCAAACTGGGCTTGCCGGGGGCGGTGCAGGCGGGGGCGTCGCCTTCCTCGGGTGAATTGCTGGGGTAGGGCGAGGGGCACGTGCCTTTCTGTTCTTTCTGGGCACGGTCTGCCAACCTTCTTGGTCTTGAGCTGGGGCCATAATGAAAGTCTCATAAGTGGCGCGGGCACAGGCCTCCGCCCACTCTTCAGGTAGCTCCTGGTATAGTGAGACCATGTTGACGGAGGAGGTTATGCTGGGCAGCTCATGCGGCTGCGGGGGGTCTACTTTATGCTCCCCCATGTCCAGCTCCCCGGTCCTGATTAGGGACTCAATAACATCCTTGAAGACGTAGCAGTCTTCAATGGTATGCCCGAGCATCCGGTGGTATAAGAAGAAGCGCGGGTCATCCTTCTTCTTCAGGTCGCCGGGCCTTTTCGGCTCTGGCAATGTCATTTTGTTGTAGCTGGTTGCCCATTCGAACAGGAGCTTGGACTTGTCCCGGGAGAAGAAATATAGCTTGTTTCTCATCTTCTCTCTTAGGGAGGGGCCCTCCCGCCGTTCTGTGGTCCTGGGCGGAGGGAGGTTGGCGGCCCCCTTGGCCTTCTCTTTCTGCTTTTCAAAAGCCTGGAAGTCTAGTGCGTGCACCTCGGGGGGAGCTGGTTTCTTCTCGGCCTGCCTGGCCCTCTGGCTTGACATAGCTGGAGTGGAGGAGTATCGGGCCAAAAATGCCTCGATCTCTGCTACCATGTTGTTCAGGCGGTCAAACGTTTTGACCTCGGTGCCGATCATTCTTTCTAGGATTTCTTTCTTCAAGTTTTGTTTGCAGATCTGCACCGCGTCCTCCTGATGTGGGGGGCGCTTGCACCTCATGCTGAGGTTTATCCATCTTTTAATGTAGTCGAGGGCCGACTCATCATTCTTTTGCTTTGTGGCATATAGTTCAGCCATAGTGATTTCTCTTTCGGCGACATAAAACCTTTCCTTGAACTTCTTCTGCATGTCAGGCCAATCGGCCACCGACCCGGGTGACAAGCTGGAATACCACTCGAACGCGAGCCCGGTGAGTGTCGAGCCGAAAAACTTCAGCAGGTAAGCTTCATCTGCAGCTAGATCTCCCATGACATTTACATAATAGGCAATATGTTCCCTGGGAGACCCCTGTCCGTTGAACTTTTCAAATTTCGGTGGCTTGGTGACGCCAGCCGGCAGCTTCCTTGCAGCATAATGGGCTGGGTAGGGTACCCGGTAGACGTCAAACGGCGTCTGATCCCCTTCACCCATCTCGGCCAGCTTCATATCTATCATCTGTTCGAGCATCAACCGGCTGACTGCCGCCGGGTCGACTGGGCTCGGGTAGAAATGAGCGGGCTGCGCGCTCGGGGTGGCTACCACGGTCGCTCGGGGGGCCATGGGGGACCCCTGTGAAAGCGGAGCCTGTGGCGGGGTTGCTGCCGTGCAATGTGCTTGCTGCGGGGGTGCGCCCCCTAGAGGGTTGAGGGTTGCTGGAAGAGCTGCCTCTGAAGACTGCCCCCTGTCCCTGGGTGCCTCGGGTATAACCTCGGTCTGCCAGGACATTGGGGGTGGTGTGTTTCGCTCATTCAGCTGCTTTTTAAGTGATTCAATTTCCTGCTGGAATCGTTGTATCATAAGTAGCATTGCTGGGTCAGCTGTGGGAAGACTGGGCATGCCCCCTGTCTCTTCGGCCGGGGCGTCCTCGGATGATGTCGAGGGTCCGCCACTCGTGTCGCCGGTGGTGACCACATTGGCCGTGAGGGCCGCAAGGGGCTCTTCAGGTAGGGCCCCTTCGGCGCCTGTGGGTGTCGCGCCGCCTGCCGCTCTCCTTCTTCTGGTAAGGGGTCCCGGCCTGACGGCTATTCTGGCCAATTCTTCCGGGTCGGTGGGTAAGGCCCCATACCGACCATGAACTCCTGCCATATTGCAGGTGAATGTCTGCCATTTCTTATTCTTATTTCTTTTTGTCGCCCTCCTGGACGATCCTCCTGGGAATGTCAGCCTGTCGAAGACCGACCGTCGGGGCGGCGCTTCCTCCCGTACAGGGGACTGGCGCGGCTCCTCCGGGCGGGTCCTCGACTCCATGCTAGACGCAGGTCCCCCCCTTTCTTCCTGGAAGGTGGAGGCCATTGCCCCCAGTAGTCTCTGGCGGCCGGCGGGGGTGCTGCCTGGGCCTCAGAGGTAGTTCCTCATGGCCTGCTCGATCCCTTCCCACTCCTGGTCAGGGAGAGCGGCCTGGGGTTGCGCGTCGATGACAGAGGCAAGAGGGGAGTAGGCCGTGAGAGCCGGGTGGGCGGCATTGTGCCGGCGCCCTCGGCGACGGCGGTGAACGTTCTCGGATGGCACCGGGATGACGGGTGCCGGTCGGAGAGTGGGGGTCACTACCTCGACCCTGTCATCACGTCGGGCCCTCCTGGGGCGGAAAGTGCTGGGCCCTGCCTGGGCGGGTGCAGCAGGCTGGGCTTCCTTGGGCACCTAGACTTGTTTTAGTTTGGCCGGCCTATGAGCCGGCGCCTTCTTCAGTGCCACGGCTGGGGTTGCGGGCGTTGCCCTTTCCTTCAGCCTCTCCAGTCCTTGGAAAGCGTTGCGGACTGGGACGGTCGAGACGACGCGGTTCGGCGCCGGTTGGGACCTCTGTCCGTCTAGGCGGACTCGGAGGGCTCCAACAGTCATTGACATCCCGGAGTTGGAGGCGCGGCGCCCTGAGCCGGTGCCGGTGCTGTTCCTCCGGAGCCTCCTTCGATGGGATGTCGACCCTTGGTGGGGTGGGCCGGTAGTCTGGTGCACGTGGTGCACGTTGCAGCTGAGCGTCGTTGTGGGGACGCTATTGTTGTCTTCGGCCACAGCTCGACCGACAGCAGCTTCAATGGCCCCTGGAACGGGAGCATTGATCTGAGGTTCCTCGGGCGCCTCCACGTCGAGGATCTTAGCGAAGGCCACTCCCAAGAAGTTGGGGAAGCCCACAGTGGGAGGGAAGCTCCCGAAAGTGAGGGGCACAGCCAGGTAGCTACCTCGGATGTGGTTCTCCACGACTTGAGGGCCGCAGACGACAGCCATTGTCGGTTCCATGATGTCATTTTCTCTTCTCTATTTTTTTTGCATTTAAGAAAGTGGCACAATTAGTATAACAAGAAGGGGGCCGCGGGGCCCCTAATTTCGGCAAAGAGATGAAGGGTGGATGGGTCCCACCGGGCGTGCCAGACTTGTGGACGCACTTTCGACACTCGCTGTTCTCTCACTGGTTTATTCGTTTGTTAAGTGCGTGGGCGTGCCAGTCACCGGAGTGACAATTTATTCGGGCTCCGAAGAGCCCATGGTGCGCTCGATCTGACTTCGTCAGACGATTGTGGGGTTCTTGTCAGGACCGGATCCCGTCGCGCCATAAAGGTCACGACGTCATTTACATCCCCCATACGAGGGAATACCCTTGATTAATTACCGAAATTAGGGGCCCCGCGACCGAAAAGCATAATACTAACTGCGTAAGAGAGAGATAGGCATAAGTCACACTGAAGGTCATATTAGGGCCATAAACTGTCGGCCATGTCGGTCACTCGTAGACCTTTTCGTATTCGGACACAGGTCCGTGGCAGAGTCACAACGAGAAAACCGAGGTAGATCCCTTCAAATGTCTGCCGAGCATGCGGCAATTTCAATGAAGATTCGGAAGGTATCCGGAACGAGAAACAAATCCGGTCCGATTAGAATGTCGGCCCGAGATTAGGTCAGAACTCGGCCATATCGAGATAATTCCCAAGGCTCGAGTTCGACCTGAAAGGGCGGCGTCGTTGTTCCTTTTGCCCCAGGTCCCGGGGAGAGAGAGGGCTGCAGTGTAGGGCCCGACATTTTTTATCTGAGAAATTTTTTATTATGTGCTCTGATTTTTGGCCTACGGTTTATTACTTCTTCAGGTGTTTGTTCCGGATGATTCCTCTTCTTTTATTCATTATTATTATTATTATTATTTGTTTATTATTTATTTTCTTATTACCCCTCCCGCTTCTTTTATTACGATTAATATTACGCATTCGAAGTCCTTTAATTAGCGTAATTTTTTATTAATTTATTTACTATTGTTAATGCCCTTATCAGGTTGTATATATATGTATGCATATGGTGTGCCGGCGAAGGGAATAGGGTGTGCCGGGGAGCGAAAGAGTGCGCCGCTGAGCGCTGCAAAACGGGCGTACCGCTGAGGGCTACAAGGGCGTGCCGCTGGAGGCTGAAAGGGGCGTACCGTTGGAGGCTAAGGGGCGTACCACTGTGGCTCAAGGGAGTGTACCGCTGGAGGTCAAGGGAGCGCACCGCTGGGCAATCAGGGTGTACCGCTGGGGGCTAAGGGATGTACCGCTGGAGGCTGGAGGGGTGTACCGTTGGGGACTGGAGGGAGTGTGTCGGTGAAGGAGGGGGGTGATATAAAGTCTGTACGTTCCCCAGGCTCGAAGTCTATACATTGCCAAGCCCAAAGTCTGTATGTTGCAATACGAAGTCTATACGTCGACTGGCCCGGAGTCTGTACACTGGCCGTCATGAAGTCTATACGTTGGCTGGCCCAAGTCTATACGTTGTAACATGAAGTCTGTACATTGACTGGCCCAAAGTCTATACATTGGCCAAGTCTATACATCGGCCAACCCCAAGTCTATACGCTGCAACATGAAGTCTGTACATTGCCCCTTTGATTGTAGCTCGAAGTCTATACGTTGCCAGGCCCAAAGTCTGTACGTTGTAACATGAAGTCTGTACATTGGCTGGCCCAAAGTCTATACATTGGCCAAGTCTATACATCGGCCAACCCCAAGTCTATACGCTGCAACATGAAGTCTGTACATTGCCCCTTTGATTGCAGCTCGAAGTCCATACGTTGCCAAGCCCAAAGTCTGTACGTTGTAACATGAAGTCTGTACATTGGCTGGCCCAAAGTCTATACATTGGATCCCGTTGAGACGGTGGCTGAGGGTGTATCGGCGAAGGGAGGGAGCGTGCCGCTGAAAGGGCCAAGGGGAGTGTGCCGCTGAAGGCCAATGGGAGCGTGCCGCTGAGGGCCAATAGAAGCGTGCCGCTGAGGGCCAGTGGGGGGGGTGTGCCGGCGAAGGCGTTGGATGAGCAAGCTAGTGAAAGGTGACCAGAGTGCACCGTTGAAGGGCCAATCAAGGCGTAGTGTTGGAGGTTCAATTAGTTTTCAATTTCTCATTTCTTAAGGCTTTTCTTTTCTTCTTATTCTAACTCTTAAGTAGTTTTGCATAAACTCCCTCCTTATTTTGTTTTGTTCGGTTCAGCCTCTTTTCTTGCGAGTTGGGCGTTCGAGATGCCGGGTCGCCAGTCGGTTCGGTTCTCGTCGTGGTGCCGGCAGTGACTTGATTAGCTGGGAGGTTCATTGATTATTCTGTTCATTTGTTGCTTCCCTTTTGCCTCTTTTAATGTTTTGTTATTTTCTCACAAAAATTCGGCAGCATCTCCCCTTAACCCGGGGCGTAAGGGAGATAAAGGGAACGCGCCCACATGGAGTGGCGGAACCCGACAACTGGAGGTGGGCGCCCGGGGGCAACACCACCTTTATGGAGTCTCGAAAAACGCGAAGGAAAGGGCTCTGGGTAGGGCCAAGAAGTGTGCTGCTGGGGGATTGGAGGGTGTGCCGCTGAAGGCCATAAGGGGGGGTGTACCAGCCAAGGGCCAATTGAGGTGTGCCGGCCAAGGCCAATCTGGGTGTACCGGCCAAGGGCCAATTGAGGTGTGCCGGCCAAGGCCAATCTGGGTGTACCGGCCAAGGGGCGTGCCGGCCAAGGCCAATCTGGGTGTACCGGCCAAGGGGCGTGCCGGCCAGAGGTGACTAGGTATGTGTGCCGCTGAAGGCAGCCGGGGGTGTATGCCACTGAGGGCAAATGGGTGTGCAGCCCAGAGGCCGAGAGGGTGCATCGCCGGAGGATGAAAAGGGCCAAGTGTGTACGGGCTTGCAGATTGTTCAAGAAAAGGAGGAAGGGTTACTGGAAGTGAGTGAAGGACCCACAAGGACAGGCTTTAAAGGGGAGGCATCACGTTGATGTGGTGGCTCAAAAGAAACCGGAAGAACGGGGAAAACGGGCAACGCTCTACATGCATTGCGAAGGCGGGAGCAAACCAACAAAAATAGCAGGAAAAGCCCAAGGAGGGCGATTGTTCTCATTCATGGGAGGCCAAGGACCGTAGCCTTACATGCGTATCACAAAAGAAAAAGCCCAAATGAGGCCATGGATAAAAGGAAAAGAATCCAAGACATAGAACGGGAGGAGGAATGGAAAACAAAAGGGAAGAAAGCATTGGGGCCTAAGACATGGGCCATCATCCCCAACCCTCTCCCCCATTACATCAAGGTCTCTCTCTCTTACTATTGCTTCTTCCCGGTGGTCGTCGGAGGGAGCTCGCGCCGGGAGGGCCTCTTCTTCTCTTCTCTCTTCTCCTCTTTTCTTCTCTTGGTTGTGGGTCTCTGTGTGTTCCTCTCCCCCGTCATGTGTCCCTCCCTCTCTGTCGAATGCAGGGGGTCTTTATACTCCGGGCCGCCGGAGCCTTTGAGCACGGCCGTAGAAGGCCGGAAGTGGATCGTGATGATGGCGGTTGACCTGCCCTGTCCTGGGTGTCAGTGGGGTAGGCTACGTGGCCCAACGATCGGCTGGCACCTCAGACGGCTTCACTGCGCGCCAAGGATGCACAGGGCATGGGCTTCACGTCGTCTTGCCGTTGAAAATCTTCACCGCTGTGCCGATGGCGAGTTGAAAAGGCGTGCCGTGGGGTAGCCAAAACGACGTACCGCTGGGTGATAGTTGCAAAACGTATGTCATTAATACGCTCACTACCAAATTTATTTATCGGCCCACAAATTAATTATAAGAAAATAGTTAAGCGGTGAGTCCGAGTCGAGTCCACTGGGAAATTTAGATTTTAAGGTCGAAAATCTTGAGTTTTATAAGTAGAAATTTATGGCAAATTGACACTAAAATAAGAGTTGACAAATTAAAATTAACTAACCTAGACGAATGGACTTTAAGAAATTAAGACTATGATTAGCTTAATTAATCGTAAAGACAACAACAAAAGAAAGATACCATATTTAGAGAAGAGAGGAATGAAGATAATGAATAAAAACAAAGCACTTCCACTTAAGTTAATACCCAAGACTTAGTATGCTTGTAACGTACTTATCAAACTGAAGACAACTAGTATTAACAAACTAACTAAGTTGCACTTTGAAGAAAATAATACAATGGACAAAAATAGAAAGTGAAATGAACGGAATAGCAGTTAACAGAAAAACAAATGCAGAACGGAGTGCCTCTACTGCTCTCTCCCAGTCTCCCTTTCTCCGTTGCAGACGCCAAACGCACTGCAGAACAGTGCTGTGGCTGAGAAACCACAGTTGCATGCAGTCGACGAAAAGGTCCCACGGAATCACAACGGAAGCTCCACTGTCTCTCTCCTCTTCACGTCTTCATGCCATGGACGCCCTCGTGACAAGCACGGCAGCAGAGGAAGCCATAAACGACGTTGAGAGGTGGCAGCAGAGGGAGCCACGGCTTCACTTCCCGTCCTCACGTCGTGAACACCGCGATCACTCGCAGCCGTAGAGGAAGCCCACGACTGAGAAGACTCCACATGCGAGAGGTGACCGGCACTGTGGTTCTAGCCGTTGAAGAAATCTGTTGCGGCACCCACACGATGCAGAGGGGGGCTTACACGGATGGTCGAGAACCACCAGAGAGAGAGCCGCGACAAAGGCCGGACAAGAGCCAGGTACAGAGAGTGCCACACGATGCAGCAGCCGAGGAGGCTCGCCACGCTGCAGCAGCAAAGGACCTTGCCTCCGAGAACCTCCAAAAACAAAGCACCAACCCAAAAACCAACCAGAGATAAACCAGAACAGAAGACGAACCAAAAACCAGCTGAGTTATACTTTGAGGAAAATACTACAATGGACAGAACGGACCGAGAACCTCCCAACGAAGGCCGGCAACCCAAACTAAAAGAACAAAGGGAGAGAACCGAAAACAAAAAGATCAACCAAGCCCCCCCCTGCAGCAACGTCTGAACTTCGGAAGAACACTATGAAAGTGCCAAATCTAAGAAAAAAAAACAGAAACTAAAACCCAAAAGCCAGCTCAAAAACTCAACAAAGAAAACCCCGCATCCCCCGCATCCCCCCTTTTGCGTTCCCTGAGCTTCCCATATATAGAAGCACGCCTCGCAAAGATCTCTACGGAACCACCTCCGCCAATCCCGCTTCGCCCACTGTTCACGCACCGCACACGGCGTCGCCTCCGCATGCAGTTGCTGCAGATCGAGTGCAATCCGTTGTTCCCGTATGCATGCTGCGAACCTCTGTCGATGTCCCATGAGCGAACCGCCCGCAGCTCACGCGAGCATCTCGCCAACGGCATCTTCTACTAAGGCCATGCAGCAAGCGGCCACGTCTGCCGCTATTCACGCGGTGGAGAAGCCAACACTATCGCAACACCCATCGCCAGCTATTGTGGACGTCACCCTCACGATGTGAAGGTTACCTATGCGAACGAGGCAAGGATGTCTTGACCTCATGACAGCGGGTATTTCATGTTTATCTCTTTGAACAGTCTGCCACGGTATCAGCCATTTCATGCCTTGTTTATTCTTGCGCATGGCATGTCAAACCGCTGCCTTCATGCAGCTCACGTATGTATCCACGTGATTATCCCATCAAACTGCGGCTTTAGTGCAACTACGTCACTTGTCTTGCCAATGCATGCATATGCCTCTTACTTGGCCATGCACGTGATATCCTAAAACATTCCTATTATACTACCACACCTTGTTGCCTCATGCCCCACATGACCTTCTACGTGATGCCACCGTGCACACCACATGCATTTAAGCCAAAAAGTCTTCTAATGCATATTGTCTTGCGTGATGCTCTTATGTGCATCATCCACCCATTTGTAGCATCATGCATGTGTTATACCAATCAACCTGCCATTTAAAAAATGCATATGTTATGTTGTTAACACAACATATTAATCAAATGCAAAATATCTTATTCACCTATATGCACTTATTATAAATTACTCCCAAATATCAATTTTCATGAAAGCTCAAGTGTTTAAAAAAAATCTATTTTTGTGATTATTTTCACACATAATCAACACTTTATTTTGAATTTTCTCTAAAACATGTGAAATTAATATGTGAAAATATGAAGTTATCACACCCCCCAGCTTACTCATTGCTAGTCCCTTAGCAATGCAATCAATTATAAATTAGGACTAACAAGAGTTATAAAGTCATGTTTCATGACAAGAAGGTGAGCATCATGATTTAAACTATAGAATACTGCAAGTTCAAACAATGTATGTCGGAATAAACTTCGTCAATCCATGTAATTAGACACTTCCTCAAGTTACACTCACAATTTTTTTTTATCTCTTTGTGCATGTGATCTAATTTGATTAGTGGATATCAGACAACTGGATGAATGAGCCTTCTTTTTATCACTTAACAATGATTTCCAATTCTACCTATTTTTTCAGACTCTCGAATTACAGGTAGCTTCACTCTGCCTGATCATCATCAATTTTTTTCATCATGGTGCTGCACATTCCTTCACTGTTTGACGCGAACCTCAACTCTTGCTAGGAGAAGCAGGCCCGGTTACTAAGATCAGGAGCATTTTCCATGAGTTATTTTTCATCATTTTTTTTCTTTCTTTTTGGTGCTTTGCACTTATTTACAGGCAGGTAGCTTTTTCCTCACGATAGATCTTCAATGACTAGGCAGAATTTTCGATCCTTGCCTAAGTTTTAAGTAGAGAGCTCATCATCCTCGTGTTTAATACCCACTATTCTCATTAGTGTGCAAATGTGTGTGAGTTCAAAAAAAAATCTGAGTGTATTCCGAGGAAGATGCTAAAAACATAACCAACTAATTCACCCTTTAATTCAATGCTGTCACAAGTGGTTATTCTAAGCCTTATCATTTTGACAATGTTTCTTATCATGAAAAATGACCCTGAAGCATTTGTTAGGGGAATCATGAAAGATTACAGCATTTTGATGAAAATTTAAGCTTAAGCTAGAAATTTAATCACAAGCTATCACCCCCCAACTTAAGTGACATTGCCCTCAATGACATGATTAAAATAGAAAGCTAGGACAATATGGAATGAATGTATTGAGAGGGAAAGGTACAACCTGAGCAAGATGAAGTGTTGCTGTAGAGAGATGATGCGCCATGCTCCATGTTCCTAGAAAGAAAAGCAATCAGTCATCATTTATTTATTTAGAAGAAGAATTGGGTTGCCTCCCAATTAGCGCTAAGTTTAATGTCTTCAGCCAGACGTATGGAAGCTCAATAACCAACTAGTTGATTTTAGAATGAGCCACCACAGAATTTTGTTCTTGCCAAAATTTTCTTTTTCATGCCCTGAGAGATATAACTGGAACTGGTGAGTATAAGGGCAAAGCATATAACGGGGCGGAGACATGTGAAAAGGACCACCCCGATCAGAGAATAGAGGAGAAACATAGGGAAAAATCATGTCATCTATTACGAAATGTTTCTCCTGAGATTCTGTGGGATCAGATAAATCAACAGGTAGGGGAAGGTTGGGCCAATTGACTGGAAGAGTTTTAAAAGGATCATCGTAGTCAAGATTTGGCATAAACTCTACCCTCTCCTCTAGATTGAAATTATCACGTGGCACACTCAAATAATTCAGTTCCTTATTTACCTCAACTTCATTATTCAAATAAATGTTCAATTCTAGATCCATCTTCACTTCCTCTTCTTTCCCATCTTCAAAGTGAATTGCATCAAATTCAGGGGGAGACATGTGATTAGAGATTTGGGATTCATTATACTCTTCCTCTCCCCCTAATTGGAGATCATCCACCTCTCTAGCATTCCCCTCATGATGGCAATCAAGCACAAGCTCCTCAGATTCATTTTTAGGAGGGGGACTATGATCATTCATTAGTTCATCTCCTTCTTTGGTTTCTTTCCCATTGATTTCTTCAATCTCCTTAAAGTCCTTAGAGTTTTCATGTAAAATTTGCTGACAATTTCTCTCCATAATCCCTTCATCTTCGGAATCAAAATTTTGAGTTTTATGAGATTGAGGAATTAGTGAGTGATTACAGTCAGGGTAAAGGACATGATGAGTAGGATTGGATACAGAGTAATCAAAGAATTGGTCTCCCTCCATGTTTTTGATTTCCATGGTCAGTCTATTGATTTGCTTTTGGAGGGGTTGACCTTGGAGAAGGAACTGATTGAATTGATCATTTGGGTGATTATCTGAGGGTGGCGGAGATGAATAGCAAGAAGGGGAATGATTTGTATGTTGGGCTGGATCATAATAGTCATTAGAGTTTGGAGCCCAAGTTTGATTTTCCTCTTGTTCTCCCCCCAACTTAAACACCTCATTATTTTCCTTGACCATCACGAATTGAGATTCACTAACTTCCCCCCAATTTTCCTGATATGGTTGCTCCATATTATCCTCCTCATCAAAATTTATTTGAGAGTCATTGAATTGAGGATTGATGGGTGAATCATTTGGCGTGATATTGTAATCAGGCAATGGATGTTCAAAATTTTCCTTGGGGAGGTTATCACATTGGTCCATTTCTAGCTCTTTTTGGTATTGGTCAAGCATGACCTTCATTTCTGCCATGTCGGCTTGGAAAGATTGATTTTGGGCCAAAATGAGTTGAGTCACTTGATCAATGTTGTCCTCGAAATCAGACTTTGGAGGATCTGGATAGATTGGATGGCACTCAGACAGTGGTGAGTAGTTAGAATGAAAATCAGTTTGGTACTGAAGTGGTGAGGAGCAGATGGGTTGTCCTTCATGTTGGGCTTGATTGTAATGATCATTTGAGTAAGAATCCCAATCTGAAAAGTGTGAGTGTGAAGGACTTTGAATGGGGTCTTGATAGGGTGCCCAAGAAGAAGATTGTTGGTTTTCCCACCGTGGATATGAGTTTGAGTGAGAGAAATTGGTGGCAAAAGCCAATGGAAATTGGTTTGGTGCCTGGGTAAGAGATGAATTGTAAACCCCATTTTGGATGAATGAAGGATTTGGATGATATTGGGTAAATGATGGATTTGAATTCAAGTGGCCCACATGATTGAACATGGAAGAATTATTAGTGGGCCTGAACACAAGTGGTAGTGGCAATGCAAAAAGCCCAAGAAAGAGTGATATTATTATTTTTTTTTTGTTTTGCAGAAAAGATTTTTTTTTCTTTGCAACCACTTGATCAACACATTAACCTACAAGACTTAGGGCTCCTTGGACTTAAAAGCACAAATAGTGAGAATTCCCCAAAGTTCAATTGCAATATTGCACACACCGACCTTCAAGTTGGCCAGGTAAGAGGTAGGATTGTGGGAGGTTCCCCTTGCTTTCGCAAGATCCTAATTAATAAACCACAAATCCATTTAGGCGTAGCCTTTTAACCTCTTGCCTAGACACCAGCCTTTAGATGGTGATACAAGCACAATTTCCCTTAAGGTTCAACCACTAAGTGGGCTAAAATGTTAGCTTTCTCACAAATCAACTTAAATCCAGCCCAAGTCCACTACCAAATCTGTCCACTAGCCAGGAAAGAGGTGGGGTTGTGGGAGGCTCCCCTACAGATGTAGGGTCCTAATTAATAAACCACAATCCCACTTAAGGCGTTTGCCATCGGACCTCTTTCCTAGACACTAGTTTCCAAATTGATAATGGGCCCAAGTGAAATCAAATCTCAAAGTGAACCCTAGGGCCAATGTCTACTAGATTTTATTAGGCTTGGGAAATGCAAAATGAAGAGTTGTAGTTTGTGGGCTAAGGAAGGGTGATGAAATCCCCACCTTATGTGATTATGGGTTTTGCCCTTAAGATAGTTTAAAATGAAATGCAACACCACATAGTCAAACAAGGGGTTCTATGCAAATTTGAATGTCATGTGATTAAGAAAAAGATAGAAGAACTCACCTTGCCCCCGCAATCTTCAATGATGCATTTAACAAAATTAAATAACAAAAACAATTCTAACCTATATGATGCATGAACTAAGACATGGAAATGTGGTTGCTAATCTTGAGATGATGATTTTTATTAAAGTTCGAGTGAATTTTTTTTTTAATTAATGATCCTATCTAACCACAAGATATGAAAAATAAGAAAATAAACTCAAATGAAGGAGGGAAATGTGAGTACTTACTTGAAAAAGCGTTCCCTTATTTTTTTTTTTATAAATGGCAAAAAACTTTACCTTTTTTTTTAATTTTCCTGAAAAAAAATAAGAAAAAGAGAAATTATTAGTGTCAATTTATATACAAAAACACAAGATTAACGACCTAAAAATCATAAACTTCCCCGGCAACGGCGCCAAAAATTGATAGTTAAAATGCATGCCGTTAATACATTCACTACCAAATTTAATTATCAGCCCTCAAATTAATTAAAAGAGAATAGATAAGCAGTGAGTCCGAGTCGAGTCCACAGGGAAATTTATATTTTTAGGTAAAAAAAATCTTGAGTTTTATAATTAGAAATTCATGGCAAATGGACATTAGAATAAAAGTTGATGAATTTGAAATCAATTAATTTAGATGAATGAACTGAATAAGCTAAGACACGAATTAAAGTGAACAAATGCAAGGAAGATATTTAAACAGACCACGTGTGGAGAAGAAGAGGGGAGAGATAAAGCTGAATAAATAAATAAGAGCTAAGTACTCATTTTACCCAAGACTTAGTATGCTTGTAACGTACTTATCAAACTGAAGACAACTAGTATTAACAAACTAACTAAGTTGCACTTTGAAGAAAATAATACAATGGACAAAAACAGAAAGTGAAATGAACGGAATAGCAGTTAACAGAAAAACAAATGCAGAACGGAGTGCCTCTACTGCTCTCTCCCAGTCTCCCTTTCTCCGTTGCAGACGCCAAACGCACTGCAGAACAGTGCTGTGGCTGAGAAACCACAGTAGCATGCAGTCGACGGAAAGGTCCCACGGAATCACAACGGAAGCTCCACTGTCTCTCTCCTCTTCACGTCTTCATGCCATGGACGCCCTCGTGACAAGCACGGCAGCAGAGGAAGCCATAAACGACGTTGAGAGGTGGCAGCAGAGGGAGCCACGGCTTCACTTCCCGTCCTCACGTCGTGAACACCGTGATCACTCGCAGCCGTAGAGGAAGCCCACGACTGAGAAGACTCCACATGCGAGAGGTGACCGACACTGTGGTTCTAGCCGTTGAAGAAATCTGTTGCGGCACCCACATGATGCAGAGGGGGGCTTACACGGATGGTCGAGAACCACCAGAGAGAGAGCCGCGACAAAGGCCGGACAAGAGCCAGGTACAGAGAGTGCCACACGCTGCAGCAGCCGAGGAGGCTCGCCACGCTGCAGCAACAAAGGACCTTGCCGCCGAGAACCTCCAAAAACAAAGCACCAACCCAAAAACCAACCAGAGATAAACCAGAATAGAAGACGAACCAAAAACCAGCTGAGTTATACTTTGAGGAAAATACTACAATGGACAGAACGGACCGAGAACCTCCCAACGAAGGTCGGCAACCCAAACTAAAAGAATAAAGGGAGAGAACCGAAAACAAAAAGATCAACCAAGCCCCCCCCTGCAGCAACGTCTGAACTTCGGAAGAACACTATGAAAGTGCCAAATCTAAGAAAAAAAAACAGAAACTAAAACCCAAAAGCCAGCTCAAAAACTCAACAAAGAAAACCCCGCATCCCCCCTTTTGCGTTCCCTGAGCTTCCCATATATAGAAGCACGCCTCGCAAAGATCTCTACGGAACCACCTCCGCCAATCCCGCTTCGCCCACTGTTCACGCACCGCACACGGCGTCGCCTCCGCATGCAGTTGCTGCAGATCGAGTGCAATCCGTTGTTCCCGTATGCATGCTGCGAACCTCTGTCGATGTCCCATGAGCGAACCGCCCGCAGCTCACGCGAGCATCTCGCCAACGGCATCTTCTACTAAGGCCATGCAGCAAGCGGCCACGTCTGCCGCTATTCACGCGGTGGAGAAGCCAACACTATCGCAACACCCATCGCCAGCTATTGTGGACGTCACCCTCACGATGTGAAGGTTACCTATGCGAACGAGGCAAGGATGTCTTGACCTCATGACAGCGAGTATTTCATGTTTATCTCTTTGAACAGTCTGCCACGGTATCAGCCATTTCATGCCTTGTTTATTCTTGCGCATGGCATGTCAAACCGCTGCCTTCATGCAGCTCACGTATGTATCCACGTGATTATCCCATCAAACTGCAGCTTTAGTGCAACTACGTCACTTGTCTTGCCAATGCATGCATATGCCTCTTACTTGGCCATGCACGTGATATCCTAAAACATTCCTATTATACTGCCACACCTTGTTGCCTCATGCCCCACATGACCTTCTACGTGATGCCACCGTGCACACCACATGCATTTAAGCCAAAAAGTCTTCTAATGCATATTGTCTTACGTGATGCTCTTATGTGCCTCATCCACCCATTTGTAGCATCATGCATGTGTTATACCAATCAACCTGCCATTTAAAAAATGCATATGTTATGTTGTTAACACAACATATTAATCAAATGCAAAAAATCTTATTCACCTATATGCGCTTATTATAAATTACTCCCAAATATCAATTTTCATGAAAGCTCAAGTGTTTAAAAAAATCTATTTTTGTGATTATTTTCACACATAATCAACACTTTATTTTGAATTTTCTCTAAAACATGTGAAATTAATATGTGAAAATATGAAGTTATCACTGGGGGCCCAAATGGGCGTGCCGCTGAAGACCCTGAAGGGCGTGCCGCTGAACGGTCTGAAGGGCGTGCCGCTGAGGCCTGCTGAGGGCGTGCCGCTGAAGACCCAGAGGCCGTCCCGCTGAAGCCCCCCATGGAGGGTGTGCCGCTGAAGGCCCCCCCAGGGGGTGTACCGCTGAGCAGCCGTGAGGGCGTGCCGCTGAACACCCCATGGGGTGTGCCGCTGAGCAGCCGTGAGGGCGTGCCGCTGAACACCCCAGGGGTGTGCCGCTGAAGGGCTCCCCAGGGGGTGTGTGTACCCGGGGCCCGTTCTGAGCCCATTGTGGGCACAAGTCATGGCCCGTTTGATTCTCTTCGAGGCCCACGGGCTGTGAGGTCTTTTGTGCTTGATTTCCCCGGGGTTTCTTCACTCGGCGCCATTGCTGACGCGAGGCCGAGCAGGATATCCAGGTATGCATTTTCGGTGTACACAGGATCACGAGGCGTGAATGCTCAAAAGATGACATGATGCATGCTGGGCTAAAATAAAGAAATCGTTAAAACAAATGCAAAGAAAACATAAAATAACCAATACTCAAGGATAATATTGCTAGCCAGGGGATAACCAAGGTCAAGATACCTTCTACAACCATGGCGTGCAGGATGGAACCATCCTCCCCGAGTTTTCCCAACCTAGCGGCCTATCCGGAGGTTAAACGCGTGAACCTAGATCATTGTTTTTGTTGAATGGGAACATCAGATCCTGGATCACGCGGGAAACCAACTGGTCCTTGAGATAATATAATATAATACCATATAGTAATGCAATAAAGAGGAGGGATAGAAAGCCATACCTGACTTACCTGTCAAGCGGAATGGTATTTTTTTGTCTTTTCACATATTTGAATTTTTATGGCTTTTTCAAGATGAGAAAATCACAAGCAAATAAACATGAACATAGTAGAACATAATGCCAAAGGCAAACAATATATAATGTAACGAACCAACTTCACCATAATGACAAAACAAACAAGGCATATGTGCGATCATGGAAGAACAAACATCACCGAATAGAAGCCATATGACCAAGCAGAGGCCAGGCAAGTGAATAAGTAAGCATAAGGGCCTTATACACAGAAGGCAGTCTTCACAAAGCCGCTACCATATAGTAGCGGTCTTCTACAGACCGCGACTATGTAGCCAGATTTTGAAAAATAACGGCCGCCCCTTCGGCGGCCCCTTCATTCCCTCCTTTTCTATTTCGCAAACACCGACCCCAAACCCCCCCGTTCCTCCCCATTCTCCTCCCAATCTCCCCTCTTTCTCTGCTCGGAAGGATGCCTAGGAAGCTCCTCCCCCGCCGCTTCCTCCGGAGGATCATGGAGACGGACGTGGGCGCCACGTCCCCCACGGAGCCCTCGCCGGGAGATGAGCGGCCCCCATCGCCCGCCGGGGAAGAACCGATCGCCGCCGCCCCCGAAGTCACTGGGGCGCCGGACGAGATCGCCGCCGAGGAGTCCGACGGAGATGGCGAAGGGGAAAAGGGACCGGGAGCGCCGCCGTCCGAGGTAAGCCCGCGGCCCCAAACCCTTCCTTTCGCCCTTTTGATTTTAATTTTTCTCGTTGCATGTGGTTAGAACGGGGTCGAGGAACCCAAGGTGATAGAGTGTAGGGCTAAAAAGTCCATACGGATGAAGCTTGAAACGGGGATGGCTCGGCCTGCCATGGCGAGAAGGTCGCGGTCGACCAGTAGCCACTACCAACAGTAGCGGTTCCAGAAGGACCGCGACCATCCCAGACCCCCGTTTGATTTCAAAATTTCAGTTTCTTCTTATCTAGAAATGTTTATGTGAATTATGCTGATCCTTAAATGGTGAAATGCCTTTGCAGGGGAAGAGCCGGACCAGGATCTCATGGTTGCAGGTCAGAGCGGTGTACCTTGCCTTGCCTGAGTTTCAGAGGGACAGGCTGGCGGCGATGGGGTTTGTGGAATTCTTGAGCGTGGAGGTACTCCGGACTGACGCCGCACTACTGCTAGCACTACAGGACAGATGGGATCCGATCAGCAAGGCCTTCCTGTTCCCGTGGGGACACATGATCCCCACACTCGAGGACATGGCACGGATCACGGGACTTCGAGCACACGGGGCTCCGGTGAGCGGCTTCACCCACTCTGACTACCGGGAGCAGGCACAGCAGCTGCTAGGACTAGAGCTGGATAGATCGGGACGGCCGTCATCCCTACTACCGTGAGGCAAACTGCAGGACAGCCTGGGCTTGAGAGGCGCCGGGATCTCGACCGGGGAGCTACCCGAGCAGCACCTGGAGAGACTGAGGGACCGAGCGAGGGCGAGAGTGTCTGCTGAGCCAGGAGCCGAGGCAGATAGGGTACTGAGGAGGTTCTTGGTGTTTCTGTTCGGGCGGCTGCTTTTTGCCACGAGAGGAGATGCGGTGAGCTGCCAATTGCTACCACTACTGGAGGACCTCCAGGGTGTGGGGTCGTACGCTTGGGGCGCGGCCGTGCTGGCTTTTCTATTTGACTCCCTCGGCACCACTACCTGCCAGACGATGCTTGGCGGATTTGCTCCATTCCTTCAGGTATGATTCCAATTTGAATGCCCTGAACTTGAATGCTTATGCTTATATGATTATCTGATTAATGCATGTGTGGAATGCAGGTGTGGGCCTACCTCTACTTGCCTCACCTCGGTAGAGGGCTAGAGGCTCATGCAGACCGTCTTCCTATCGCGAGGCGGTGGGTGGCTAGACGGGACACGGGATCGCTCAAACGCCAGGTGCAGGCGATACAGGATGACATCGATTCTCTTCCCTATGCATCGGTGAGTTTTAAACTTTAAAATTAAGATGCAAATGTTGAAATGTATGTTGACCTTGACTCCTTCTACAGGTTCATTGGACCCCTTACCGAGACGAGGGTCACGAGGGCCAGCCTTGGGTGGAGGTAGGGCGGGCCTACTCAGGCCGAGATATCTGGCTACACTGTATGAACGTGGTGGAGCCACTCCGCTATCACTTGATCATGAGGACCCGGGGAGTGCACCAGCCGGACGTGGCATTCCCGACCCAGGAGAGCGCCGAGGAGGAGCGCGTGGGGTGACACTCACGCGGACTGGCCGGCTCGGTGGACTGGCTTGCTCGAGCGGAGGAGCAAATCCGGGACTGGGCGCGCCATGGACGCGAGGTACGGGCCAGAGCTGACACGGACGAGGCCTACCTAAAGGCCTATGCACGACGCTACGGGGATCATGTCTTCCGCGGCACTCGACGATCGGTAAGAATCTCTGAACCTAGTGCCTTATCTATTATGCTGACATGCTGACATGTTAATGCTTCTGAATGCAGCTTGACCCTGAGGGACGCATTGCAGAGCTCCAGGATTTGCTCCACTCGACTGTGCAGCCGCGGGATGAGCTTCAGCGCTCCACAGATCTCCTGGTGAGCCTTTACTGCTTTCTAGACTTAGAAATGCGATTATGCTATAAGACTATGAGATTGACTGACTTCAATGTGCAGCGTGCCGAGGGAGCCCAGCGCCATGGCTCAGATGCCCCTTCTTCCTCCACACAGACACCAGCAGACGGGACCCAGCGAGATGCTGAGTTTGCCAGGGTGACTGCACGGGCTGAGGAGGCCGAGATCGCTCTTGCCGAGAGGGTGAGTGACGCAACCTTCTTTCAAAGATCTCTTTAGAAACAGGCTATTCACAAATGAACTGTATAATGCAGGCCAGAGAGCTGGAGGCAGCGATGCAGGAGATGGCCCGGCTACGGGAGGAGGCGGCGGCGGCGGGCCGCTACCGTGAGGAGGCAGAGAAGTCCCGACAGCAGGTCCACGACCTCAAGATCGAGCTACGGGCCCTGGAGCGGGCGTTTCGCATGATGGGGCGAGGCCCTGAGCGGAGCACGTCCCAGGGTGGCGCACACAGTGGTTCTGTCAGGGACTACTTCACGGGTTCCTCCGGCCGTCGGAGGAATGAAGACGAGGAGAGGCGCCGACGCCGAGAGGAGGGCAGCACAGCCATGGGTCCTTCGGAGAAGAGGCGAGAGGGCGGGGGTGAGAGTGAGGGACCTGGCGAGGGCCGGGCTTGATTACCTTGTTGTTTCTCTTTTTCATTTTGTTTGCAACACACGTGTACATGGAGAACTGACACACATATATATAATGCCATTAGTTCTTTTTTAAATGAATGTGAATGTTCGTGTGCAACCATAGGGCTTGTCAATCTACTCACGCCTTACACAATCGACCCAAGAAGGAGAGAGAAAGTGATGCGAGGACGAGACACGACTAAAAGGGGGAGTAGTATGCAGGCTCAGCAAAACAGTTGCGGTTCCATGACAACCGCGACAAAAGGTAGCGGTTGTGCGACCAACCGCGTCCTGAAGAACGTAAGAATGCCCAACCAAGGCAGACGCAATGTTATACGACATGGGGCACATGCACGACCAACATATTCGTGGGACAAAATAACTCATGCGGGACAAAGATGTGGCAAATACACTCCTCAATCGAAGCTCAAGATCAGCATGAAGTGGAACCGCCAGGTTCATGATCGTGAGAAAAAGTCATCTCACATAGATGTGATCGGAGGAAACAAGGCTTTGAGAAGGACATAAGCTTCAGAACAGATTGAGAAACATGATTTGAATGAGAGAACATGTCAAAGATGTGGATAGGAGATGGAGCGAAAATGATGAGGGCATCCCTTGCCCCTCTACATTTTCTCCGGACTCGGATTGTTCGTCGACAAGCGCCATTATGTTAGTCATGTATTTTTGAGTCTAATCATGTAATCTTCACATTTTATTTGAGTCAATATCATGTAATTTTCCCTTTATTTGAGTCATGTACCTAGGTTAGTGAGTCATTTTCCTAAGTATTGTGTCATTAGGTTGGTTTGTTAGGCTAGTGGGCCCAATTCATTGGGCTTGACCCAAGGGCACCCCTATCCCTTCGGTTATTTGTCATTGAGTCAAATGTCAGGGACTTTTGTAGAAATGTGGGTTGCCTATATATAGGACCCCATTCCCCTCATTTTGAAGTAATGAACAATTGAATGAAAAATGAAATCCACTTCCAAATCCCACTAGATCTCTCTCTCTCTCACTCTCTCTCTCTCTAAGGGTCCCCCCCTCTCTCTCTCTCTCCCTCCACCCCAATTTTCGGAATTTTCTCTCTCCTCCCCATTCACCCCTCATTAAGACCTCTCCCCTTCCCCATACACCTATTTAACTCCCCCCCAACCCAAGGTGGCATCCTCCAATCCACACCCCACCTCCCAACCTCCAACTACCCAACACCACTTCCTAAGCACCCCTTCCTCTCCCCAAGGTTGAAGGGGCTCTTCCCTAAGCCCAAATTCAAATTTTCCTCTCCCTAGGGCAGTGCCCTTCCATCTCCCCACCTCCCAAACCACCCAAAGTCGCAGCCCCCCTTCCCCATACCAGCCAAGTTCACCCTCCACCTCTTACTCTCTTGGCCATCCCCTTCCCCACCCCCTCATCTTCTTCTCATTCAGCCTCTGTTTCAGGCAGCAAAGTTGCAGCAACTTGAAGAGGCAGCCACAACCGTCTCTCAAAGATTCAGGTGGCAAGGCCTACATTTCTGGAATCATCATCGAGATAGCTTTCCAACGGTGGTGGTCTCGCCGGCTTCCGAGTTCGGAGCTGTCCGGAGGAGCGTCATCTTCAACGACTGCACAATCTGTCCCAGACTGAAGACCAGAGCGATCTTGGAAGCTGTTCTGCAGTCAACCTTGGAGGAATTCGAGAACACTTCGTTCTTTAAAATTCTTCTTCGTCTAGTCCTCCATCAGTAACAGAAAGAACGACGCCAATCGCCTGCCCAAGCTATTTGTTCTGAATTATTTCGTCGCAGTGTGCAGTCTGCCACCGGTGGACTCATGTTTGACCTGTCTTCATTTATCTAGCCACCATTCTCATCTCCGACCTCGGATTGTTGCCCCATCAACTTCTGCTTGAAGCTACTCCGACCACAATCGCGTCACCGCTAGTTTCGTTCAATTTGAAGTTCGGGATCGACCGCAGCGCCTTCTGTAATCCACTGCATCAGTTCTGAATCAGTCCGAAGCAGAGTGTTGTTGTCCTGCTCCAGCCTCCGGTCCGATCAGCCCTGAGGTCCAGAGCTTCCCAAAAAATTCAGACATCATCCTCTGTCAGTTGGGAAACTTTTGGCGTAGGTTTCGTCAAGATCTGACCTTTGTGGAATTTGTGGCAGTGACATCACCGGCCCCCTGTCCAACAATTCTGAAGGTTGGCAGAACCGGCGGGGATCGGCAAATCGGGTTTCCTTAGCATAAGTCCCCACCCCGCTTGGCCAGCTGAAGGCCCCTCCCTGCGTGGAGGTAGTATTATATGTAATAAGATTAATCCCCACCCCAAGATCACCCCTCCTGCGAGAGGTGTAGTGGTGTAATCTTTCCATTTCAGGTTGAAGCGACACCGACGCGGCGTGCGGGTGCAAACCCTCGCCTCCCCGCTCGCCCCCGTCTCCGGCCGGAGTCGGCGTCTTCACGCCGGCTAGGTGAGCTCCTGAACATCTCTCATTGCTGTAATTGACTTGCTTAGCTTAGTATTGCTATAGTTACTCCGTCGGCGGTAAGAGAGTGTCCGATTTTAAATTGCTACCCAAATTGAGTGACCACCGCGGGCGAGTTGTGAGAGCATCCACTTAACCCACACCCTTGGTGTGTTGGCCGCCCATGATTTGGGCATCCTAGGCCCATTTGGGGTTCTCCCCAAGCTAGCCAACCATTGGAGCCTCAAGGTCCCGCCTCGGACCCTCTCCAACATCGCCTAGTCGCCATCGGGCACTAGTGTGCGCCATACGGGTGAGCTCGCTAGTGTGAGTCCGCTGCTCAAACTTGAATGCTTGTAAAATAGGTCCATAGGTGGTGTCACATCAAGTGGTATCAGAGCAAGTTCACAACTTGTCTCTATCAAGTTGGTCCTAGGGCATGTCTATGCAATTAGAGTCTTCAAGTGCATCACTCTTGTCCCCTAGTATGGCCACCTCATATCGACCTTACCAATCGGCCCACTCCATAAGTCCAAGCCACCAAGAGATGCCTACCACTAACACCCATAACTTCCCTGGCCATGTCAACTACTTCATGAAAGCCTTGACCTATGCCAATGAGCGGCTTGATAACATATCGAGCCGACTCAACCAACTTGGAGAAAATAGGCCCGCCCCAAGGACGGACGATAGGATGGTCCCTTTCCCACTTCCCACCTTTGATGGAACCTCTCCTAGAGAATATTTAGATTAGGAAGCTACAATGGACCAATACTTCACTTGTTATCATATGTCCGAGGATGAAAAGGCATTGGTTGCCAAAATACAACTTGCTAAACGGGCAGAAACTTATTGGATGCAAATTGTCGGGCTAAAGGTACTTAGAAGGGAAACTCCCATCACCACTTGGAAGGACATGAAGGAGCAACTTAGGGCTAGATATGTTTCCCCCTCATACTCAAATCACCAAGACCTAAGGAGCACTTCAACTCCTTCATCCCCACCTAGCCAACCCATGACCCTAATTCCCCATTCCACATCACTTCCCACCTATCCTACCCCAACCACCACACCAGCACCCTACCTACAAACTCCCACCACAACCATATGTCCACAAACCCAATTGGACCCCGTGTCCACCCATCCACCGAGGCCCATAATGGCCACCACCCCCAAACCCAAGATCCCTCACCAAACCCATACCCCATAAGCCCCCTTGACCACCACCACAAACCCACCATCATCCCCAAAAAGGGACACATCTCCCAAAACAAATCAACCCAAAATCCCTCACCCAACCCACCTCCTGCTTCCTACACCAATCTTTCCCCAACCTAGGCCTCCTCTACTTCCCCTTCTGATGAGGGCATCTCCCGACACCCCTCTAGCTTTGATCGCCTGCACACTCTTGATATGGATTGATCATGATCTACACTTGTTATCTTCATTTCCCAAGTTTCATTTTATGTATTTTCTTTTTATTGAGTCCTATCTTATGTATTTTCCTTTATTGAGTCATATGGTTTTAGTCCATTTCCCTTGTTATGTTTAATTGGGCCTTATTACTTTAGTTATGGTCCCATAGAATTGAGTCTAGGATATGCTCGGTCTTTTATCTTATTGTCAAGGGTATTTTGGTCATGTAAAGAATGGTTGCCTATATATAGGCCCCATCTCTCCTCTTGTATTCAACTTTTGATGAAAATTGAAGAAAACCCTTTCAAACTCTCTCAATATCTCTCTCTCTCTCATTATCTCTCCATTCTCTCTCCTCCTCTCTCCAAATTTCGAAATTCACTCTCTCTCCTCCCTCTCTCAACCACTTCCAACCCCCACCTACCTCCATTAACTCCCCACAACTTCCCACAACCCCTCTTTAATCCTCACCTAGTCCCAAGGAAGTTCCACCACTCAAAACCCCACCCTCCAACCACCACCTACCCCTTTCACTTCCCTAAGCATATCTCCACCTTCCCAAGGCTGAATTAACTCATTCCAAAGCCCAAATTCGAATCTCCCCTTCCCTCCTTGCTCCCTAGGTCGCACCCCTCCTCTCCCCTCAAGCCAAGTTCGCCCCCTCCTCTCTTCTCCACTCCAGCTTTGTGTGCAGGCCGACCTACAGTTTAGCACTCTATTGCAGCGACGTCCACGACTGTATCCTGGTTCTGCTGGTGGCGTGGCCTAACTTTCTGGAAAGGCCTCCCTGTGCTCTTCGCAGGCGAGGTGGAATCACTCCATTCCGAGTTCGTGGCCATCCGTGAAGGCTGTTCTTCCCCGACTGTGCAGAACCTCTCAGACCAGGAGCCAGAGCGGCAGAGAAGACTCTCCCACAACGAACCTTGAAGGAACCAGTCTTCGAGGTCTTCTACAAAGTTCTTCCTCCCCCTGTCAGCATCCAGGAACAGAAGGCGGAACCCCGTTCGGCATCCGACAACCAGAGATACCAATTTTCTACCACACCCACGCCGGTCTGCCTCCTCACAGTCTGCACCGACCACCGTCCACTTCTCTGGACACCCAGCTCATCTCAAAAATCAGAAGACTTCCCGTTTGTTTTTCTGCAAAGTAGACTCGTCCACGATTCCAACGAGTCTAGCGGTGCCAAATTTGGAGCTCAGGAGCGATCGTGGCAGCTTCTGCAACCTGCTGTTTCAGACTGAGCTCGGCCAGAGACCAGAGCTGCATCCATCTTCCAGTCGCTGGAGCAGTCAGTCCCCAGATCAGAACATCGTCCAAAAATTCAAGCCGCACCCCTCTCCGGTTAGCAAGCTTTTGGCACAAGTTTCATCAGATTCCAAGCTCGGTGGAATTATTGGCAGCATCGACATCGGCCCTCTGTCCAGAATTACAGAAGCAAGGTAGAATCGGCAAAGCTCGGAAAGTCGACTCTATCTCGCTCGTTCCCCTCCCTGCTTGGCCGGCTGAAGGCCCCTCCCTGCGTGGAGGTAATTTTTTGGTTGTAATACATTAACCCCCACCCCAAGATCCCCCCCTTGCAAGGGGCGTAGTGTTGTACCTCTCCACATTTTCAGGTCAAGCTCCATCGCCGCGGCGATCGGGTGTAAACCCTCGCCTCCCGGCGCGCCCTCGTCTCCGAACGGGATCGGTGTCTTCACACCGATCAGGTGAGCTTCTGATCACACCCTTGTAGCTTCATTTCTGCAAATGTAGTATTGCCTTGAATGCCCGTCGGACGGTAAGAGAGTGCTCGGAATTCATTTTAAGCAATATCGTGCCCACCGCGGCCCGTGAGTGAGTGCCACCCCACACCCCGCCTTGCGGGCCAGCCACCCACAAAGTTGGGACTCCCAGGCCCATTGGAGGTCAGCCTTAGCATTGTAAGTCCATTAGGACAATTGGGTCCCGCCTCGGACCCTCACCATCATCTCCCGGACCCACCGGGTGAACGTGTGAACCGAGTGAGCAAAAATCATCGTTGTGAGAATCATTGAGCGCTTGTATGCTTGCGGGTCTAAGTCCTAGGGTCACCTTATCATATTTAGTGGTCTTTGGGCTGTGCCACATCACCTTCCTATCCCAACCCAAGCCCATGCTTGTTCACCACCCCGGGTGTGTCATACGCTAGCTATCACCAAACCACCCCCCATAGATCCCTCTACTCCATTAGCAATAGAAGTTGCAACCCACACACCCACCCAAGTGGAGAAGGATGCCCATCCGGATCCACCTCCCAACATAGAGGAAATCCAAAGGCCAAACAACTCACACACCTCTAGCCTAGCTCCTCTAGAGACACCCAACCTCACCATAGGTAAGTCCATACTCCCATGGCTCAAGAAAGGTTTCACCATTCCTAGTTCACAACCATGCCACCTACCCATGAGATACCAATCCCAAATCATTCCCATTCAGCCACATGTCACTTATCAAACTTCCTATTGTGTGGAAGATTTGGGAGACTTAGTGAACTACCTACATTGGCAAATTCACTTGACCAATATGCTAGCCATGAGACCGTCCGAAACTAACACCATTAGCCTAGCATATCCCACCATTGGCTCCATCACTTCCATCTACACTAATGGCCAAGTTACTAGTGAGATCATCCTCCTTCTTCCCATGGAGGAAGAACCTATCATATTCCACTCCCCAACCATAGAGATCCCAAGTGCTTTGATCGGCCAACCCATTAGCAACTTTGGCCCAATTATTGAGGAGGAGGACTCACCAGTCGAGGACCTTGAGAGCATAGAGTACCCCTACTAAGGTGACCCTTACCATGATCCCTTTGACCCTTTTCTATGGGAGCCTAGATCTCAATGTAACCCACTCACCTTATTCACCACCCACCTTACCCTACCCTTACCACCCATGAAAACCCAAAACCTTCCCTTCCTAGAATTGGGTTACACCAAAGAAGCCTTAACCATAGGCAACATACACAATGGGATTGATAGATGGCCCCACTCCATGATGTCTCCCTTCTTAGATCCCGTTGACTCATATGAATGGAAGCTCAAGGGCCACCCCACACCTATGCACATAGAAGTCATCACTAGGATTGAAATGCATGTGCTTAGGCATACCACCCCACTTGACATGATTAGAAAGTCGGGTCCATTCATTCATATCACCCACATGTCAAGAAGAAAACATGAGTGGTCAATATTTGGTTGTAATGGTCCACCATCATTCATCATAAATCTCAAGCATGTTAGGAGCATTCATGGATGTCCGGGTCTCCCGGCACTCATCACACTCACACATGAAAGGGACACCTATGGATGCCCCGGTCCTCCCAAGACATTCAAAGTCTTCATAACATCAATGCATGATAGGTCTACATGTGGTTGCCCTGGACCACCTTTGCATACCATACATTGTCAACTCACACCGCATCATAGTATATGGCATATGCATTCAAGCAAGTATCAAGCAACAAGCGGTGGGATTCACAAGAAACGAGCACAAACTCCTAAGCACCACTTTGAGTTCCAAGTTGACAACTTGGCGATGATGGCTTTGGAGTGGCTCTACTTTAGGGTCACCTCCAATCTTAGGGCACGAGGACTTGGACCTTGCCAAGTTCCGAGTGGCTTTGGCAACCAAGCTTATGGGTTGAACTTTCAAAAGGGTTTTGGGATTCTCCCTATTTCTCATGTGGCAGATCCAGCACGCTCTAAGGGCACCGCGGTGGATCCTAGTGAGTGCCTCGAACTTACACCTACCCTTGTGAGAGACACCCTCGGAGTGCCACCACAAATAGCCTGAGAGCCCGACGTGAGCACACAGCGGCAATACTAAGCAAGCAAGATCCCATCACCAGCAAGAGGGTATGACCAAGCCACTTTGTCGAGCTGAAGCGTTGTTCCCCGACTATGGTCGCTGGTTGAGTATGGAGATCGTGGATCACCCAGAGCCGCAGTTCGATGTACTACTTCCCTGGTGGACCCATACTCGACGGGGTCGAGTTTTCCCCACCCCGGGGGTATGATGAGGGCATCCCTTGCCCCTCCACATTTTCTCCGGACTCGGATTGTTCGTCGACAAGCGCCATTATGTTAGTCATGTATTTTTGAGTCTAATCATGTAATCTTCACATTTTATTTGAGTCAATATCATGTAATTTTCCCTTTACTTGAGTCATGTACCTAGGTTAGTGAGTCATTTTCCTAAGTATTGTGTCATTAGGTTGGTTTGTTAGGCTAGTGGGCCCAATTCATTGGGCTTGGCCCAAGGGCACCCCTATCCCTTCGGTTATTTGTCATTGAGTCAAATGTCAGGGACTTTTGTAGAAATGTGGGTTGCCTATATATAGGACCCCATTCCCCTCATTTCGAAGTAATGAACAATTGAATGAAAATTGAAATCCACTTCCAAATCCCACTAGATCTCTCTCTCTCTCACTCTCTCTCTAAGGGGTCCCCCCTCTCTCTCTCTCTCTCTCCATCCACCCCAATTTTTGGAATTTTCTCTCTCCTCCCCATTCACCCCTCATTAAGACCTCTCCCCTTCCCCATACACCCATTTAACTCCCCCCCAACCCAAGGTGGCATCCTCCAATCCACACCCCACCTCCCAACCCCCAACTACCCAACACCACTTCCTAAGCACCCCTTCCTCTCCCCAAGGTTGAAGGGGCTCTTCCCTAAGCCCAAATTCAAATTTCCCTCTCCCTAGGGCAGTGCCCTTCCATCTCCCCACCTCCCAAACCACCCAAAGTCGCAGCCCCCCTTCCCCATACCAGCCAAGTTCACCCTCCACCTCTTACTCTCTTGGCCATCCCCTTCCCCACCCCCTCATCTTCTTCTCATTCAGCCTCTGTTTCAGGCAGCAGAGTTGCAGCGACTTGCAGAGGCAGCCACGACCGTCTCTCAAAGATTCAGGTGGCAAGGCCTACATTTATGGAATCGTCATCGAGATAGATTTCCAACGGTGGTGGTCTCGCTGGCTTCCGAGTTCGGAGCTGTCCGGAGGAGCGTCATCTTCAATGACTGCACAATCTGTCCCAGACTGAAGACCAGAGCGATCTTGGAAGCTGTTCTGCGGTCAACCTTGGAGGAATTCGAGAACACTTCGTTCTTTAAAATTCTTCTTCGTCTAGTCCTCCATCAGTAACAGAAAGAACGACGCCAATCGCCTGCCCGAGCTATTTGTTCTGAATTATTTCGTCGCAGTGTGCAGTCTGCCACCAGTGGACTCAGGTTTGACCTGTCTTCATTTATCTGGCCACCATTCTCATCTCCGACCTCGGATTGTTGCTCCATCAACTTCTGCTTGAAGCTACTCCAACCACAATCGCGTCACCACCAGTTTCGTTCAATTTGAAGTTCGGGAGCGACCGCAGCGCCTTCTGCAATCAACTGCATCAGTTCTGAATCAGTCCGAAGCAGAGTGTTGCTGTCCTGCTCCAGTCGCCGGTCCGATCAGCCCCGAGGTCCAGAGCTTCCCAAAAAATTCAGACATTATCCTCTGTCAGTTGGGAAACTTTTGGCATAGGTTTCGTCAAGATCTGACCTCTGTGGAATTTGTGGCAGTGACATCACCGGCCCCCTATCCAACAATTCTGAAGGTTGGCAGAACCGGCGGGGATCGGCAAATCGGGTTTCCTTAGCATAAGTCCCCACCCCGCTTGGCCGGCTGAAGGCCCCTCCCTGCGTGGAGGTAGTATTGGATGTAATAAGATTAATCCCCACCCCAAGATCACCCCTCCTGCGAGAGGTGTAGTGGTGTAATCTTTCCATTTCAGGTTGAAGCGACACCGACGCGGCGTGCGGGTGCAAACCCTCGCCTCCCCGCTCGCCCCCGTCTCCGGCCGGAGTCGGCATCTTCACGCCGGCTAGGCGAGCTCCTGAACATCTCTCATTGCTGTAATTGACTTGCTTAGCTTAGTATTGCTATAGTTACTCCGTCGGCGGTAAGAGAGTGTCCGATTTTAAATTGCTACCCAAATTGAGTGACCACCGCGGGCGAGTTGTGAGAGCATCCACTTAACCCTCACCCTTGGTGTGTTGGCCGCCCATGATTTTGGCATCCTAGGCCCATTTGGGGTTCTCCCCAAGCTAGCCAACCATTGGAGCCTCAAGGTCCCACCTCGGACCCTCTCCAACATCGCCTAGTCGCCATCGGGCACTAGTGTGCGCCATACGGGTGAGCTCGCTAGTGTGAGTCCGCTGCTCAAACTTGAATGCTTGCAAAATAGGTCCATAGGTGGTGTCACATCAGAAAAGATATAGCGAGGAATGCCTGGGTACTTGCAACCTGCACACTTAGCAAACGGATTACGTATCTGTCCTTAAAACAAATGCAAATGTATGAAAAAGATAGGTTTTCTTTTTTAGATTTTTGTAACCTTTTGATGATTTTTTTTAAATTTTCAATAGTATTTCATTTTTCTGGATTTTTTTGAAGTATTTGATGTTTTTTTTCTTTTTTCTTTTTTGAATTTTGGATTTCTTTTTTTTTTGACTTTTTTGATTTTTTGATTTTGACATAAAAATCCGCAGCACCTAAAGGCGGACTCAAACTACTAGCTAGGGATCATCGTTCCTACCCCTTTCATTAAAGGCTTCCCGTAAGCAGGGCGTGCATGTGATGGTAGCTCACCACAACCAACTGCTTCTAAAGAACGGTGTCCCTACTAAGGCCATACCCGGGATACAACTCGGCCTAAGAGGGAGAAGCAGAAGAAAAATTGGAGACAAGCTTCGTGCAGGATGGGAGGTATCTAGGTTTGAATTCCTTCCAGGGGACTACCCCTCAAAGAGTAGGTCCGTTGCGCCGGGGCTTTGTGTCTTCGATTTCAGACCCATATTTATCAGGCACGCATGCGACCGGGCTCATGACGTCCCGCGGGGAACTATACTGCCACTCTTGTCGTGCCTTTCAATCATAATTTTGTATTGATTCATTTTTTTCATTTTGGTAGCCCTTAGTGGCCAGATATAGCATGAAAGCTTACTTTTGAGGGTCAAGACTGCCCCTATTTGAGACCTCTCTCGTATTGGGGAGCGCCTAAGTTGGTCATCTTATCCATCCATCTCTTGCCCCTGCACTTGCCGGGCAGATAAAAGAAAAGACCTTTGTGTATGCCCAAAGTATGGCCAAAGCAGCAACGTTGTTGCACTAGAGGGGTCGGCTATGGCTCGCCGTGAAGTGTGTGAAAAACCCATGCCTAAAGGTCACCCTCAACAATCGGGGAATGAAACCAGACTCCCAGCGCGGAGCTATCACCAGCCTAAGGATGCTGCAGAAGATAACCTTTTTTATTTGACACGAAGACTCCTAAAGCCACTCAATCATGTTAAGGAATTAACATTATAACCATGTGCAAAAACAATAGAAATAATGGAAATGAAAGCATGTTTCTTTGCATAAGACACAGATACCTTTGTAAATCCATGGTGTGGAAACCGACATCCTTAAGCGATCTCGATCATCAAGCTTTAAGGAGCGCGAGTAGCTTTGTATCCCTTGCTTGTCATGATAAAGGATGAAAGGAGAGCAAAGGATTGGATTCCTCGACACAGAGGAGTAGCAGACCTCATACTGGACGAAGAAGGGATAAAAAGAAAGAGAGACGAGGGCTAAAACTCCCTCGTTAAGGCATTGAGGCCCTGATAACAAGGAACCCGATACAGAATAAACAGGGATTAACTGAGATCAAGGTGGGCTAAAGCCTCGAAAACAACAAGAAAAAGGGTGAGAATCCCGAAAGGGTGGAGAGGAGTAAGTAGAAAGAGGAGAATAAGAATCCTCCAACATAGTCGGAGAAGGAGAGTAGCGATCACCCGCCAGAGGCGGGGAAGAAGAAGCATGAACACCCGACAAGGTCGGGGAAGTAGGGGAAAAAACACCCAACAACGTCGGGGGACAAGCACAAGGAATCCCCAACAGAGTCAGGGAAAAAAAATGAGAAGTGGCATCCGGACACATTCGGAGAGGAAAACCATCAGATGCCCCTGGACTAGGGGAGGAGAAGGGTATAGGCCGAGGCCTAAACTGGCGCGAATAAGGGATGATAGTAGAAATATGGTTAGGCGGTGAAAGGTATACCACCCAGGGATAAGAACTGAGCAGAAGAAAAGATGAATGGATGGAAGAAAGGGAGGAAGAAGGGGACCCCCAAATGCACAACTGACGGCCTTTATACTTACGTCGCCACCTCTTCTTGGCAGAAATCTTCTTGAAACAACTCCGCCTGACGTGGACTCGGGCCTCCGGACTTCTTGTCTTGCAATACTTTCTTAAATAACGGGCCCACCTGTCAGACGGCCTAGCCCGGTTATGAATATGCAGCTTCATCAGGACGGTTGCCCCTAGCTGTGCGGTGCCAACCATAGAAAGGTATTCCAGAACAATCAACTCCTTGGGATGAACATCAGGAAGCCATGGAGTTTTGTCGTTCGGCACTTGAACATGGAGCTTTGGCATCTTCACTCGACAACTGGGCATGAAGAATAACTCCCTTGTCAGCAGCACAGGACGGAACTGAGGGAGGGCGATGCGTGCCGTTGACGTGGCCGCCTTACCAATAAGACGAGGGAGATGAGACAGAAAATACAGAACGCCCCTGGTCAATCTCGAAGACACGGCCAATTGCCCCTTGAATGCTGAATTGATTAAACTTTTGGCGGCCGTGTGGGTTAGCACAATCCAGGCGGAAAACTCTTCTGGGCCAGTGAACTGAATAGTAATCAAGCGAGAGGTGATGACAACATCAACAGTGAATTCTCCGGCGGGCAAAGAGGCTGCCACCGGCCTCGCTTTAGAAGGAACTGGCACCAATGCTAGAGAACTCTTCTTAGTGACCATCTTCATAGCAAATGTGGGCTCATTATCCCTAGAATAGCCAGGGGCCAGGGCTCGGACCGGCATGCGGAAAATGAAATCTTGAAGCTTGTAATGCACAGTCAAAACCTGATTCAGCTCTTTATCTTCCTGGGGACTAGACCCGAGGGGCACCAAAGGTAGCGTGTACCTGTTCCGTGAAGTGGGAAGTGGTAGAGAAAGGTTAGAAGGAGGAGGTTTGAAGGGTGCGGGTGGCGATAGTGCAAGTGATGGGGGAATAATAATGATGATGGGCATGGGTGGAGGTAAAGGCAAAAGTGGAGGTGTGGGTTTGGGCTCAGCCTGCTCGGGCTCAGAGGATGATGGCGAAAGGGGGAGTGAAGGAAGTGGTGGCGGCGGTGGCAAAGGTGATGAGAGTGGCAAAGGGAGTGATGTGGTTGATGAAGATGGTGAAGGTGAAGGGGATGGAGGTGAAGGTAGGGGTGGGGAAGAAGGAGGAGAGGAAGGTAGTGGCATAGTGGGGGAAGAGGCAGGTGGTGGCGCTCTTCGATGTATCTTCACGACTCGTTGAGAGGCGTTGGGGATAGGTGTGGTGGTAGAAACGGAGGGTGAAAGAGAGGTTGCCCGAGCGGAGGCTGGGGTAGGTAAAGGTTGTGGAGGAGATGGGATGGAGGAAGAAGTAGGTAACGGAGCAGGTATCTTATTAACTGAAGAAACACCAGGGTGCCCCTGGTCTTGAAGTGGAGATGGTTGCCTAGGCGGCACGGCGTGCTGCTGCTGCTTGCTGCTGAGATCCAAAATAACTTGGCGTATGACAGCCCAATCAATCATCCTCTTGTCTTCCAAGCTGTAAATAAACTCTCGGAACTCGGGACAATCCTCAATCAAATGCCCCTGCTAACGGTGGAATTCACAGAACTGGAGCAAATTCTCGACTGCGGGTCGGCAAGGCACAACCGGAGGGAGCTGCAACGCATGGGTGACCATCAAAGCCCTGAAAACGTCTGTAAGAGATTCCGGCAATAGAGAGTGAGAAGCCCGCTTCGGGCAAGGTAGATGCCAAGGGGTATGGGAAGGTAGTGGGGATGGTAGCGGAGGTTGCGTAGGTAAGGGGAATTGCGTAGGTGAAGGCGGAGGGCTAATAAGTGAAGGAGATGGAGGTGTGGAGGGAGTGGGAATGTAATGGACGGCATCCACCCGCTGAGGGTGTGACGTTTCCTTGATCGGAAGTGGAGAGATGTGGGGAAATAAAGCAGCGGAGGGTTGACTCGTGGAAGGCTGATATGCGGTGGAGTGCATGGAGGTACAGGGGTGTGTGGGAGTGGAAGGTTGACTCATGGGGGGATATGAGGTGGATGACGGATGGGCGGCGTATGCGGGCGTAGAAGGTAGAGGAAGTTCGGGGTCAAAGGAAACTAGGAGTTGTTGGCTAATGAAGCGGGCTCGGCTGTAAAGTTGCTGTCATGAAGTGATATCATTCAGGGCTAAGATGCATCTGAGCTCGGGCGTTGCATTAGAAATAACCATCTTGATCTGCTCGCCCTCTGGAATATGCCCCGGGACTTGCGTGGCTAGGCGACGCCAGCGGTCGGCAAAGGTCGAGAATTTCTCGTCGGGCTTCATCTTCTCTTGGGCCAGATCAACCATAGAACATCTGGGCCCAATCTGGTCTTGGTATTGCTGAATAAATCTTGCTTGGACGGCTTGAAAATTCATCATCTGCTCTTGCGGTAACGTGAAGAACCAATCCTTGGCCGGGCCCTCTAAAGATAGGCCAAACAAATAGGCCATCAAGTGTTGATCATGCTGGAACTGGGCTGACTCATACAAGAAATCCTTCAAATGGACGTAGGGGTCACCAATTCCACGATAGCGATGATAAGTCGGAATCTGTGAACGTGGTGGAAGCTGAAGACTTTGAAATGCAAATGGAATATCCAAAGAAGTTTGAGGATTGATTCGGAGTTGCAATTCATCAAGCTGGCGTTGGGCCTGAGCGAACATCTCCTCGGTAGGAAGAGTCCGAGAAGGGTATGGGCCAGCCCGAGCAAGAGATGATGAATTTAGACCAGGATAATGATGATGGGCCGAATAAGGGGATCTAGCCTGAGGAGAAGGAAAGCCCTTTCCGGGAATGGAGAAATGCATGGGCCTGGAAGAATCGTGTATGTAGGAATGAGAATTGATTGGGCTAGCAGCAGCACGGGCGGGATAAGAAGGCCCGTTAACAGAATAGGGTCCAATGGAGGAATAAGGAGATGGGCCCGCATGGGAAGAGGAATCCATGCGGGGATAAGAAGAGGGAGAAGTAAAGGAATAAGGTACAGTGGAAAAATGCTCCATGGGGAGAATGGAGACTTTATATAGTAAAACTAGGGAAATACAATGAGGGAAGTAAGGGCTCAAAGGAGGGGGCTGACTCAATAATGCAAAGAAAAAGAAAAAGAAACCTAGGACAATGAGACTAGACAAATGGACACACAGAATGGACTAACCTAAATGGGCCTAACAACAAAACCTATATGGATGATAGGGGACGCAACACAAAATAACACAAGTGGGCTTGGACAAGCCCAAACACCACAAACAAAATGAAGGATTTCACCAAGCCAAACAAGTGAATCTGATGGGAAATATTTTAATGTCAAAGTTTTGGGTGGGCCTTTTAATGATTTGGATTGAGATTAGTTCCCTCAAGATAGGTATCCTACATGGAATAAGGTCCACACTTTGATTTGACTATGGTTAACTCCTTCACAATGTATGCAAATACAAGCCTGAGGGGTGGAACGGTACAACCGGCCCGGCGTCCGTATGGGAATCCACAGCTCGCGGGGACTTATGGAGGTCCTTGGCAAGGTCCCTAGTCGGCTCCAAGGAATATGAAGACGAGAGGAAACCCTACCTCGGTAGGCATGCAACTAGATGTGGATGAAATGCATGAATCCTATGTGCACCGGAGTGCATGCAAGTTCTAACCTAAAAGACTAGTAATCAAGATGAAAACAATAATACGAACAGTTACTTCATCAGAGAGAGGAACAAACAGCACTCAGGACCCTTAAACGCAGTGAAATAATGGGCTGCAGAAAGGGACCTCGGGTGCGTACCTGGGCGAACAGTCGCGGTCCTGTGATTACCGCTACCACCTGTAAGCGGTCGACGCAGGACCGCTTTATGTCAGGAAGCAGGAAGTGGCCAAGCAAGAGCAGAAACCTCGGAGGGAGGCCCGAGCAGTAAACCATATATCGGAAGCCATAACCCTAACAATAATGAGGACAATATACAGATGCATGGACAGCATAAAACAACACTCCATAAGGCAACATATAGTGATCTATGGCAGAAGGTTTTGGAGTGTGCACCGGAGTAACCTGTAGCGGTCCACAGATGACCGCTACCACATAGAAACGGCTGTCATCAGACCGCGTCGACTCCAGAGAACAGGAAACACCCAGAACAGGAACGGGAAACCCCACAAAGGTTCCCAACAACGGAAAGAAATAGTAAAAAGCAGGTAATACAGCACACAGCACGATTGGCAGTGGGGTCCCACCGTGATCGCCAAAAAAGGGTGTAGATATATAAATGTTTCTAGCTAGCGACGTCCCCTAACTAAATAATGTAAGCATGCCGATAGACATGAACTTGCATGAAACAAAGAGGGGACGAGGAGTAGAGAACTGACCGTGATCGCCACCAAGACTAATACCTCAGGAAGGCTGAGCTACGAGTCTTGAAAAGGAGAAGGATAGCGGCACTCGCAAGCGGGATGTTGAGAGATGAAGGCGGTTGGTCGCACGTCCGCTATGTTATGAAGGCGGTTCGACCCAGACCGCTACCATCACCCAGAAACGTGGGCTGTGGGTTCGATCCTCCCTCTTTCTCGGCCGGCCAAGAGAGAGGGGCCTCATGCTGAATGTACTGTAAACCTGCAAGGAAGGATGAAGACACAAAGAAAATAAACCCAATTAGATCTACAAGCAGTGCAATATCTATCAAACCATAATAATTAAAACGCATAACAAGGGGGATCAATTACCTGGGGGTTGGTGGTTTTTTAACCCCTGTGGGGCATAATAAACAGTGGGAGGGATGTTTAAACATGCAATGAATGACTAGAACGTGGTAGAACAACACGAGACAATGCAAGAATAGTGATGCAATGTGAAGAAAAGGAATGAACGAAGGAGGGTTTGAACACTAGGATCTAGATACTCCCTGGACCGGAGGATGCTTAGAACGTGAACAGCATGGTCCCTTGGCAGAAGATCGCTCCCCGAACCGGCAGAGTTTCGGCGTGAATCTCCAAAAGTCCCCCCCCCCCCCCCGAAGTGAGGGAGAAGCCAACCTTTATAAATCGACCCCTTAGAAACCCTAGGTCAAGCTAGGGTTCCCCGGGGCGAATTCCAGAGTTTTCCAAAAGATAAACTCATGAAAAAACGAAGAGTAATCGTCCAAGAGAGTCCACCACCCGTCCGGGGCCGTAACTCTCTCGAAGATAGAGTCCTAAGATACCCCCGGGGCGAAGAAAACGGAGCTTCGGACGGAACTGGGCCTGGGTGGCGAACGCGGTCTATCGCACGACCACTACCAATAGAAACGGTCGGGTTAAAACCGCTACCATGCGCGAGGATAAGGTTTGACCGGGTCAGCCCCAAAGGAATGGGTCATAGGATAGAAGCGGTCCTCATCGGACCGCTACCAGGTGATAGCGGTCTAGAGAGAACCGCTATAATCAGGATGCACGCCAAGGGAAAACTGACTCCAAACAAACCCCGTCCAGGGAGTAAGAAGCTTGGTAATGAATAGATATACTCAAAAAACCATCAAGGAAATACCTCAAAGTAATGGATAACTCGGGACATTATCAAGGGGATAAGAGAAGGACTCAACTTGTAGGCATAAAACGGGTGTCAACATCTATCTCTCCAGAGTCCTAACATCGCTGGTTTTCAGATAATTATCTAATTATCTTATCTATTTTGATTTTCCACCGACAGGACTAGAACGGTTTGTCTTTGGCCGCTCTTATTTTAAATGGTCTCATCTGAGCCGTTCATCGCTGAGAGTCCAACGACGAAGGTTTCGGTCAGTTCAACGGATAATTTGGATTATTAATAATCTATTTTGAATTTCCACTGACGGGGTTGGACGGCCGGTAGATGGCCGCTCATCCAGTTGAGCGGTCTATCGTAAGACCGTTCATCCCGTCGATTGTTGAATTTTAACCGATTTCATCCCTTTTATCCGTGGTTAAACCCTCAACTTTGTCCTCGGTTTTCTCCGTGGATTCTCAAGATGAGATTTGATCCCAACAAGAGCTGAGGATATTATCTTCACTTTATCTTTTGATATCTCGGATTAATATCCACTGGAAACCCTAATTTCGAGCTAGGCTTTCTAGGCTCTATAAATAGACCCTAAAGACCAGGTTTGAAAAAGGGGGAAAGATTTTGGTCAACGGGAAAGCCCTGCCGCATTCTTGAGCGACCTAGCACCAAGGAGGGAGGCTTTCTACGTCCATACAAGCCTCCGGTTCAGGGAGTAGTAGAGTTTTGAGTCTTTTATGTTTGAGTGGTTTTGTCACCTTTTTCATTGCATGCATTACTTTCACTACTTCCTCCCCACGTTCTTCTTCATTCTCATCACCATGCACACATCCACCTGCGTTTTTTGACACCCTAGGGGTTTAAAATCCCCTAGGAATCCCCCTTTCCACTTAGTCACGTTCATTCCTTATTATTTTGACATATACTACACCATTCAGTTCTAATCTAGGTTGTTTCTTTGTGTTTTCACGTTGTTTTGCAGGTCAGCAATCCTTAGCACGAGGCCCACCCCCTCTGGCCGGCTGGAGAGGGTGGAGGTTGGACCCCTTTGCGACTTCTGGTTTAGTGGTCTCGAGCGGTTCTCTACTGTCCGTGCAAGGAGACGTGTGGTGCATATTGGGCCGTCCTTCTTTGTCCCGCGGTCGTGACAGAGCCATTCAACTTCCAGGAGCGCTTCATCCCGCATATTCTGCAGCGTCCTTAGGCGGTCTATCGTAAGACCGTGCAAGCTATAGGTGGTTCTTCCTGAACGCTCATCTTCCCAGCGCTGCAACCAGGTGAGTGTCTCTCCCTCTTTCCAAGGCACGGCGTGTCCATCACGTTCGACGCCTTGGTGGCGATCACGGTTTGTTACACTTCCCCTTTTCCTCTGCCTTCATTTGTTCCTCATGTCGAGGTGGTAGAATAGACATTGGGAAGGCATTTGGAAGAGACGTACGGGAGGAGAAAATATATCTACACCCTTCTTTTGTGGCGATCACGGTGGGACCCCTAGTGCCCATCGTGCTTGTGATTTGCTGACCTCTTTGTTCGTTGTGTTAGTCTATTTCTGGAGTGTGAATGGTTCCCACCGTGATGCGGGACGGACAAATTGATGCGGGACGGACAAATTGATGCGGGACGGACCACGGACACGACTCGAATGAGGAATGCAGTCCTCGGACTCTAGGTGAGCTCGTGATTGTCCCCTAACGAGGGAAGCGTCGGACGTGCACGGTTGAGAAACCTGCAAGAGCTAGGGTGGTCAATTCTCTTTTGTGCCTGGATCGGGTCACGGGACGGTCACGCTCTCTCTCTCGCAGCAGCGGTGAAATAAATATTACGAGCTAACGGCCCTACACATGCTCTCTAGCAGCGGCATATAAAGCATATAAGGAAATAAGCAAAATGCCAAGTGTAAGAGCGAATACGATACCTCCACGCTCTCGGCGTGGGGAAGACGGACCCGGCCGAACTCGTACTCCCGGGACGGTTAACACACAAATGTTACAGCAAGAAATCACTGCCCACTCCACGCAGGGAGGTAAAGGGCTACACAAATGGGCCCGGGAGGACCGATTCCGGGTTGACGGGCGGCTTCACGCGTAGCTTCGGCAGCACACGTACTCACGACCGTGGGGCCCACGTGCTGTCTGGAGGGGGCCAAGTGGGACCCGGTGGCACCGCTGTAGTGGGGACACTTTGGAAAGCACTCCCCGGGATGGCGGCACGCTGGTTCACCAGCTGGAGGCCGGGCGGCTCCGTTCGGCACCGGTCGGAATAACCGACCACGGATCTGCCGGTTCTGTTTTCAGGCGGGCGCTCCGGCGAGAACGGACGTTGCGATCAGCCCCGATGTCGGATCGACACGAAACTGGTGCCGTTGGAAAGCGGCTTTGAAGGGCTTCAACCCTATGGGATTACATAAAAATAACCAGCTCTGTACTTCTTGTTGGCAAATTTTGAAAGCTTCTGTTGTACAGTGCCCGAACTCTCAGATCTGGAGGTGAGTTGTCTGAGAACTAGCATTGACTGATAGGTAGACCTCCGATTCAGAAGTTGTGTTCTTCATCAAAGTTGTAGGAAATTGAACAAGGAAGACGGAAATAGTTTTTGTGACAGGTTTGGAGGTGGTTAAGAATTTTTATGATTTTTATATTAGCAGTGAGTCGGATCTGGAAACTGGCTGACAGCACTATAGATGGCTCTGCAAATGAATTTTGAAAAATGGATGAATGGCTGATCAAAAATCAGGAAAATTCATGGAGTGAGGGGAAGGTGGAAAGAACTCCTAGTAAAATGGGGAGGGTTTGGAAAAATCAACAAGATGGCCGGAGGGGGGGATTACAGGGGTACTATCACACAGATCTGAAACTGGACAGAACTGGGAAATAGAAACACACGAAATTTGAAAAATAGTAAATGATGGAACTTGGACGGGGTTTTTTTTATGGTGGTGGGGATTGAAAATAGGAACACACCATAAAATTTTCAAATCAAGAAGAACTCAGGGCTGACTACAGAATTTCATGGAAGGGGCTGCTATTGGCTGAAGACAGAACTTCGACGGTGGCTCGGTGGCGGTCTGATGGCGGCACGAACGGCGGCGGTGGCGGCACAGATCACAACCAGAGATTGAGGGGAGGGGATAGAGATGAAACCACTCTAGAATTGGGGGTTGGAGGAGATGAAACCAGGGGGAGGGAGCTGGGGGCGCAAGAAGCCTTCTTGGCAATCAACAATTTTTCTAACTTTTCATTAATTTCCACATGAAAATACAACCTTTTATATGCTCCTCATCAAATCAAATGTAGACCCTTGGATCTAGGGATGGTGAATGAAGGGCTGGGATGAAGTGTGAGTAACACACAAAAAATACAATTAAATAAAAGGGAAGGGGGCGGCCTATTGACCAAGGGAGGGGGTTGGTGGCCAACCTTTGGAATGTTGACCCCTTTGTCTCCCATGTGTCCATATGACTAGTCCAACCTTCTAGATGTCCACCTAGGATGGTTGACCAACCCCACAAGGTGACATGGACCAATGAGAAAGGGATGAGGGCCCCCTAGCTGGACCTACTACACAATTGCACAAAAACCCACACAATCCAAGTGAATGACGCATTGGCTTACAAAGCCGTACAATTGCGCATATAATTTCCTAAGGATATGAACACAAACTAAAAGGACATAAATGCAAAAGAAAAGGTACATGCTCGGCGTCGATTCCCATCACACCGAGCCGTTCCTTCCCCGTGCGGTTGAACGTCCACCGTCCATCCCTGCGAATAGTGCCAGGTCTCCTGCCAGCGTTCTGTCACAAACGGCCAACAATTGACCGTCTAACCTTCTGAACTGTCGTCTCTTAGCCGTCCATCTTTCTTGCACAGGTACGCTTCTGGCTGTTCTGATTGTAGGTGCACGGCTGCTGGAGATCCGTCCCAGAAAGTACGCGGCTGTCCACAGACCGTTCTTCCTGGTACGTTCCTCATCTCTGTCGTCCTATATTTCCCGCATTCTGTGATTCTTTCTACAGTTATTCTGTCGTTCTGTTGCTCTGTGGCTCATACGGTCCTGTCAAGACCGCATGTTTGTTTGAGCGGCCTCATACAGACCGTCCTTGTGGTGCTACAGTGCACTCGTAGTTCTTTTGTGATTGTCATATTCCATCATATTCATAATCTTTGGTGCTAGTTATTGGTCTCCCCCTGCTCCCATATCATTGTTGCATTATTATTTTTATTGCTTATATATTTGATTGATCATCGCTTGATAGTTGCTAGGCTAGATTTTGCATGCACTCCGGTGCACATAGGAACATCCATCTCTTTCATAGTAGTCGCATTCCTACCGAGGTAGGGTTTCCTCTCGTCTCCATACTCCTTGGAGCCGACTAGGGACCTTGCTGAGGACCTCCGTAAGCCCCCGTGAGCCGTGGATTCCCACACGGACGCCAGGCAGGTTGTACCGTATCCACCCCCAGTCTAGGGTTTGCATCCGCGAGTGAGAGATCCATGTAGAGTCACCCAGTTCCTCATTTCCCATCCTGGTTAGGTACCTTGTGGTTGAGTGGAGTCATATATTGATTAATCCACTAAGGTCCTACAAGAGGAATATAAAAATTGTCGTGCATCATTTGACAACTTGGTTGCTCATTTGCTTGATTCTCTTCTTATCTCTCCTCTCCATTGGGTGCTTGATTGATTGAGGTTTTGCTTGTTTGTTAGGTTTGTTTGCTCTAGTCTTGGGGTGTTTAGTGTATGTGGGGTTGTTTCTTTCCTTCAGGATCATCTCATAGGGTCAGTTCTCATTTCCATTCATACTTCAATCCTTCGTTTGATTCATCATCTCCTATGACGTCATACGACTTCTCTCAGTCTCATGAGGACTCTCTTCCTCACGGCCTTCTTGAGGACCCGCCCAGGGTCACCCATATGTAGGGAGGAGAGGGGACTGCCCCTCCACTCCCGACCGTCCTTGGTGAGGGTTCCCAACCCTCCCTTTCAAATCAATCCATTCAGAATCCGGCCAATCAAATTCTCAATATGATGGCCCAGCTGGACCCTACCCAGCTCCATCTCATCCGGCAAGCCTTACAGAGGGCCGACACCCCGACTTCAGCTCCTTCTCGTGGCATGACTGTTGTTGCCACCACATCTTCTGTCGCTGGGACCACCTCTGTGGCCCCCATTGATCTTACTCCCACCCGTCCTCAGATCCTTCGGTACTCCAGCATGGAAATGGGCCAGGCTTCTACCTCGGCCCATCAGTCGCTCGATAAGGGGAAGTCTTAAATCCCCTCTGTTCCTTACCTTGATCCCTATGTCACTGTTTCTCCATCGCCGCAGGCCCTTGTAGCCCCGACAGACTTCACTCGGTTGCAACCAGGGGCCGCCCAGCTGGCTCATGTGGATGTGGGCCCTTCCCTGACCCATTATCCATCTTACGGGCCGCCCCCTCAGTCAGCTTTTCCTTTGGCTACGTATCCAGGTACTGCTCCTCCAGCTCCTTCTCCTCCATCCCGGGAATGGGAAATCCTTGATAAATGGGCTGCTATGCAGTAACAAATTGACCTCCTCCACAAGCGGGTTGGCCCGCAATCTTTGGCTGACGTCCATATTCCTAACTTCAGGGACATTCATTTTCCTCCTCAATCTGAGCTCCCCGTGTACCGAAAATATGACGGGAATGGCAACCCGTTCATTCATGTTCGGGAGTTCCTTTACGAGTCAGCACAGTTCCAGCATGATGATCGCCTGATGGCTTATTTGTTTCACCGATCATTGGAGGGGGTCGCCCTGGAATGGTTTTATACTTTGCCTATGGAGGAGGCCAAAAATTTCAAGACGGTTAAGGAGAGGTTCATTCAGAGGTTCCAAGATCGAGTCGGTCCCGAGTATTCCTTCACCGACCTGGTAGCAGAAAAGATGAAGCCAGAGGAGGACTTTGCAACCTATGCAGATCGATGGAGGCAGATGGCCTCACGTGTGCCCGGGCAAATCCCGGAAGAAGAGAAAGTAAAGTTGTTGATTTCCAATGCCACACCAACATTCAGAAATATTTTGGCAATGAATGACATTTCGAATATGCACCAGTTATACAGCAGAGCTTGGTTCATACAAACCCAATTTAAAGACTCCCCTATTCATTCACTGTTTGAGGCCCAAAAACCCAAAACTGCCAGAAAGTCCCAGGGCCCCGTCACTGAGGGAGTACAGATCAATGAGCAGGTCCAGGCTGTTCAGTTTCCCCACCAAGTCGCTCCACCTCGCTTCCCGCAGCCTCTGCGCAACCCCCAGTTCACCACTCCACAAGTTCCCCAACCCACTTTCCCGGTTCCTCAATACCCGCAACAACAACCACCACCACCCCAACAGCCTCAGCGGCCGCCACAATATAACAATGCTCCTCCACCTGCCGCTTACGGACCTGCTCGACCGAGCCCAAAGAGGACCCACTACCCTCCTCTTCCTGAGACATTGCCTGATATTTTCTCGACTTTGATGTATACTGGTGATATTCAACTGCCTCCGGAGCGTCAGAATTGGAATCCGGCCGCCGATCAGTCCCGATATTGTATATATCATTGGCAGCCCGGGCACACAATAGAGCGATGCTATCAGTTTAGAGATCTGGTGTATGACTTGCATGAGGGCCAGAGGATTGATTGGGCCCAGATGCACCAGCTGATCGAAGACATCAAGCAGAGGCAGAGACAAGCCAGGCCGCAGCAGGCGGCGCCCCAGCAACAGCAGCAATAGCAACTCCAACAGCAACAGCAACCCCAGCAACAGCAGCAGCAACAGGACCTTGGGATCCATCAGAGTCCCATGCCGATGCATCAACCGACTCCTCAGCAGCAACAGCAGCCGCCGGCCCAGGTGAACATTGTTCAACACCCATCCCCCAACGCTGGGTGGACTTTTGATGATGAAACCCCCGCACACATTTTGGCGTTCCACCACAACCATGCCCCCGCACCTGCTATCCCCTCCATTCTCAGGCCCTCCGTTCTGACCACCACTCTACCCGTTATTCCCTCCGCATCACCCATCAGGCCCACTGCATTCCCCTCCACACCACCAGTCCTTTCGCCACCGCCCACCATACCCTCCATCATCACCCCTCCGCTTAACCCCTCGCCCATCTCCCCTTCACCAGGGCCCATTAGACCAACTTCTGCCATCCTCACCCCCATTTCTACGCCCTCCACCTACCCCACCGAGCCAAGCGGGGGTCTATCTCAAGCCGTGCCCGCACCACATTGTGCCATTCGGAGCGGGCGTCCCTTCCAAAGAGTTTTTCCTTCCTCTGGTGCGTCTGCACCCAACCTCCAAGTTCCCTCCCCTACAGCGGAGACAGAAGAAGTAGATCCCATGCCAGGCACGAAGTATGACCTATTGCAGCACTTGGACCGGATGCCGACCAAGATTTCAATTTTGGAATTGATCAAAAGGTCGCTGCTACACCAGGATGCTTTGAGAACTTTTCTACAGAAGGTTATGGTGAGTGAGGATGTGGCAGTAGATAGCTTGCCGACGGTGTTGGCAACAATTACAAAGGGGCCTTCTATTTCATTCTCTGAGTCAGAGCTAGCACCCCCTGAGGCACGGCAGATGCCGCTGTGTATTACCATCTCTTTGAACAAAGTGGCCGTGGAGTCTGCCCTTGTGGACACAGGAGCATCGATAAACGTGTGTCCATTAAGTACCCTCCGTGCCTGCAACATTTTAGAGGATATGCTCAAGCCAACACCCACCACCATAGCAGCATATGACAACTCCAGGCGTGCTTGTCATAGGGTCGTGACCGTACAGGCCGAGCTAGGGCCTTTGGTTATGGACGTGGAATTTTATGTATTGGACATAGACCCAATGTTCAAAGCTATTCTGGGTCGTCTATGGATAAACAGCCTGAATGCCGTGCCCTCGACTGCCCACCAGTGTTTGAAATTCCCATTCCAGGGGCGGGTAGTCAAGGTGAAGAGCATTTCCACGGTCCAGAATGTTGATGCGATAGCAGCCAAGATTCTTCCTACATTATGGCCGAGTAATAGGCCAGTTCTGTCAGTTATGGACTTGAATTATTCATGGGCATATGCGTCACGCAAGCCCGCCACTGCGCCAACAAATGTCAAGATCAAGTCCAAGATTAGAGATTCGAAGGGGTGGCACATGATTCTGAAACTGGGCTATCAGCCAGGCCTGGGTCTCGGCGCATAATTATAGGGGCGGACTAAGCCCATCCCTAAAGGCAGGAAGATGGGCCGCCGAGGCCTTGGCTACCGTGATTCGGCATTGTCCATGCTGAGGGACTCCGGGCCACTGACGTGGGACTATCGTCAACATTTTGTGAAAGGCCCATTGCAGCCCGGCACTTTGAAGAAGTCGCCACCCTGCCCTATGAGGGTTGATGTTGCCTGTGATGATGCTGACCCACCGCCGCCGCTGAAGGGGTTGGTGGGTGATATGGAAGATTTTGCTAGTTGTTTTGAAAATCTGTTCAGTAGAAGAGAAGGCCGTCCGAAGAAGAAGGAGACGCAGCTGGTGAAGCATCCCCCAATGCAGCTGGTGAAGCGTCCCCCATTGGCAGCCCTACCGCCACGCTCTCTTGTCGCAGCACCATGTCTCCGGGGAGGAAGTGGTGTTCTTTGACGTGAACATCGTAGTACTGGGCCAATTTATGCTGATAGGTTACGAGTCTTATCTGGGCGTGCTCTCTATCTTCCTCGAGTACGTGCAGGTTTTCTCGCATTGTCTGGTTGTTTCTGGCCTCATCAAACTGTCCAACTCGTAGAGATGGGTTTGATATTTCGACTAGTATAACAACCTCCGCCCCGTATGCAAGGTGGAAAGGGGTCTCTCCTGTGGCGGCTCTAGCGGTGGTCCGGTGTGCCCATAGTATGCTGGGAATGGAATCTACCCATGAGTCGCCTGCTTGCTCTAGGCAGGTCTTGATGCCATGAAGGAGTGTCCTGTTGGCAATTTCCACTGGCCCATTCTCTTGGAGGTGGCTTACCGATGTGTAGTGATTCTAAATTCCCAGCTCCGAGCACTTCTCCTGAAAGGTTGTGCTCCCGAATTGCCTCCCATTATCGGTTGTCAAGACGCGTGGGATCCCAAACCGGCAGATGATGTTCCATAGCATGAACTTCCATGTTGCCTCGCTCGTAATATTTCCCAATGGTTCTGCCTCGACCCATTTGGTGAAGTAATCAATAGCAACGATGAGGAATTTCTTCCTCCCCTAAGCCTCGGGGAAGGGACCCAATATGTCCACCCCCACCAAGTAAATGGGCGAGGCTCCATCAGGGCGTGCAGTTGTATTGCTGGCTGATGATGTAAGTTCGTGAACTTCTGGCATTGAGGGCATCTGCGGACATAGTCAAGGCAATCCTATTGCAGCGTGGGCCACCAGTATCCTTGTCATATGAGAGTCCGCACGAGTGCTCGCCCTCCTATATGGCTTCCGTAAAACCCCTCATGCACTTCATGTATCGCTTGCTTGACTTCTGTGGGGAACAAGCATTTCAGTAGTGGGGCTAAAAGCGAGCGCCTGAATAGGCGGCCATCAATGATGGTGAAATGTGATGCTCATGCTCGGGTGCGGCGGGCCTAAGCACGATCATTGGGGAGTTATTGTCGCAGGAGGAAATCTAGGATTGGGCCCATCCAAGAAGGCTCATAATCTATGGCATTCACCTGGGGCATTAGTTCTTCTATGCTCAACGTCGACAGCTCTTCCATTAGGACGGCCCTTGAACTAGAGGTGGTGGTTAACGACGCCAGGCGGGACAGGGCATCAGCTCGGACGTTCTCCTCTCTCGGGATATGCACTATCTCGAAGTGAGAGAACTCCGATATCGCTGCCTTGGCCTTCTCAAGATATTTAATCATGGCCGACTCTTGGGCTTCGAACTCCCCTTTAACTTGATTGGCGACGAGCATGGAATCACTGTAGACTCGCAAGTTGGTCGCCCCCAAGTGTTTTGCCATCTGCAAGCCCGAAAGTAATGCTTCATATTCGGCCCACTATTCGTGGTTGGGAAGTTGAAGTGGAGGGCGTACTATAGCTCTATGCCCTCTAGAGATAGCAGGACTAGTCCTGCTCCACTGCCAGCGGCACAGGACGAACCGTCAACGTATAACTCCCATACAGCCCCCAGGGGTTGCTCGAGAGAGGCCTCCTCTGGCAGCGTGCATTCTGCGACAAAGTCGGCGAGGGCCTGGGCCTTGATCACAGTTCTTGGGTGGAAGATAATATCAAACTCGCCCAGCTCGATGGCCTACTTGATGAGCCTTCCCGAACCGTCAAGGTTCTGAAGAATCTGGCGCAGGGGTTGATCAGTGAGAACAGCGATTGGGTGCGCCAAGAAATATGGTCGCAACTTGCGTGCGGCCGTGACCAGGGCTAGAGTGAACTTCTCTGTCAGTGAGTAGCGAAATTCTGACCCTTGTAGTGCTTGAATCATGTAGTAGACCGGCTTCGTGACATTGCCCTCTTCTCGTGTGAGTACGGCTTCGTGACATTGCCCTCTTCTCGTGTGAGTACGACACTTAGGGTGCTCAGGGTCACTGGCAGATACATAAGCAACTACTCTCCCTTTTACGGCTTGGAAAGCACGGGAGGGTATGCTAAGTACCATTTCAGCTCTTCAAACGCATGCTCGCATTCTGGGTCCCAATCGATTTGGCCTCTCTTCTCCGGCACTTTATTTGCTTGTTTGATGAGTCGGAAGAAGGGGAGGCACCTTTCAGCAGCTCGGGACAGGAATCGGGTCAGGGCAACAACGCGGCCTGTGAGACATTACACGTCTCTTACTCCCACCGGGCACTTCATCTCTAGTACTGCTTGGATCTGGTCGGGATTCACTTCGATCCCCCTGTGTGTCACGAGGAATCTAAGGAATTTTCCTGACTTAACCCCGAACGCGCACATGCTCGGGTTAAGCTTCACGTTGTATTTCCGGAGTGTGGTGAACGTTTCTGCCAAGTCGGTGAGGTGCTCGGTCGTTCAGAGGCTCTTGATGAGCATGTCGTCAATATAGACTTCCATGTTGCGGCCGATCTGGGCATCGAACATATGGTTGACCATGCGTTGGTATGTAGCTCCCGCGTTATTCAAACCGAAGGACATGCACTTTGTTGCAGTGCCTCCTACGCTGTTGAACCGGGCGACAACTCGGGTCCAGCTTCAACTAGTGGGTTATTACTTCTGGTGGGATTCCAGGGAGTTCATCCTCACACCAGGCGAATACGTCCTGGTTCGCTTCTAGGAAACTCGTGTATGCCTTCTTCTCTTGCTCGGATAATGTAGCCCCGATCTGGAGCTTTCTTCTCGGGTCCTCCCCCACTTGGATAAGGTACAAATCCTCCACGGGGGTGCTCGCACTTGGACCCGAGTCTTCGGTCCTTGCTTTCTTCTCGGGCGGGGCCTCCTCGGCTTGTTGGTCGCGCATCTAGATTAGGTAACATCTCCTTGATTCCCTCTGGTCTCCCCGAACTTCTCCCACCCGCGAGGAGTAGGAAACTTTAACTTCTGATGGGAGGAGGAGGGGATGCCACGGAGGGTGCCGAAGATGCCTCGTCCTATGAAGGCATTGTATCCCGTCATCTCGCGGACAATAGTGATGTCCCTAGGAACGTCACGTCCCTTGGCGAGGTGCCAAACGTGATGGGCAACGATATACATCCCTCTGGGAGGACAGTTGTGCCAGATAATCCATACAAGGGTGTGTGTAGTGGTGTTATTCGTGATAAATCCACACCCATAAGTACCAGGCAATCATATAAAATAACATCGGGGTTGCTTCCATTATCCACTAGAATTCATCATACGGTACATTGATTGATGGTGGCCGAAATCACCAAAGCATCAGAATGGGGAGTGGTCACACCTTCCAGGTCCTCATTTGAGAAGATGATGGGATCAGTGAGATGCTCCCAGGCGGCAGTTTCCTGATAGCTACTGTCGCCTCGCTCCACGGTGTTGATTGCTGACGCGTACCACCGACGCCTCCGCGAGCTGTCACCTCCTGCGACCGCCCCCCCAGAGATTATCATGATCTCCTTTCCATTGGGCCGGTTGTTGATGGGCGGAGGTGTTCACTCGCGCTCTCGCTTCTCCTCGGTCTTGGCGATAAATTTATCGAGGAGCCCTCACCGGATGAGGTCCTCGATGGCATCCTTGAGCTGGATGTAGTCGGCAGTGTCGTGGCCGTGGTCACAGTGGAAGCGGCAGTATCTTCTCTTACTCCTAGTCCTCGGGTCGGACTTCATCTTCGGGGGCCATTTGAGGTAAGGTTCCTCACGGATCTCCATGAGGATCTGGTCGGGTGGAGCCGTGAGGGGCGTGTAGTGTCGGTACTGACCCCTTTCCTTGTTGTCCGACCGATCGCGGCATTCCCAGTCTCGTCACTCCCACTTGCTCTATCCCTCCCGAGGCGAGTCGGTGGACCTTTTGCGATCGGGTCGATCCGACCCGGCAGTGCGGCCGAGGGCCACGGTGTTCTCATCGCACCTCGCATGCTTCAGTGCTAAGGCGAGAAGGTCTGCTAGGGTCGCCGGGGCTTCGACTCCGAGCGATCGCCGGAGGATGGAATCCAGGGTTCCATGAGCCATGGTGGTGGCGATGATGGTCACATCGAGGCGGGGTAAGCGCCTCTGCTCGGAAACGGGAGACATAGTCCCAGAGGGTCTCTTCTCGCCCCTGCCCGATGGCGAGTAGGCTTACCGCAGATTTAGCTTCCTTTCGACAGCCAATGAAGTTCTCCTTGAACAGCTTCTTCAGCTGCAGGAAGGAGGTGATAGTCTCGGCCGATAGTGTAATGACCCGAGATCTGAGTACAAGAAAGGAACCGACACGACTCGAACCTCGGCCCGCCACCTACGAGCCCGAAGACTCTGAAGGGTTAAAGGATGGTGTGAGGGTACATGAGAATCTAAAATAAGTACAGAGCTAGCACAAAGAACTAAATAAAATGCATGGAATTAAATAAATACTCACTAAATAGCTACAAGGTCCAGAGTATCTCATGTCCAAAAATAAGTACAGTCAACAGAAGGAAAGGGTACAAGTACGCGGGGCATACCCCAGCTCTGTCAACAAGTACTAACCCTGGCTACTGGAACCACGTTGAACCTCTGACGTGCTCCCTGCCAACCTCGCCTCACCTGAAAATACAAGGGTGAGCCTTATCACATTGGCTCAATAGGTATCCCGCAGATCCCCACATCACAACGAGGAAAATAAGATAGCAAGGAAAGTATGCTAAATAACAAAAGTACGGTAGTTACGACAATAAATAAACGGAAAGTCTCACTACATCGATCTAACCATACCAACCGACCTCATTCCGATGGAAAAACATGTCCGTACCTACTAGAAAATAGAAGCACCACCCACCAAAAGTAAGGTCGGATGCGTCCCCTGACGTCTTACACCGCGCCCCAGTGTCTCCCTACACGCCCCAGGCGGAGACTGAGACACACAACAAGTACCATGGACAAAGACTAGTTGGGGCCGCGCTCATCAGCACGGGTCTGACGCCTCCAATCACGTGTGCACACACAGACCATCCGCTCTAGGTCAGATCCTCTAGCTGGTTTTCCCCCCAGCCCGGACTCAGGCTGCGAAGGCAAGGGGCCCTACGGTCACCAGTCTAAAAACTGTCTCTCTCGAGTAACGCTCTCCACCACTCCCAAGTGGGTCCGCACACGCGTGCGTAGGAAATCTACGACTAGTGGACGGGTCACTGGAGGTATGAACTCACTAACCAACAGAAACCATCGGCTAAACACTGACGAGATATAGAAATAGCCTTCCGTACCGACACCGACTCTCGGTGACACAAACAGGGGGAACATGGGTGCCCGGGATAGGGACGAGGTCTAATTGACCTTCACATCACGTGGGCACAACGATCGATGTGACTCGCTCCTCTGGGGATTTCCTAGGCGTACCTGTGGCTCTCACTGGGTGCTCGAGGCAACCCTCAGGCCACACGCCACAAGGGACCCAAAACTAACTCATTCGGAGGCTCACACGACGCACTAGAAGCCTCGGTCACAATGGAAACAGAGTGGCGGTCCTCCCTGGACCGTCACTCCAAATGGCGGCCCGCCCTGGGCCACAACTTGGCCCTGGCAGTCTCCCTGAGACCGCAAGGACGAGGAGGCGGCCATCTATATGGCCGCCACCTGGCGAACCTGGGAGGAAAGTAGCGGCCCACCGCCAGGCCGCTACCCCAATGGGGCGGTCACCCGCTGACCGCAACCACCAGGAAACGGCCATGGCCTGGCCGCAACCTAGCAGGGTCCGCCCAACGGTCAAAAACCCGCACCCCGAGGGTGCGTTGACCCGACCAGAGAAACGGTCGGCGGCTGGCCGCTACCCCAAGGGTAGCGGTCAGTCGCGAGACCGCAACTGAGGGTGGTGGTCTCTCTGGTACCGCAACCCCCAACCAACTTTTGAAAACATATAGCGATCCCCCAAAGGGCCGCCCCATGACAATGGCGGTCTCTAGTAGGATCGCAACTTCACTCTGAGCGCGAAAACGGCGTGAACGGCGGAAAAATCCAAACCACGCCCCAATAACCCCCAGATGATGGGGAAACAAAGGGGAACTCTTCCCCAACCCTCTTAGCATCATTCCATGCTCATAGATCGGTCAAAACCCCTGAAAAACACTAGATCCGGCGCTCAAACCCCAAACATGGATTTCCCCATCCCAGCACGAAATAAGCCCCTCTCGGCCTAGAAATCACGGGAATGGGAATGCAAGGAGGAGGGATCCATCGCCCTACCTCAAGGAAGCTTCAAAACCTCCAATCGCCGCCGATCTTCAAATCATGTTCAGACCACGAACTCCACACCCACGCCGCGAGATCACCACCGCCATGCTCGCCTTGCTGCCGCCGTCGTCAGCGCGCCGTCGCCTTGGTCTGTCTTCCGTCGCCGGAGGAGGAGGGGCGCCACGTCCGTTCATGGGGGAGAGAGCAACGGTCGGGAGGGGGAGCATGGGTGTCACGGGAGAGAAAAGGGGAGGAGAAGAAAGAAGAAAGAAGAAGAAAAAGAAACAGAAAAAGGGTTTAATATATAGAAATCTAGAAAATCAAAAAAATGTGAAAAATTGGGAAAAATCATTTTCCCGATCCTCGAAACACGTTCAACGCACTGGTAACATCCCAGAGTTGGATAACGCAACAGTTCACCCTATACAGGGTTCCGAAGGCTCGTTAGAGAAAAACACGCGTAAACCGTAAATCGCTCTCTGGGACTCCCGAAAGTGATCCGAAATCCACGGATCCCGATCTGAAAAATATCTAAAAAATTCGGGGTATTACGGTTCACCCTATACAGGGTTCCGAAGGCTCGTTAGAGAAAAACACGTGTAAATCGTAAATCGCTCTCTGGGACTCCCGAAAGTGATCCGAAATCTATGGATCCTGATCTAAAAAATATCTGAAAAATCCGGGGCATTACAGGCAGAGACTCGAACCACGTTGGGGCATTCTCATGGAGGGTGGTGACGAACGCTAATTACTTCACGGCATCCGAGACCCGGTGGAGCACCAGGTTTGACTCGAAACTGTGCATATGGTCGGCTGGGTCAGTGGTGCCATCGTATGGGGTAAAAGATGGCAGTTGAAACTTCGGCAGAATGGGAGCTTTCATGATTTCCTTAGAAAAGAGGGCATGGAAGTCCAGGTCATCGTCGATGAGTCTGTGGGTCTTGGCGACGAGCATGATGTTGTCCAAGTGGCGGACCTTGTCTTTGATCTCGTCGATCCGTTATAGCCGCTCGGCCATCTCCGGATTGGAGTGCAGCGGGCTGCGCTCCTAGGGTGCGTGCAAGCTGCGCGGTTGCCGAGCCCGCACGGCGGATGCGTGGGAAGTCTCCCGCACTCGGTGAGAATCCGCTATGGCCAGAGCACCCCCCCTCTGAGGCTGATCCGACGGGACGCGCCGGGGTCTGGTGGGCCTGTTCAGGAGGTCCTGGCATAGGCCTGCCATGGTTTGGATCTGTTGGCGCATTTCGGCAAGTTCGTCGGCAGTGACTTCCCGTCGCGGACGGGTAGAGGAGGATGCTTCCTGTGATTCCCGGTGGGAACTGGGACCTTTTTGAGAACCTCAGCCCCGGTTGCTAACGTTACGGCGGCTCCCACGAGGTGCCATTGGCTTTTCGATAGGCTTCCCACATACGGCGCCAAAAAGTGTAAAGGCATAAAACTAGTTCCTAACCCTCGTACCACACTTTTCTATTTATTTGTTGGGGAAGATCGCCCGACACTCATGGAAGCCTGCAAACATCAGGAACGAAGGGCGTCAGAAGGAGCCCCTGGCATTATCCCAGGGAAGAACCCTTCGATGCTTAAGTCAGCACTCGGGAGATAGAGAAGTAGGAAGAAAAATGTGAGAGAGAGAGAGTTGAGAGGTCATGAAGTAAGCCTGGAAGGACGGACTGCCTTCCAGAGGGTTCTCGCCGTGACCAGTGAGCGCTCAAAGAGTGCTCGCTGGGTGGTAAGGGTGCTCGGAGGGCAGCCGGTGCTTGGTGGGGACTTCCTCTCTTAACAACAGGATGGCTTCTCTTTTCCCTTGTATGGATCAGAGTGTATGTTTCTTGGTGAAGATCACCATGTCCTCTACTTGTTCGTCAAAGTCCCTTTTATAGTGGGTTGTCCTAGTGGTGAAGGCATATCCCTCAGCAGGGAAGGGCATAAGTCATGGAGTGACGTCTCCCCGCGATCATGGGGAGTTTCCCATTGAAGGTTCGTTCCTCTGGAGCTGGACGGTTCTATGGCGAGTCTTACGGTGCCTGGGAGGCATGCTCGCCCTTAGTGGGGTTAAGGCTGACATCGTGGGAGGTAACGTTTGGTCGCCGGAGAGTCATCCATCGGCCATTGCACCTGGGTTAATGCCCTTCGTGCACTGGCGAATCGGAGGTCCGACCGATTTGGGCTGTCTGTTATGGGCCGCAGCTGTCGAGGCTCGACAGGCGTGTTGTAGACCTTGGGCCGAAGCGGGCCTGGCGAAAAATGGGCCTTATATGGGCCGAGCCGATTTTAGCCTCCTCACAAGGAATAGATATCTCCTCTGATGCATATACTAATATTCTCAAAATTAAAACTTAATTGTCATTAGCAAATTTTGAGATAAGATTTTGGAGTCATACTAGGCTTACTTTTGGCCCAAAATAAAATATTAGTTAGCTCTTTGAATAAGCTTTCCAATGGCACTAATCTCGCCTCAATCGGATATCCACACAAGAAGTTATGGTCAAAATACTAAAGGTGTGCCAAAATAGACTGGACTCCAAAAATCTACCCAATTTTTATTTTATTTTATTTTATTTTATTAGTTTTTAAGCAAACATAAATAAGTTATAAAACTATTAAACCTATGACACCTATGGGTAACCTAGATCTAAAAGTTCACTACACCACGAATTAATTTAAGCATAGACCAAATCCACACATATATCCCTCAATTGGCCACATAAGAGATGGGGTCGTGGGACTCTACCTTGCTTTCAAAAGGACCTAATTAAAGAAGCACAAGTCCGCTTAGACATTTGTCTTTTAACCTCTAGTCACAGACACCAATTTCTAGAAAATGAACGTTGATTCAATTATTCACCCTAAAATCTAAACACAACACATGAACTTGACTTGATTGAATTGAGGGGCCAATGTCTATTGAATTTTAATTAAGTGTAGATAAATATAAAATATGCAATGGTGGTTTGTTTTGGATTAATGATGGATGATGAAATACTTCCCATATCTGATTAAAGGGGTTGCCCTTAAGATATTGTAGAATAAATGCAACAGCCAATCTTGAACAAGAGGTTTTAATCAAGCAAAATGCAGAAGTATGTTGATCATGAGAAGTTGAAGTACACATCTTGTCTCCCATGCTCAATAACACAAGTAAATTAAAAGAAAACAAATAGCTAAATATGCAACATGAATGTCCTAAAAAAATATGGTTTATAATCTTCCAATGATTTTTTATTTTTTGATTCAGGTGATATTTTTTATGTCAACAAGAAAACAAATAACTAAATATGCAACATGAATGCCCTAAACAAAGATGGTTTATAATCTCAATGCTTTTTTTATTTTTTGATTCAAGTGATATTTTTTATGTTAACAAGAAAACTAAACTCCTAAAAAAATGAAACTAGATGTTTAGAAAGACCATACCTAGCACAAGCAAAGGGCGACTGTAACGACCCGAGAATCCGATTACCGGGAAGGCCCGATAACCCGAGACTCGCACCGCCGCCCACGAGCCGGGAGGGCTCGGAAGGGCTAAAAGGAGTGTGGAGGCACAAAGAAATAGGAAATAAAGCAGGACAATTCAACAATTAACAGAATTAAACAACTACTACAGAGTCCAGTCCAACAGGAAGTACAGTCCAAAGCAGTAAAACGTACCACATGCCAAGTGAACTCTCGGCCCTGCAAGCTGGCAACTAAGAACCTCCGCATAGCATCCCCGAACCCCGAGGCAGAACCGCCGCACCTGAAACGCAGGGGTGAGCCTCCTGTCACTGGCCCAGTAGGGATCCCGCGGAACCCCAACTGAGAAACAACGGCAGAAGGAAAGCTACGCTAGCAAGACGGCAACGGAAAGAAGTAACCAAGAAAGCAGGAAAGTAACTACGGTGGCCGACAAAACCTCGGCCCTACAGCAACTCCTACTGTACCAGAAAACACAACCTAGTCTCCCGTCGGGGGACAACCAAGCCACGCGCCCGACCACCCGATCCCACGATCGGGGACCACCAGACACGAACCGCCCTAGCCATGCTACTAGGAAAACGCCACGCTACCTCCGTAGCGGAGGCCTGCCCTCCGAAAAAGGGCCTGAGCCAAAACCACACGGCCAGGAAACACGGTCACGACCTCACCGTCGTGAACACAACACTGTCTGGGGAAAGGCCCTCGGTGAAGCTCACCGGAAACCCCAGACCTCGACTCCGGGAACACTCCCGAAACCACTCACGAAGTCCCGTCCCGCGGACAGAAACAAAACCCGGTGCACGACAACCCACGTCACGTGACAGGAGCACCACCCACTAGAAGAACGACCGGCTGCGTCCCCTGATGTCTTACACCGCGTCACAAGTGTCTAGCTACGACGCCCCGGGCGTGAGACTCAGACACACACAGTAACCAGTACCACAGAACAAGGACTAGTTGGGGTCGCGCCTGCCGGCGCCGTCCGACGCCCCCAACCTCGTGTGCACACTCAGACCGTACGCCCTAGGCCTGTCCTCTAGCTGGTATTTCCCCCTAAACCCGGACTCGGAAGTACGCGGGGGCCCTGCGGTAACCAGCCTACTCACCGCCTCTCTCGGGTACGCCGCTCAGCCACTCCCAGGCGAGCCAGCACACGCGTGCCGTGGGAAAGCTACGACTAGTGGACGTGTCATAGAACGTGGACACAGAAAACCACGCACGTACCCATTGCGAGTAACACCGAGTAACAGGTGGCACGATGCCACCAGACTACAGATGGTCCACTAGACCTACGAAACCCAACGGCCTTTGAGTCACAAGACTCGGGGTCAAGATCGTTGCACACGACAGCACTGAGCCGTCAATCTGGCCTAATCCCTAGGTCTAAAGCCACAATGCGATGACTCACGAGGCAAATCGCAATCGCCGAGACCATTCCCCCACCTAGGAACTCAGGAGACCTCTAGTCCCAAGTTAGGACATGGACTCGCAGTTCACAGGCTATAGGCATGGCCTAGCGGAAACCACAGAAGCACGATTCCCAAGGCAGCCCGCAAGCTGCCACACCGATTTCCCAACCCTGGGAAAAGCGAGAACCCTCCAGCACCGGGCTGGGCAGCTGGACTCGCAGACCAAGGCCACACACATGGCCCACTCAAAACCAACTCTCGGAGAAACCACGACGTGCGGGGAAACCTCGCCGCACTCACACCGATACACGGTGACTCGATCTAGCAAGAACCCGGAAGCCCGGAACACCTGGGGTCACCCGGACCCGCCAAGCCCACGGGCACGCTTATCGAGGTACACAGTACTTCCAGACACCCAAAAATATGGTAACGAAACCCACGGGGTGTCCGGGGCACTCACGAGGCCAAAGATAGACCACTAGGTCACAACCGGGTCGACCGGAGACCAACACAACACAATCGGAACGCTAGAAGGACACCCAGACCCTTAAACTCACGGGGACACTAATCAAAGTAAATGGACCTCCGGATGCCCAAAGACACGGTCACGGAACTCCACAGAGTGTCCGGGACACACACGGCCCAAGGGGAGCACGATCAGCTGCAGACCGCCCGCCCTGGGCAGCCCGGCTGGTCACCTCCAAGAACGCGCTACATGTGCATAGCGCGTTCAGTCAGAACGCGTTATACATACCTAGCGCGTTCAACAAGAACGCGCTACAGGTCCATAGCGCGACCAGACTAGGTCGCGCTATGATCCTATAGCGCGACAACCCTGAACGCGCTGGGGCCCTATAGCACGACAGGAACCGCCAAACTGTTCATCTTCCCCGATGAACGCGCCCCATCGGGGCAGCGCGACCATCAAGAACGCGCTACTGGAGCATAGCGCGTTCTCAGTCCGCGCCCGAAAATGGTGGAAACCGTGGGAAAAACTATTCCACACCCCGTCCACCCTCAGGTGAAGGGGAAACAAAATGGGAAACCATTCCCAAGCCCCTAGGCATGCATCTAAACCCCTGGATCGGCCAAAAACACCGTAAAACGAGAGATTCGACTCACACCCCAAAAACATGTAATTTTTCCCAAATCACCCCGTTTAGCCCGCTCGGCTCACCACGGCCTACAAAACTCGCGGGAAATGAAGTACGCGGGTTGAGGGTCCATCTCCCTACCTCCACCGAAGAAACGACGCGCCGTGGACGCCGGTCCACGAAGAAAACGCCGTTGAAGCCTCGCCGTTCCACGAACCCACAGCCGAGCTTCACCACGCCTCCACCGCCTCGATCCTCATCCATCCTCACCCGTGCCTCACCCGCGCCGTCCCCGCCTCGCCCACACTCCACCCCGTCGGCCGCCGGAGAGAGAGGGAGAGAGGAGAGAGCGTGAGAAGGGAGAGGGAGAGAAGAGAGAAATGAGATGGGGAGAGAGAGAAAAGGTTATATATAGAAAATCTAGAAATTCTCAAAAATATCAAAAAATAGAAAATCACGCTTCCGCGATCCTCGGAACACACCGATCGCAACGGTACCACTCGCGCCCTGGTGAACAGCCCGGTTCACCCGTAACGAGGTTCCGAAGGAATTACCGAAACACACACCGGGAATCGGAAAACACACGCGAAAAAACCGCGGAATGCTTCCGGGCCTCCGAAACAACTCCGGATCGCGCCGATCCGAACATGAAAGATGTCCGAAACGAAATTTCGGACACAGCGGAGTCGGACACTCCGAGAAACCAGATCCAGGACCTACGAACAAGGATCCGAGAAATTCGAGGCATTAAAGCGACCTTTTCTTTTTCTTTTTTATTTTTTTGACCTCTACTCCAGCAACCTTTTTATGTAGCAAGTAAGATGGCGCAATGACTCCCACTATGAAAGAAAGATAAATAGACAAACAAAATAGAGTTAGGAATAATAAATGTACAAAGAACCAAATAAATCAAACCAACTAGTATTTGTGACTCCCCGACAATGACTCCAAAAACTTCTTAGGATCGCAAGTGTGCCATTAAGCACGATGACTATCAATTTTAATTTTGAATCTCAACAAGACTAAAGAATGATAAAATACCAGTGAGTTCGGGTTGAATCCACAGAGAAACTATGAAACTTTGATTTGAAAATTTTAATTTATGTGTAAAAAGATAAGTAGAAATAGAAAATAACTCAACCATAAGTGCGAATTGAAAATAACTCAATTGCAAATTACTCGTTACAATGAAAAGATAAAAGAAACTAGAATTAAAATGCTATTTGGTAGGATTGCACGCGTATCGTTAGGCACGACGACTATCAGTTTCAATTCTGAATCGCAACAAGACTAAAAGAAAGATAAAATAACGAGTTTGGGTCGAATCCACGGAGAGGCTATGGAACTTTAGTTTGTAAATTTTGATTTACGTATAGAAAGGTAAGTAGAAATGAAAATTTAATAACTCACCCACAAGTGTAAATAGAAAATGAGGAGGGTAAAATCGGCTCGTCCCATATAAGGCCCATTTCCGCAAGGCCCGTTTCGTCCCAAGGTCTACAACACTCCCAGAGGGCCCCGACAGCCGCAGCCCGTAGCGGGCGGCCCAAAACGAATGGATCTCAGATTCATCAGCGTAAGAAGGTCATTAACCCAGGCGCAACGGCCGCCGGATGACCCTCCGGCGATCGAACGTTACCTCCCACTACGTCGGCCTCAACCCCACTAAGGGCGAGCATGCCACTTGGGCGCCGTAAGACTCGCCAGAGAACCGTTCGACCCCAGAGGAACGGACCCTCAACGGAAAACTCCCCATGATCACGGGGAGACGTTACTCCATGACTTGTGCCCTTCCCTACTAAGGGACCGACCTTCGCCACCAGGACAACCTCCTATAAAAGGGACTTCGACGGACAAGCAGAGGACACGGTGAATCTTACCAAGAAACACACACTTAACTCCAGTTAAGGGAAAAGAGAAGCCATCTTGTTGTTAAGAGAGAGAGCCTCCGCCAAACTCCGGCCGCCCTCCGAGCACCCTTACCGCCCAGCGAGCACTCTCCGAGCGCTTGCTGGTCACGGCGAGATCCTTCTCGAAAAGCAGACCGATCCTCCAAGCTCGCTACGCAACTCCTCAACTCTCTCCCTTTCACCTTCTTTCCTACTTCTTCGTCTCTTGACTGCTGACGTAAGCATCGGAGGGTTGTCCCCTGGGGTAGCGCCCGGGGCTCCTTCTGACGCCCTTTGTTTCTAGTGTTTGTAGGCTTCCACGAGTGTCGGGCGGTCTTCCCCAACAAATAAATAGAAAAGTATGGTATGAGGGCTAAAGACTATTTTTCTGTCTCTACACTTTTTGGCGCCGTCTATGGGAACTTTGTTCAAAAAGTCAATGGCACCTCGTGGGAGCCGCTGCAACACCCGCAATCGGGGCCGAGGTTCTCACCAGGCCCCCGGTTCCCTCTGTGAGTCACAAGAAGCCTCATCTTCCACTCGACTGCGTCGGGAGGTCACCGCTGACGATCTCTCCAAAATGTGCCAACATATCTAAGCCCTGACAGGCCTGTGTCAGGACCTCTTGAACAGGACCACGGGGCCCCAGTGCACCCTGATGGAACAGCCTCAGAATGGGGGGGGGGGGCTCCGACTGTGGCCGATTCCCGTCGGGTGTATAAGATTTCTCACGCCTCCACTGCGCGTGCTCGGCGACCGCGCAGCTCGCACGCACCATGGGAGCGCAGCCCGCTGCACTCCAATCCAGAGATGGCCAAGCGGCTACAACGGATCGATGAGATCGAAGATAAGGTCCGCTACTTGGACGATGTCCTGCTCGCCGCCAAGACCCACAGACTCATCAACAACGACTTGGACTTCCACGCTCCCTTTTCCAGGGAGATCATGGAAGCCCCCATACCGCCGAAGTTTCAACTGCCGTCCTTCACCCCCTACGATGGCACCACCGACCCGGCCGACCATATGCACAGCTTTGAGTCAAACTTGGTGTTCCACTCGGCCTCAGATGCTGTGAAATGTTTGGCGTTCGTCACTACCCTCCGGGAGAATGCCCGAACTTAATTCGAGTCCCTGCCGACCGGGACTATCACCTCCTTCCTACAGCTGAAGAAGCTGTTCAAGGATAATTTCATTGGCTTTTGAAAGGAAGCCAAATCTGCGGTAAGCCTGCTTGCCATCAGACAGGGGCGAGAAGAGACTCTCTGGGACTAGGTGTCCCGTTTCCAAGCAGAAGCGCTCCATATACCCCGCCTCGACGTGAGCATCGCCCCCACCGCCATGGCTCAGGGAACCCGGGACTCCATCCTCCTACGATCACTCGGAGTTGAAGCCCTGGCGACCCTGACAGACCTCCTCGCCTTAGCGTAGAAGCACACCAGGTGCGAGGAGAACACCACGACCCTAAGAAAAGATGATGCCGCTTCCACCGCGACCACGGCCATGACACCGCTGACTGCATCTAGCTCAAGGATGCCATTGAGGACCTCATTCGGCGAGGACTCCTCGATAAATTTATTGCCAAGGCCGAGGAGAAGCGACAGCGCGAGCGAACACCTCCGCCTATAGACAATCGACCCAATGGGAAGGAGATCATGATGATCTCTGGAGGGCCGGCTGCAGGAGGCAACAACTCGAGGAGGCGCCGATGATACGTGTTAGTAATCAACACAGTGGAGCAAGGCGACAGTAGCCATCAGGAAACTGTCCCCCGGGAGCATCTCAGGGATCCCATCGTCTTCTCAGACGAAGACCTGGATGGTGTGACCACTCTCCATTCTGACGCCTTGGTGGTTTTAGCCACCATCAATCAATGTACTGCACGATGAATTCTAGTAGATAATGGAAGCGGCCCCGATGTTATTTCGTACGATTGCCTGGTACTTATGGGTGTGGATTTATCACGAATACCACCACTACACACACCCTTGTATGGATATTCCGGTAGAACTGTCCACCCGGAGGGACGTATATCGTTGCCCATCACATTTGGCACCTTGCCGAGGGACCTGACATTCCTAGCAGACTTCACTATAGTCCGCGAGATGACGGGATACAACGCCATCATAGGGCGAGGTATCCTCGGCACCCTTCGTGGCGTCACCTCCTCATACCATCAGAAGCTAAAGTTTCCTACTCCCCGCGGGGTGGGAGAAGTTCGAGGATATCAGAGGGAATCAAGGAGATGTTATCTAATCTTGACACACGACTGACAAGCCGAGGAAGTCCCGCCCGAGAAGAAAGTAAGGACCGAAGACCCGGGACCAAGTGCAAGCACCCCCACGGAGGATTTGTACCTTATCCAAGTGGGGGAGGACCCGAGCAGAAAGCACTAGATCGGGGCTGCATTATACGAACAAGAGAAGAAGGCATACACGAGTTTCCTGGAAGCGAACTAGGATGTATTCGCCTGGTCCAAGGACGAGCTCCCCAGAATCCCACCAGAGGTAATAACCCACATGCTGAAGTTGGACCCGAGCTACCGCCCGGTTCAACAGCGCAGGAGGTGCTGCAACCCCGAGTGACAAGCCATAATTAGGGAGCAAGTGAGCGAGAAGTTACGCTTGGGGCTATTGAGACCCACCCAGTACCCCGACTGGGTGGCAAACGTAGTCCTTGTTCCAAAGAGCAATGGGAAGTGATAGATGTGCGTAAACTACATAGATCTCAACAAGGCTACACCTAAGGATAGCTTCCCCATGCCACGAATTGACCAACTGGTCGACTCCACGGCCATACACGAGATGCTAAGCTTCATGGATGCCTACTCCGGGTATCACCAGATTAGCATGCACAAGCTCGACCAAAACAAAACGACATTCGTCACCGACCATGGCTTGTACTGCTACACCTACACGCCCTTCGGATTGAAGAACGCGGGAGCTACGTATCAACGCCTAGTCAACCATATGTTCGACGCTTAGATCAGACGCAACATGGAAGTCTATATCGACGACATGCTCGTCAAAAGCCTCAAAGCGACCGAGCACCTCGCCGACTTGGCAGAAACATTCGCCACACTCAGGAAATACAACATGAAGCTCAATTCGAGCAAGTGCGCATTCGGAGTTAAGTCGGGTAAGTTCCTTGGTTTCATTGTAACCCACAGAGGAATCGAAGCAAATCCCAACCAGATCCAAGCGGTACTAGAGATGATGCGACCGGCACGGGTAAGGGACGTGCAGTGCCTCACGGGCCGCATTGCCACCCTGACTCGATTCCTGTCACGAGCTATAGAGAGATGCCTACCCTTCTTCCGGCTCATCAAGCATGCGAACAAGGTGCCCGAGAAGAAAGGTCAGATCGACTGGGACGAGGAATGTGAGCAAGCGTTTGGAGAGCTGAAGCATTACTTGGCATCCCCTCCTGTGCTTTCCAAGCCACAGAAAGGGGAACGCCTACTCCTATATCTCTTGGTGACGCTGAGCACCCTAAGTGCCGTGCTCACCAGAGAAGAGGGCAGTACCATGAAGCCGGTCTATTATGTGAGCCGAGTGCTACAAGGGCCAGAGTTTCGATACTCGCGGACTGAGAAGTTCGCTCTGGCATTAGTCACAGCGCCGCCCAAGTTGCGACCATATTTCCTAGCGCACCTGATCGCCATGCTCACCGATCAACCCCTACGCCATATTCTTCAGAGCCTAGAGGCCTCGGGGAGGCTTATCAAATGGGCTATCGAGCTGGACGAGTTTGATATCAGCTTTCACCCAAGGACGGCGATCAGAGCCCAAGCCCTTGCCGACTTTGTTGCCGAGTGCACCTTGCCCGAGGAAGGCTCCCCCGAGTAGTATTTGGGGCCTGTATGGGAGCTCTACGTAGATGGTTCATCCTACGCCACTGGCAGCAGGGCAGGATTAGTCCTGTTGTGGCCGGAAGGAGTGGAACTACAGTACGCCCTCCGATTCAACTTCCCGACCACAAATAATGTGGCCGAGTATGAAGCATTGCTTTCGGGCTTGCGGATGGCAAAGCACTTGGGGGCGACCAACTTGCGAGTCTACAGTGATTCCATGCTCGTCGCTAATCAAGTTAAAGGGGAATTCGAAGCCCGGGAGTCGGCCAAGATTAAATATCTCGAGAAGGCCAAGGCATCGACCTTCGGATCTCTCACTTCGAGATAGTGCATATCCTGAGAGAGGAGAACATCTGAGCAGACGCCATGTCCTGCCTGGCGTCATCAACCACCACCTCCCGCTCAAGGGCCGTCCTGATAGAAGAGTTGTCGGCGCCGAGCATAGAAGAACCGACGCCCCAGGTGAATGCCTTAGATTATGAGCCTTCTTGGATGGACCCAATCCTGGATTACCTCCTGTGGAAACAACTCCCCAATGATCATGCTGAGGCCCGCCGCACGTGAGCACGAGTAGCACATTTCACCATCATTGATAACCGCCTATTTAGGCGCTCGCTTTCAGCCCCACTACTGAAATGCTTGTCCCCCACGGAGGCCAAGCAAGCGATACAGGAAGTGCACGAGGGGTTTTATGGAAGCCATATAGGAGGGCGAGCACTCGCGCGAACTCTCATACGACAAGAATACTGGTGGCCCACGCTGCAACAAGATTGCCTTGACTATGTTCATAGATGCCCTCAATATCAGAAGTTCGCGAACTTGCATCATCAGCCAACAACACAACTGCACGCCCTGATGGAACCTCCCCATTTGCTCGGTGGGGGGTGGACATACTGGGTCCCTTCCCCGAGGCTCAAGGGAGGAAGAAATTCCTCATCATTGCTATTGATTACTTCACCAAATGGGTCGAGGTAAAATCGTTGAGAAAAATCATAAGCGAGGCAACATGGAAGTTCATGCTACGGAACATCATTTGTCGGTTTGGGATCCCTCGCGTCCTTACAACCGACAATGGCAGGCAATTTGCGAGCACAGCCTTTTAGGAGAAGTGCTCGGAGCTGGGAATTTGGAATCACTACACATCGGTGGGGCACCCCTAGGCGAACGGTCTAGTGGAAAATGCCATTAGAACACTCCTTCATGGCATCAAGACCCGCCTAGAATAAGCAGGTTACTCATGGATAGATTCCATTCCAAACATACTATGGGCACACAAGACCATCGCCAGGGCCGCCACTGGAGAGACTCCGTTACACCTCGCGTACAGAGCAGAGGCGGTCATACCGGTTGAAATATCCAACCCATCTCTGCGAGTTCGATAATTTGATGAGGCCAGAAACAACCAGGCGATGCGAAAAAACTTGGACCTGCTCGAGGAAGACAGAGAGAGCGCCCAGTTAAGACTCATCGCCTACTAACAAAAGCTGGCCCAGTACTACAATGCCCGCGTCAGAGAACACCACATCATTCTCGGAGACCTGGTGCTACAGCGAGCTAGTGTGGCGGACCCCAGGGCAGCCACGGGAAAGCTAGCACCGAATTGGGAAGGCCTGTACAGGGTAACGGAAGTGCTCGGCAAAGGAGCGTGCAGGCTAACGACGCTGGAGGGGCGAGAGGTACCCAGGATATGGAATTATGTAAATCTCATATTTTTTTATCAATAAGTCATTTTTTGACATATTTCCTTGCCAGTGTAACAAAAGCGTCGCCAATTGTACTCCCTCGAAAATCATGTTGACTCCTAAGTCCCCAAGAGGCGAGCACCCATGCTCCCTCGGAAATCATGGTGACTCCTAAGTAGGGATGTAAATGGATCGGGTTCAGCTCGGGTAGGCCAATACCATGCCCTATCCGTGAAAATTTTATAAATACCATACCTAGATAATACCCTATTATTTTGGCAGGTATGGATATGGGTATATCCGTCACGGGTATGGATATATCCACGGATATCCGTATCCGTCCATAAAGCATAAGTCTATATCAACCTCCAAAGAAATGTGAGATTTATGAGAATTAGAAAAATAGAAATTCTGTCAATTCTTTCCTTTCTAAAGTAATTTTTATGTTTTATAAAAACGTCTATATAATTTAGCAAGAAGTCCAAACTCACAAACTCAATAAGACGAGCAACGGGCTAAGTTCATATCAAAATCATAGGCCTAACATGCACAATAAGTTATTAAGAGCGGGTTCGGATCGGGTATGGATTCGGGTGCACTAAATCTATACCCTATCTGAATATGAAACATGTATTTTAAACATATCCGAACCCGAATCCATATCCATTTACTCGGGTATTACCCGACCCATCACAGGTCGGGTGATGCGGGTAATCGGGTTTACGAGTATTTTTGACATCCCTACTCCTAAGTCCCGAGGCGAGCACTCATACTCCCTCAGAAACTATGGTGGCTTCTGAGCTCCCAAGAGACGAGCACCCATGCTTCCTCGAAAATCGCGGTGACTCCTAAGTCCCAAAGAGGCGAGAACTCAAGCGCCCTTAGAAACAATGGTAGCGTTCGAGCTTCCAAGGGGCAAGTGCTTTTACTCCCCCAGAAACGATGAGGAATCATCTTTCTCCACTAAGGGGGATGTACGCTCTCTCCTGGAACTAACTACAACGCATCATGAGCCTAAGGAAACGGGGGTACGTACGCGGTAATAAAAAAATCATCGACGCACGCATGGGAATTCACAATAATACAGTCGTAAACTAAGGAATTTCTATTCTTTAGTTAAAATACAAATCACCAAATTCCAGTATGGCGCCCTCATGCGGCCAGCGTACATGCCTATGAGTATAGGTAAGGTCAATCAAGGCCATGGCGGCGTCATAGTCATTCCATTACCCGGCCATCCAGCCTTGCACATAGTCACTGCCCCAGTCAAACGGCTCGTCATCAACGAATGGAGCGGCGTCAGCAGCGGGCTTGCCCTCCGCCGTCGCTATTGCTGGAGGAGTCAGGGCCACTGGAGGATCATCAGCCTTGGCCGTCACACTGGGGAGAGGACTTGGGGCCTTATCTTTAGTGGCCACGGCCTTAGGAGGTCCCAGAGCCATTGCGACGACGTAATAAAGGCAAGGATGGGCAACATGCATCTTCACGAGCCCTTCTATTTATAGACGAAGGGCACCCCCTCTCGCTTACCAATGGAGGAAAGCATTCCTTTACTCGCATGAGAATTAGAGGAAGGAGAGGATCATTGAATGGCAAGCACACACCACGAAGCAAAGAGAGGATAGCAAAAGGGAAGTTTTATTAATGCACAGGAGGAGAGTACAAAGAGGTTATTCATCCTCCTTGGGACAGAACCGGTCTGGAAGGAGGCCAAGACCCCCTTGTTGCTATAAAGGTGGTTGACCTTCTCCAAAGCCTCCCGCCATCCGTACAGATATCCCCGCTTGTAGTCCTCCGACGCACCGCTGCTACTGCTTCCCCCCACCATCGGCTCCGTCTCCGGCAGTGCTTCCTTCCAGAAGCACACACGCTTGCTGGGGGCTTCATGCGGTGAGACCTCGTCTGACGAGAAGCCTGAAGTCTCCGATGACATCCTGCAGAACTTCTTCTTAACGACTCAGCGGACCCATAATAGCCTTAGGGTTCATCGTGGGATGCCATTTATAGGGAAGGAATGAAGTCTCCAGAAAGAAGGAGACTTATCGCCTCTCCGACTTCGAGGATCTCAAAGCGACGGATCCCAGAGATCGCGCCCTCTCTGAGCGATCCCCAAGGCGCCGCTTCGTATCCCCAGAGGAGGATTTGATGTAGGAAAGAAAGCTGGCAAAACTACGTAGAAGAATCCAGAAACTCCAGGACTTGCGAAAGAAAGGAAATATAAATTTCAACTTGAGAAAGCCTACAAAGTAGGAGGCGCGGCCGTTTGGACGCACCCCCGATTACAAAAGAGGAAGCACAACAAAAAAAGAGGAAGGAATGGCAAGCACTTTTTCAACAGCTCGCCCAAGTAGTAGTACCACCCGGCCCTTGGTCTCGTACTTCGGGCACACTCCCAACGGCAATTTCGGGGGGCGGTGGGTCGTCAGTCAAATCAACCAGGTCTTCCTCCACTGACGAACCAACCCCAGCCGCACGCTCCCCGGTGCTCGGCTCCACCACCTACTCCTCAATGCTCAACTCTTCCTCGCCCAGCTCCTCCTCGCCGTCACTAGCCTCGGGGCCAAACGGCGTCAGCGGAGGATGCATGGAAGGTACTGCGACACCCAAGTTATCAGCCATGGCCTGAAGAGCAGCCGTCCAGCCTTCCTGGAAGCCACAATCCTAGGTTGGGCCGTAGACCTCGACAGTCGCCTCGTTCAACTGACCCCGATAAGCCGAGGATAAGCGATAGCACTCCACCGCCTCTACGCCAACGACGAGCATCGTCGAGCGCAGGTTCTCAAGCTGTGTCTCCGCTTCCCATGCCCTGCCTTCGGCAGCATCGGCCAAGTCCCCCTGCCTGGCCGCCCGAGCCTCAGCCGTGTCAGCTCATTTGATCGTCTCCTGGAGGGACTCCTCTAATGCTCTAGCCTGAACACGAAAAGCATCCCGATCTCGCTCGGCCTCAGCAAGGACTCACTCCTGTAGCGCGAGCTGCTCTCGGACCGTGACAAACTCGGCCTCTTGCTCCGCCTGGCGTGCTCGAAGCTTGGTGCACTGGGCTTCCAGCCCCTTCCGCGCGTCATGGCTGACCTCTAGCTCCCGCGCAATCCTAGTGAACGGATACCTCCATAGACCAAAAGCCCTGGCGACCGAACTGACGTTCTTTGCGGCCAGGTCACTCAGTTCCTCTTGGTCCCCAGGGCCAAAAATCTTGGTGCATTCGCGCAGCCCAATGCCCTTGTCGATGAGGGTGACGACTTCTAGCCGGCCCCCGTACCCCAGTGTGTGCTCCTCGGGCAGCAAAAAGTGAACGGCGGGAGTGACCTTGGGCGATAGGAGGCGAGCAACCTCGTTTGAAATGGGGGCCTTGCCCTTGTCAGGCACGTCTCCCGCATGAACAGGAGCAGGCGGAGCAGGAGCTGACTCTTCAGCTGGTGTCGAGGCTGGCGAAGTTACAGATCGGAGAGGGGAAGGAGCCCTGTGGCTCGCCCTGACGGCCAGCCTCTTCCTCTTTCTTTGGCGACGCTGGATATCCAACACCGCCACCTCATCCAGGTTCACCTGGATATGCGGACCACCAGACATGGCGGAGTCCACCTCGGGTTCGCTCGCCGCATCTTCTGTGGCATCCTGACGAACGCTCGACCCGACATTGGCCGCGGGCACTAAAGGTGAGCACTCCACCGGAAGCGCCGCAGGGAGTGGATATGGCAGGCGCCCCGACGCCAAGATGATAGCCTCCCGAGGAGCGGCTACGGTCACCTGGTCGGTGCCCGGCTCGACGTGGTCAACAGGGCGAGGAACGAACTGCGGGAACTTGACCGTCTCGTATCGCAACTCCGACGTCTCCTGCACCCCTGGGAAACAACGTGAAGAAGGTCAGTTCAACGAACAACCAACAGAACATGACGAGCGACGAGGTTAGTACCCTGGGGCAGTGGGGGGCTTAACCCCAGCTCCCGAAGCACCACCGGGGTCAGCCTGGTATCCGCATCTAGAAGATGGAAGCGAAGGAGGGATTTGATCACCCTAGACTCCTCGGCAATAGGGTTAGGCAACCTTTCTGCCCTAAGGGGATGGAAGCCCGCGGTGAAACTCCAGTCACCTGGGCGGCCGCTGCCCCCTACTTTCGTGATAAAGACAAAGCGCTCGGACCAGCGCTTGGTGTTGGACACCATGGAAGTGACACAGATAATACTCCTATCCTTCCTGGCCCGGAGGTAGAAGGATGACAGATCGACAGGATAGCACTAGAAGCTGTAGAACTGCCAAAAGAGGGAGGCTGTTGGAGCAACCGAGACTTGCTTGCAGACAAAGACGAAGCCACACAAAATGTGCCAAGAATTAGGGGAAAGTTCCCCCGGATACCGACCGTAGTAATGGAGGACCGATTCGAAGAAAGGGTGTATAGGGAGGCGGAAGCCAGCTCGGAAAGATTCTATGGGGACCTTGATACCACCCGGGGGACGACTCCACGGGTAATCATCCACGGTCAGGAAGATAATATCAAAATTGGAAGGGATTTGGAAGGCTTCCCGTATCCCGTGTACCACCCTGTAAGCGACCAGTGGTGAGGAACGAGGATGACTGGGGCCGGCGCCCGACGTGCTCGGAGCTCCTCCGCGCCCGACGTGCTCGGAGCTCCTCGGCGACCGACGTGCTCGGAGCTCCTCCGCGACCGACTCCCACCTCCTCAGTGGAAGACACAGAGCTTAAACATAGGAATCTCCTACGAGGCGGCATGACTCCAGAAAAAAGAAGACATGGGAAATCCCTCACTAGGAAAAGTCAGGGCAGGAATAACCAACGGCCACAACAAGCACTGGTGAAGCAGGTGAGGCTCTTGGAGGAGCCATATGGCGGTTCTTATAACTTCCGGAAGCAAGATAGCCACATCGAAATACCACGGGAGGGGAAAAGACGCATGTTGCCATCAATGTACGACAGCCGAACTCAGGCGACCGTTTGTGCCTGTGCTCCCAGACAAAAGCGGCCCATGTCATGATTGCAGAGACATCGCCCGTCACCATCAGGTGCGCCTTGCGCGCCAAGCATATGGATGGGACCACCAGCCCAAAACAATACGAGGAGACCACCCTCGGAACCATCCTCCGACTCACCCTCTCTAATTCGACTCTCAGTTCCTGAAAAAGTGCTCGACACCTAAGAGTAGGGGGGCTAGTGAGGAGGGTAAAATCGGCTCGGCCCATATAAGGCCCATTTTTGCCAGGCCCATTTTGGCCCAAGGTCTGCAATGCGCCCAGGGGGCCCCGACAGCCGCAGCCCGTAGCGAGCGGCCCAAAACGAGTGGATCTCAGATTCGCAAGCGCACGAAGGGCATTAACGTATCCAGGCGCAACGGCTACCGGATGACCCTCCGGCGACCGAACGTTACCTCCCACGACGCCGATCTCAACTCCACTAAGGGCGAGCATGCCTCTCGGGCGCCGTAAGACTCGCCAGAGAACCGTCCGACTCTGGGGGAATAGACCCTCAACGAGAAACTCCCCATGATCACGGGGAGACGTTACTCCATAACTTGCGCCCTTCCATGCTAAGGGACCGGCCTTCGCCACCAAGACAATCTCCTATAAAAGGGACTTCGATGGGAAAACAGAGGATACTGTGAATCTCACCAAGAAACGCACACTCAACTCCAGACAAGGGAAAAGAGAAGCCATCTTGTTGTTGAGAGAGAGAGTCTCCGCCAAACTCCGACCGCCCTCCGAGCACCCTTATCGCCCAGCGAGCACTCTCCGAGCGCATGCTGGTCACGACGAGATCCTTCTCGGAAAGCAGACCGATCCTCCAGGCTCGCTACACCACTCCTCAACTCTCTTCCTTTCACCTTCTTTCCTGCTTCTTCGTCTCCCGACTGCTGACTTAAACATTGGAGGGTTGTCCCCTGGGGTAGCACCCGAGGCTCCTTCTGATGCCCTTTGTTTCTGATGTTTGTAGGCTTCCAAGAGTGCTGGGCGGTCTTCCCCAACAAATAAATAAAAAAGTGTGGTACAAGGGCTAGAGACCATTTTTCTGCCTCTACAGAAAGTAACTCAAACAGAATAATTGAATAACAAGTGCTAATAGAAACCAACTCACGACAATTTGTTCATTAGAATAAAGAAAGAAAAAAAATAGAACTAAAAGGCTAATGTGGCACGACAACTTCGGGAAAACGATTAAGACTCCACTTAGAACTCCTCGTGATGGTCTTCTCTCCTTCCTTTAGTCTTAAACTCCTCGAGGAACTCGCCTCCACCTTTTAACAATAAGAATTACTTCTCTTGCAACTAACATTAAGAAAGATAAACAAAACAACAATGTGAGTAATAAAATAAAAAATGTGATTTGTGAACAGAGGGAGAAAAGAGAACTTGGAAGAGAGGAAGAGAGGGAGAAGAGGACGTGGAAGAGAAGGAGATTGGATGTGGAGTGTGAAAGAGAGAGAGAGATGAAGAAGAGAACATGGAAGAGAGGAGAAAGAGGGCGAGCTAGAAAATAAATAGAATAAGAATACAAGATGAGAAAAAGAAGGAGGATGGTGTTATATTAGACTAAAGAAAAGAAGGAGAAAAATAACGACAAAAGAGTGGAGAGGAGAGGAGGAACATAAATCACAGGGAGAGGGGGTGAAGAAGCAAAAAAAAACTTGCTAACCCCGAGCGCTCGCAAGGGTGAGTCATTTTATAGACCATTGATTTAATTTTTTGGGTGTTTATTTATTTACTTTATTTCATGACACCTCTCCTTATTTCTTTGATTTTTTTTTACTTGTCTTGACAACCAACACCCTTTCCTCTTCCTATCCTCTTATGTTACTAAGCGGAGAGGTGGTGGCTAAGAGGTTTTGGGAGGAGGCTAGGGTGCCCTATGTAGGGCATCCATACATGCAACAATCCATTTCCCATAACACTCTCCTATTACAAGAGAAAATTCAAATATTATTCTCTTATTTAAAGTAGCCAAATAAAATAAAAAATTAATTTATGCACTTGAGTAATTCACAATAATGCTCGGTTAAATATGGACATGAAATGATACTTTTGCAAGAAATTAAATCCCGGATATTTATGAGAGTAATTTTTCACGAAGAGTACACATAAAATGATCATTTTAATGGATATATTTTCAATATCCACAATTGATATGAAAATATGTAAACTATCACTAATGATGTGGTGCGGCAACTTCGGGAAGACGATGAATTAATAAGGTGTTTGGTTATACTTTTTCATCTCTTTTTCTCTTAAAATTAAAATTAAGGAAGATAGGACACTTAAACACGTTTGGTAAGACCTATCTTATTTTTTAGAGAGGAATCTTACCATGTGTAAATCTTTCCTAAAAAAAACAAGTCTCGAGCTATTTTTTTTTTAAAAACGTCCACGCTGGAACCCCCCCTCCCTCCCATACCCCACCCCCTCCCCCGCGCCCCCCCTCCGCCGACGGAGGCTCCCCTCCCCTCCCCCGCGGCTCCCCTCCCCTCCCCTGCGGCTCCCCTCCCCCGCGGCCGCCCTCCCCTCCCCCCTGTGGCCCCCCTCCGCCGGCAGGCGGTCCCCCTCCCCTCCCCCGCAACACCCTTCCCCCTCCCCTCCCCTGCGGCCCCCCTCCCTTGCGGCCCCCCTCCGGCGGCGGAGGCTCCCCCCCCTCCCCTGCGGCCCCCCTCCCCTCCCCTTAGCCCCCCTCCCCCCTGCAGCTCCCCTCCCCCGCGGCCCCCCTCCACCGGCGGGCGGTCCCCCTCCCCTCCCCCGCAGCACCCTTCCCCCTCCCCTCCCCTGCGGCCCCCCTCTGCCGGCAAGCCTCCCCTTTCCTGCGCCCCCCTCCGCTCCCCTGGCAGTGCAGAGCCGGACTCGCGGCAGCTGTGCACGGTGGACCAGTGAGAGAAATTAAAATTTATGTCATTTTGTCAAACAGTCTACACTGATTTTTAAACTTTATGTCATTTTTGCCAAACAGTCTACATTGATTTTTATCAATTTTAAAAATTAAGTTAAAAATCAACCTATCATATTTTTTTAGAGAGAAATAGTTTCTAAAAAAAATTACTCCCAAACACCCCATAAGACTTCGTTTGGAACTTCTCCTCGCGGTGACCTTCTCTCCTTCCTTTACTCTCGAATTTCTCGAGAGAACCATCTCCACCTACCAACGGGAATAACTCCTCCTCCGGCAAATAAACACTAAGAAGAAATAAAACAAAATAAATATATGGTGAAAAGAAACAAAATAGGTAAAGCAACAAATAGAACAATATAAGGAACAAAAGAAGACAAGAAAAAGACCAGAGATGAGAATGGTTTGTTCGGTGAAAAGAAGAAGAGATGGTGAGAACAACGTGGCTTGTGGAAAAAAAGGAAAAAAGTGAGAGAAGAAGAGAGCGTGAATGGAGAGTGGAGGGGAGGAAATCTAAAAAAAATAAAAAAATGTGATTAATAATGGAGAGGGTGTCTCATGAGGTCTTTAAATAGACCCAATGACTTTGTATTTTTTTTAGAGGAAAAATTGCATTCCTTCTTTATTTCTTTCATTTTTATCTTTAATCATGACAACAAGTAATATTCTTTCTTTGATATTTTTCTTTATTTGACTTGAAAACTAGCACCCCATTTCTCTTCCTCTCCTTCTTTTATTTGGCACGGTGGATGAAGAGAAAAGGCGGCGACTCAGTTAGAGCATCATTGTGATGCAGTCTAATTTCCCATGATGCTCCCTTCAACAAGAGAAATTACAAGCAATATCATCATCTAATTGTAAGTGTCAATAAAATAATAGAATAATATATACACTTAAATAATTATACTCTGATAAATGTGTCTAATAAATATTATTTTTACAAGAGAGCTCAAATATTCACAATAGTGGATGGACATGGAGATTCTGCATAAAATGTTGATTTTATATTTTCATAAAAAGTTCACAATTAATCTAAAAAATATAAACTATCAATTTCCAATCCCTGCACCCACATGACCTTCAAAAACTTGCCAAACTACCCCTATAAATGTGAGGAGATCTTTCTCTCTCTACTAGTGCACACAATCTCTCTCTCTCTCTTTTTGAATTCTCTCGTGGACTCTCTCCCCCTCTTCCTGCGACTCTACTTGTCTCTACTCTCTTTCTCTCCCCTCCCAAAATCAATACATATCCTCTCTCTCATTTCTCTTCCTTTTATTACTAGTAATATATTATTGATATCTCATATTTAAACACAATTGATCTGATTGAAGGGACTTAATTATTACTATCACACTTATCAATTATGTGTTTTTAATAATGTATTATCAATAATGCAGTATTAGTAACCTTAACTTTGATATGTGGGGGTGACGATACCCAACGGTGACCCTCTATCTCTTTACATGTTCCATCCCTATGTCTCTACATTCTCTCTCTCTATATATGTTCTCTCTCTATATATCTTACTAATTAATATTAGGTTACTAATAATATATTATCCGTAACACATCATTAATATAAGTGGAAATCTCTACGATGCTCTCACCAAAAATCATACTGTCAACGTATTAATATCATGACTATTGTGTTACTTATAGAAATAGTATCTCTCTCTCTCTTGCTTTCCCACATGACTAGGTTATCAAAAAATAAAAGAAAAAACAAATGACGTATGAGAGTCTACCTTTTTCTCAATTAGATTACATAGAATATCAAAAAATTACACAAATCATGAGTCAAATATCAATTAGAACATTGAGTTTAAATTAAAATATTATATTAATATCAAATGAGAGAGAAAAAGAATCTAAGAGAGAGAGATAGAGAGATTTTTCAAGACGGGAGATCTACGAGTCCAGCAAGAGAGAGAGAGTTACATGGGGGAGAGATTGTGTGTGTGAGAGAGAGAGATAGGGAGAGAGATGGGGAGGGCGGGTCGGATGAGAGAGAGAGAGTTGAGGGGGGGATCAGTATGTAGAGAGAGAGAGAGCTATAATGGAGAGAAAAGGCGGTTTGGCCATTTTTAAAAAGTGTTTGAAGGTGATGTGATTGGAGGGGGTGGAAAATAAGTTCCCTTAAAAAGTAAGGGGCAGTGCACAATTTCATGGTATAGATCACAATCAAAGAGGGTGCTAATTATTTTTTTCTAATTTTAATACTAATATTTTAGAGTATAAATATAAATATTGATATTTATGTAGATGGAGTACTACCAGGTATGGTAAATTGAAAATTATAATAAAATTAAAAATGGAGAAAGAGAAAGAAGTGCTGTTTTGAATTTACACAATTAGGATTGTGTCATTTTAATACAGATTTTGACATATATTAAATCCGATTTAGTAAATATTATATTCCTTCAATATCACATATTAAAATTGATAGAGTTTGACCAAACACCTTCTATAAATGTCAATGTCAATGTCAAAATTGATATTGGTGTAGCAATCAAACACCCCCTTAAGTTCTGACTTTTAAAAGTAGTATCTTTTGTTATAGTTATTTGTGTAAATAATCTTAAAATTTTATTTAGGGTTAATTTCATATATATTCTTCTTACATGAAAAATATCAAATTTACTATCCTTGTCAAATATCATATATACAATAGTTATTAACCCAAAATTTCAAAAATATCACTAAATGATGAAAATATTTAAGGACATGCATGGAGAAGTTTGAGGTTGATATGAATGTTGGAGATATTTTTGTCATTTGATGTAATTTTGGTTGACAATGATGGGGTATAAGATATTTGACAATTATGGATGATAATTTTGATGTTTTGCATATAGATTATACGAGAAATTAACACTTTTACTTATATAAAAATATTCTAATGTTACAATTATATGGATATATTTTAAAAGAGAAATAGATCATGGACATGCTTTTTGATTGTACGAAAACTTCTCTTATGATAGCATGGTTTAGATAAATGTCCTTCGAGGATATTTATATAACTATAATTTTGAGAGCTACTTTTCATAGAATATATATAGATTTATTGTAGTCATTCATGAAAAAGGTTTTCTTATTTGTATGAGAATGGAAAAGAATGAAGCAACAATAAATGCAACATTGGCCATCTTTCCAAAAAATCTAGCATGTGCGGGTATAGAGTATTTGACACGTTATAATAAAAAATATTTCGGATATACTTATTTTGGCATTCAAAAAATAATGTTCATAAGCCATCTTTTTTTTCTTATTACATGCAATGGGTTTGATTTGGATGACCTTCTCGTTAGCACACAAATCAACTCTAGAGCTACCAACAAAAGCAGGTGATAGGACTGATATTAGCTCATTACAACCTTACAGGTGGTGTCATTTACCTCCAACCATGTCAAACATAGTCTTTTGTCAATATATAGGGACAACCAAAGGTCATATATAGGTACCAACTTTGTAAGCAAATTAAGGAGTCTATAGCTCTGCCATATCCGCACCTCCTCGTCTTTAGAGAGATTTTAGGATCAAAACTTACTTACTCCCCAAAGTGACACCTCATGATCAAGATTAGTCATTTAAATTAGGCATAAATCTCAGCTTTATAGGTAAAATTATCGCATCTATACGAAAATACTCTCTACTTAGTCGAATACTCAAGTAGTTTGTAAATACGTGGACCAAAAAAAAACCTGCATTTTAAAGAATGTCGTATTTTGGAGATTTTTAGACACATAAAAACATATCATAGAATTTATTTAGATTATTTTCTAATTGAGGCCTTGGACTTGATAATATCACCTCTATAGCCATAAAAAAAGGTTAAATTTTTGTTATAGGAAAAGCCTCTAACTAAGGAGAACCATTACAAAGAAGAGTCAGTTTTGAACTCTCCATATTGGAAAAGACGCAAACACTTGGCCATTTCACTATCCAATGCCAAGTTTGAAAATGGGTTAGGATAACAAATACGTGCCAAGTGGCTCGAATATGCTGCCCTACCTAAGGTTAACACTTTATGTGTGAGATTTAGATAATGTGAGGCCCACATTTATCTCTCATAGTGTTAGATATCATATTCGAATATCAAACTTGGCCAAAAGGAATAAAAAAGTCATGAATAGTGTTTTACGGGGGAAAGTTTCATTTACATGAATGACATGAATGACTTCATCCCCCCATGTCTTTGGCCACCTTATGCCCCATTGATAACCCATCCATCTTTTCTTCATCTTCTCATCTTTCGTTGTAGAATAGCTAAAAGTAAATGCGTTAGGGCACTAGTACATTTCGAATGAAAAATATTTTTTTATTAATTATAACATTTATGTACCCTACAATTTTAAAGAATTCGTTGTTTAAAAGCTAGTGATTTTGTTGTTTATAAATTATATTGTTTCGTGATGGTCAAAATCTATTTTTTCTGCCACAGAGCTCGGAGAATCCGTTGAAATACTTGGTTATCTATGAACTCTGATGCTTATTTTCTTGTACATAACATAAAATGCTACCTCTGATTAGGACTGTCAGTAGATCAAACCGATCTGATAGGCCCACAAGACTAGCTTGACATTGGGCCGAGAAGTCACTTTTCTTCATATTGTGAGATTTTGGTTGGATTACTTAAAAAGTCCGAGTCCGTTAAAGAATCAAGTCAGACTTGGGTTTTTGAGTCGACCCGAATGAGCTTGAATGGTACATTAAACATTTAAATGCTTAGTGAAAATTTATGCCACATTGATAAAAAGAAAAAACAAATGACGTATGATAGTCTATCTTTGTCTCAAACAGATTAAATAGATTATCAAACAATTAGATTAATCATGAGTTAACTATCAATTAGAACATTGAGTTTAAATAATAATATTATATTAATATCAAATGTGAGAGAAAGAATCTAAGAGAGAGAGAGAGTCACGGGGAGAGATTTTCAAGACGGGAGAGGAGTCCAGCAAGAGAGAGAGTCACATGGGGGAGAGATTGTGTGTGTGTGAGAGAGAGAGAGAGAGGAAGAGAGAGATGGGGGAGAGCGGATCCATTGAGAGAGAGAGGTGAGGGGGGAGAGTATGTAGAGAGAGAAAAAGTTTAGAGAGAGAGCTATAACGGAGAAGTATTCCTCTCACGTTGAGAAAAGGTGGTTTGGCCATTTTGAAGAAGTGTTTAAAGGTGATGTGATTGGAGGGGTTGGAAAATAAGTCATCTTAAAAAGTAGGGGGCAGTGCACAATTTCATGACATGGATCACAATCAAAGAGAGTGCTAATTATTTTTTTTCTAATTTTAATACTAATATTTTAGAGTATAGATATAAATATTGATATTTATGTAGATGGAGTACTACCAGGTATGGTAAATTGAAAGAATATAATAAAATTAAAAATGGAGGAAGAGGAAGAGGTGTTATTTTGAACTCACACAATTATGATTGTGTCATTTTTAATACATATTTTGACATATATTAGATATGATTTAGTAAATATTACACTCCTTCAATATCGCATTATTAAAATTAATAGAGTTTGACCAAACATCTTTTATAAATGTCAATATCAATGTCAAAATTGATATTGATGTAGCAATCAAACACTCCCTTAAGTTCTGACTTTTATAAGTAATCTCTTTTGTTATAGATATTTGTGTAAATAATCTTAATTAATTTTATTTAGGGTTAATCTCTTTCATTTGTACATAACATAAAATGTTACCTCTGATTAGGACTGTCAGTAGGCCAAACCGACCTGATAGGCCCACGAGACTAACTCGATATTGGACCGGGAAATTTTCTTCATACCGTGGGCTTTTGGTTGGACTACTTAAAAAGTCCGAGCCCATTAAAGAATCAAGTCATACTTGGGTTGTTGGGTCGATCCGAATGGGCTTGAATGGTCCATTAAACATTTAAATGCTTAGTGAAAATTTATGCCACATTGACAAAAAGAGAGAGAGAGATTTCAATACCGTTGGCTATTCATGAAGAAGTATCTTATATCTCTTATCAGAGGACCCTGAGTGGGTCAAATGGTAAAAGACCTTGACTCATAATAGGGAGATCTCGAGTTCCACTTCGAAGGGGGGGAGGCACCTATCCAGCTCACATTTAATCCTCCAGGGGACTTGGGGTTTGCTAGCTTTGCTAGTTCGCCGTCGTAAAAAATGAGTATCCCGAGCGAGTCGAATGGTAAAGGATCTTGTCCCATGGTATGAGGTCTCAAGTTCGACTCCCGGAAGGGGGCTTACTATTAGATAATAATCTCGTATTAAAAATGGGTTAAAACTATAATGTGATTATAATTGTGGTGCCCTCTCCACTCAATACCTTAATGTTTTGAGTTGGATGGTTCAATCCAATAAACTCTAATATGGTATCAGAACCCATGGTTATGATGTGAGCTGCGCACCCCATGTTTGTCATGGTCAACGTGATAGTGCCTAAAATCGGTCTGCACGTGAAGAGGCGTGTTAGAGAATAGTCTCGTATTGAAAATGAGCTAAAAATATAATGTGATTATAATTGTGGTGCCCTCTCCACTCAACACCTTGAGATTTTGAGTTGGATAGCCCAATTCAATAAATTATAATACTTATTTGGCTCACATTTAATTCTCAAGGAATATGAGCCCAATGTTTGCTAATCTTGTTAGAATTCTCGTCATCAAAAAAATCTTATATCTCTTATTGCATTGAAATATTATTTAATATTTTCAAAGATAATATTTGATCGCAAGTTTTATACTATTGCATGCATTATTTTTCATTCATTTTTTTAAATATAATTCGTGGGGTTGGACTGAGGTTGGGCCTTATAATGTAATAAAATAATCGGACCTCGACTCGATAAATTATCACTTGGGCTTAGGCGAGACTTAGACTTAGAAACTAATGGGTTAGACTTGGGTCGGGCTATGCCAAACTCGCCCCGAGCCCATTTTCAGCCCCATCTTTGAGCCGATTAAATAGATATTCAAATCTAAGAAACACCTCCCGTTTGAGGAAGGCAGAACATGTGCTCTTCAAATTTTAAGATAATAGCACATTGTGAGGTACCTAGGAAAGAAAATGGATTAATTGCACATGAAACTTATCAAAATGATGAAATAGAATATGAATTAGATGATTGGAACCAGTATGAACCAGATAGATAATGAAAAAGGTGGAGGCATGCAATATTGCAACGATTAGACCTCCATTCCTCTCCAACATGGGCTAACCTCAGGTTGTGTGGCTTCCGATACTTGCTAGTTTCACTTCTTTGCTTAGGAAGAAACATAAAATACATGAGAAAAGAATGTGTGTTACCTTGTCTTTCAGAAGACAACATCTCTTTAGTGTTGCATTAAACGTAAGATTATAACAACATACAAAAAATCGAATTTGGCAAATTAGAAGTGTTGATATGGAAGGGGTCATAGGGCTGCATGTGGGGTTTGATTCATTTGCAGGGACAATGCTTTGCCCACTTTGATAACGGAATAAGTCGGGTTAAGATGACTTACTCATGATCGGGTAAGTTGTTTTAGTTTGGTTCATTTTGACTTAACCGGAGTCGGATAGAAATTATGGTGAATTTTCTCATTCTTATGAAATATGTGGAATAACTTAACCGAGGTCGGATAGGAATAGGGGGGAGGAACGTCACCCCGGATAGACCACTCGCCCATATTCTAATCCGTTATCAAAGTGGACCTAATGGGCGAGTTTGATAACGGAGTAGGTTAGGGGCATGTGACCTACTCGGGGTGACGCATCCGACCCCTAATCCTAACTGTGGTCAGTTAATTCATTCTACCTATTTCCTAAGAATGAGTTAATTTACTTTAACTCTATCCAACTCCAATTAAGAAAAAAAAATGTCAAACAAAGAATAATTCATCCGACCCCAGTTAACCTATCTTACTCGGGCTTAGGATACAATAACAGAGATTGACTCTCATTTCACTTCTTGTACATTTGCAGATTATTTCAGCTAGAGTTAGGTTTGATGTAGCGCAATGTATTTAATTTTTTTAATTCTTTAAGACATTTTTTAAAGTGGATCTGAAGCCATCTTAAATTGGAGTAGAAGGTATGTCACTATTAGAATACTTAAAAAGAAATAAATAATAAAATTAAATAAATAATATTAAGCTCATTCTTTTAAAATTCGATTTATTTTATTTTTATTTTTTTTGAATAATCAAATGACGACGTGACTTGCACTCTTACTTAAGATATCTCGAGGATAACTTTATTTTTTTTAAATTAAAATTTTAAAGGTGCTGCACAGCAACACAACACAAATGAGTGTGTATCAAGCCAAACTCTATCAGCTATTACGGAGTGAAGGATGATGCAAGATCGATATTATTTCCTCCCAAAGGATATGCATTGTAAACGAAATAACAATTCACGTGCAGCATGTAACCCTCTAAACTACTACACTTTTTTTTATGTCCTCACTTGGAAAGTGGTCATTGCTGGTCATTAATTAAGATTAAAGGCTAACATTGGTCAAGCAAGTTGGTGGAATATATATGCCCATCAAGTGTGGGTAGTATCTACTCCCCATCTATGTTGCAAATCTATCTTTATCATTAAGATTTTACCTTGGTTGCATGCTTGTTGGCACAACACTAGTGCCAACAATAAAATGGACATCACAGGGGGAGAGGTCAAAGTTAGTCCGTAAAAAAGATGTTATAATGATGGATGCAATGTTATGGAGAATAGGACACTGCATGCATGTCTATTATGCAATATGCTAATAGTGAAAAGGATTAGCAAAAAGAGTAGAGCATATGCATCACTAGTCATGATCACATAGCCTTAGGATAAAAAATGAAATTATCACAAATCTAAATACAATTGTATCTTACATCCCTCAAGCTCCATTTTGACGGCAGGATAGACTAAAAGTATGTTAACTTAACTAGATTAGATTGTTCCATAGTTAATCCACTTTTAGTTTGATATGTATTGAGTTAGAGTTAACCAACCTTTTGAGGTGGGTTTCGAATTCTTAACTATATTTTTATCCTAATTATCTTGTTTCACCTATCAAAGTAAAAAAGTGTTACCCTAAGGATAAAAATCAGACTAACTCCTACTTAACCCGCTATCAAAGTGGAGCGAACAACAGACTCTAAATTCAAATTCCAGGATTAAAAAGTTTGTTCATCCAATGCTGGTTAACTATAAAAGAGAACCACCCCAGAGAACAAAGAACAAAACAAATCAAAACCATTCCCCCTCTATGTGTAATGTCTCATGCATGTTATGTGATGGCTAACATGCAGATTTCCCCTTCCTGGAACAGGACACACCGAGCACGCCACCCCCACCCCTCACCAACACCCCCCAAACCCCACTTCTTTTAATTGTGGGATTTTTATTTTTATGTATGAACTATCAAAATAACAGATATAGATTTATCATTTCTAGCTCATATCATTAAAACATCGATATTGTGCAGAAAAAAACAATGTAATGATTTTTTTACACATATTTAAATGATATTTGTACATATATAAATAACGTAAAAACATCATTCTACAGTCCCTTTCATAATGTTGACTTGCGATATATGTTCAAATATAAATATAAAAATAGTAAATTTGTAATTTTTATTGTAACAATAATTTATATGGAAAATGCCTTATTAATTCTTCTCCTCTTCTCTGTTTTCTTGTTTCCGGCCCCCTGCTTCCTCTGGCTCCCTCCCTAATTATAGCCTGTGCTCCGCTACCTACAGAAAGCCCCCCCCTCTCTCTCTCTAACCTTCTCCTCTTCCTCTCTCGACAGGGGGGGACTGGTCGATGGTTCTTCTCCGCCGGCGGTGACCGATTCCGCAGCAGGAGCGCGGCGGAGGGCGGCCCTACTTAAATGGTATCGCTCCCCCGTCACCCCCTCCCGAGCCCCCGCGCCCCTTTCATGTCTCCCGTCCGCGGGCCCTTCCCCTTCGGGTTGCAAGCTCCGGCTCTCTTCTCTCCGTCCCCTTATAGCTTTCCCTGTACTGCCTACTGCGCCGCCGCGCGTCGTCTGGTCCCGGTCTCCGATCCCCGGCTGGGAGCCGGGCGCTTCCCCCTGGTGTTGTCGGTGCTTGGCCCCGGAGTTGAGCAGGAAAGATGAGTGACGGCGACCAGGTATGCCCTTTTCGTCTTTCCTATTGCTAATGTTTAGCAAATCCTTGTTCTGGTCTTTGTTGTGCGTTTTGTTGGGGTGACTTCGTAAGTGATTCTAGGGTAGTTTCTGTCCGTTAATTGGTCCCGCCTTGCATTTAGGATGCATTCGGATGTTTGTTTGGCTTACGCTGAGGAGGGAATGATGTAGGAGGCTGTGATCCTGTGCACGGAGGATGTAGATTTTCCCGGAATGTGTTCTCACAAGCTTAGTTATTGGGCGTTGCTGGGTCTCTTCTGGCATGGTTTTGGGAAGTACACTTCCTTTTGCACGCAACCTGGAGCTAGATTTGGTTGGGTTGTAGTATTCTAGATGAATAATAAATGCTATACGATTCAATAATTTTACCACAACGATCAAAGATTAATTTGTCAAAGTAATTATATAGACATTTCTTTTTGTTGTTAATTTTGCTGCAGAGGCACAGTCATGTGAGCCATTTAAAAGTGGTTCTTCTATATCATCTGTTCGTCCATGTGCTATACATTTCTCAGTATTGGATTTAATTAACAAGTCCTGATTGGTTGATGGTACATCAATTAGGGGCCTTACCATGCAAACATGTGCACACATGTCTGAAGGCATTTGTTTTCAAGGCATCACCTAGGCGATGCCTCACCTAGGCGACAAGGCGGTCCACAGTGGCCAAGGCGACCAGGCACCGCTCATTAAAGCACTCACCTGCTGCCTTGGTGCACATAAGCCACCTTGGGCCTGCCTAGTCTGCCTTGGCAGGGTATCCACTCATTGTTTTGAGGTTTGCCCCTCGGAAACCACCCCTTAATAAGAAAATTTTCTTCCGTGGGGCTGCCCCCTTGAGCCCCGTGACCTGACCGCGCAGGTCAATCTTCGGCGGTGCGACAACGGGCATTAGAGAGTTCATGTTCCACTCTCCAACATAGGTGTTTTTCTGTGAAAGGTGTGTAGGGACGACATGAGATGATGCTTGCCCTTCTTTCGTTAAAAAGGCCATACCCGAGTTTGAGTGAGATTCTAACTTCATAAGCTTTGTGATTAATTTGTTATTGTTTGTCATTTATTTTATTTATTTATTTTAAAAATATAGGTATATGTTGAAGATTTGTGAATATCAAATTTTCTATTAACTAAAGATAGAACTTATATGTAGAAAATGTATAGTAATAGTTCTCTTGAAATGTACTTAGTTATATAAACTAGGCTTCACCTAGGTGCCTCGCCTTCTCGCCTAAGTAGTAAGGCGGTGGGCCACCGCCTTGGTCGCCTTGGGCGCCTTGACAACCATAGTGCATATGTTGAAATAATGAAACATACTTATATGGATTTCATATTTCTGAACAATGGAACACTTTCTAATGTTATGTTATGTTATGTGCAGGAGCTATGAAATTAATCATTTATCCATTTGGACCTTTTAGTTTATGACCTCTTAGGAAGGTTGCTTGATTATAAAACCTCTTAGGATTCTTTTTCATTTACACCTTTTAGACTTTTTGATATTTCTAAGTACAATGACTTATCAAGTTCAACATGTGATTATTTCCTTAGTTTGATTGATGATTAGGACATATTATGTTGTTACAAAGAGATCTGAAGTAGAAATTACCTTTATCAAGTATAAGGACTGTCAAGAAAAAGTTGGTAGGAGATAACTGGCATTTTCTTTCAACTTGTGTACTTGCTTGAAGTTCTTTATCACAAGGGAGATTCTTTTCAGGGTTATTCCTTTCATGTAAGTGAATCATGTGAAAGGACTATGTTTCGTCCAAAGAATGGACCAAGTATATCATCAATATTTTGAGCATCTCACCTTAGCATCAACCTTCGGAATGGTGAATGAAGATTCCAGGTGGGTCCTGTAGTTTGCGGTAGTTGGTTGTCTTACTGATTCTAGTCTTTCTGGCAGGATGTTGCTATCCAACCACCTTTTTATCCATGTTTTTCACATTAAGTGATATTGTTTGGTATATTATGGTCCACTGCTGTGATATGTTCATCTTCTATATCGAATGACAATTTACCATGAGAATATGCACTGCATGATGTTTGTCCATTTACCTCATGTATCTGATTGCCTTTTTCTTCTTTAATCTCCTTGAGCAGGTCTTAATTTTTGGGTCCTTCACAGAAGAGGAAACCAGATCATTTCAAAGGCAGTCAGTTGAAAATAGTGCATTTCCTTTGGAAACCACTCAGTTGCAATTTGGTTCTTTGGATTTTGCATCTATAATATCAACAAGAGCATTGACTGTTGAAAAGACAAAGCCTGATGTTACCTTGAGGGCGGGTACACATGTTCCATGCCTATTTATAGAGGAGAAGAAGTATGATAATGGGAAAGAACTGGTAACTGATGTTTCAAGAAAAATTAAAGAAACCCAATTAAGTGGTTGCACCGATGGTCATCTTCCTTATAGAGATGAGTTAAATGGAAATGGAAAAGTTAGTGCAGATGTGGTGTCAGTGTGTATAGATCAAAATGAATCTCGTTGTGTGGAAGTATTAGGTAGGACAGTTGGTGATGTCAGGGATGAAAAATCTGAGGGTGTGATGCCAACCATTTATGGAAACACAATTCAGGAGAATGGAACTAGTGATGTTCCATCAATGTTTCCATCATCTAAGCTGGATGCCAAGAAGACATTGAATGGGGGACTAACAGTCAGAAGCCTCCTGCCCCGTGGCTTAATCAATTCAGGAAATTTGTGTTTTCTCAATGCAACATTGCAGGCTCTTCTCTCCTGCTTGCCATTTGTTCAGCTCCTGGAGGACTTGAGAACTCGTAATATTCCCAAGGTTTCAATAATTTGAACTGCTTCCAGTATTATTTTTTTTCTTCTTTTGTCCTCCTTTTTTGACTTTTTCTTATAGACTTGGGTTTCTCTTTTAGGTTGGTTATCCAACTTTACGTGCATTTGTTGAATTCATCATGGACTTTGACTTGCTTACTGATTCAAGCTCAAAGAACAATGAAGGTGGTGTTATAGAGATTGGAAAATCTATTAGTCCCAGCATGTTTGAGGGCATTTTAAAAAACTTTACGCCAGATATACCTACCTGTGGAATGTCAGGCAGGCCAAGGTTTGTGCTGATTTTGCATTTACCTTTTTATGATCCTAACTTGTGCCTCATATTTGAGGCACTTTATGTTGCCTTATTCATGAAATATTTCAGTTTTGATATCTTAAATTTTATCTGTTTTCAAAGAAAGGATGGTAGCTTAGATATTTCTTCTTTTCCTTTCACGTCCTAGAGCTTTCATCTTGGGCAATATTATGTTGTTCTAGGGGAATACCTAATGGAAAGTAGAGCTTCTTGTTTTTTTAATAACTTCAAGTACTTAAAGTGACAATTAGACTACACTTATAGACCTAACTCCATGGTAAAGAAAAGATAGATGAGATTGCCAACTCATTGATGGAACATGGACAGACTTATGTAAAGGAAGCAAAACTATCATCTTCTGCTGCAGCTGGTTCATGTATTGAATGACTAGTGAACATTTTGAAGATTGAATCGAATGTTGATTTGAGGAGGATTTGTTTAGGCTTATTGGTAAGATTGACCTCTCATCAGAAGCATAGGTGCCCTCAATAGGGGTTAAAGAAGCATGTAGTTTACTCCATAAGTCATGGAAAGGAGGGTTGGCATTGTCATTCGTTGGAGTTTGTTTATGAGAGTGATCAACTGATCATCATCGCTAAGGCTTCATTGGCATAGATTATCAATTGTCCTACTTGTTCCCAATGAAATCCATTGGATATTTACTCGGTCCCTTTCCTTTGGAGATACATGGATATATGTTGTGCTTGATACATGTGTAATGTATTGATGAAGTGACACAGGGAGTTATTGACTCTAGGTTGTATGGCTGGAAGCAGTCAATACTTGATGAGCGGTGTATTTTATACATGTTTATCATTTACTTTCACATTAGGGTTGGGCTGTAATGAATATGAGGAACACGACTGTTGCACCGATTTATTTTCTCGAAATAATCCAGGTAAACGAAAGAGGAATTAATCCCGTGAAGGCCAATAACGGCACAAAGCCAAGGCCGCTACGATACCCGGGTTAAATATGGGTACCGGGCGTCCCGCTGTAGTGACAGCATGAAGCAATGAGGTCTCGCAGCAAGCGGACGATCATAAGGATACTCCGTGGCACTTACGGAGTAGCCACGCATAGAGCGGAAGCAATCCCGGCACAAGCGGCACGAAAGTCGGAGCACAATGTAACCCCGAGGGCCTCGCTCTTCTCCTCTCTCTCGTCAGGTGGGACCGGGTACACCCCCCAAGGGCCTACCTGGCCCGGTCCCGGACGTACAACTCCGGGCAACATGTTTGTGACTTTGTGGCCCTGTGCCTAGGGTATGTTACAAAAATCCCTTGTCATGGCACTAAGGCAAATTTGCCTCCCGGCCATGTGAATTTCTAAAGTTGATCTGTAGCGGTGCGCTGACGGACGTATGGGGATGGATCATAGCCTATGGGAGCTCAAGAAGGAGAAGCAATCTCTTAAGTGTTCTTGCCTGGTGCGCCTCCACCAAGGAGGGACTTATGTCTTATGCACAAAAATCCTCCTTCAGTCTAGATCAAGGTTTGCAATATAGGGGCGGTACCGGTATTGGTCAGGGGCGGTACCGGTATCGGTACGGTACCGCCAGGTGGTTCACCCCCTATATTAATGTATATATGTATAATTTAATATATGGGTTTAAAAATGTAAACAAATTAGAAAAATAGGAAAAAGTTGATAGAATTCAAAATCATACATAATTGAATACATCTAACAATGTACCACATATATTTGAAAGTTTAGAATTATAAAATAATTTATTTCTTCACCATTAATACAATGAAATTCAAAACTTAATACATGTAATTGAGAAATTGAGTCATATATACTTAATAATGGTCATATGAATGTTGATCTTGATCTTGATCTTGATCCCTTGGTGGTGCATATCCATAACTAAATAGCGCATCAGCCATTTCATTCCATTGGCCCAAGAAAGTATTGGATTCTCCAACTTCATCTCTAGTGGGCTGACTCTGTTGACCCCAAAGATCCCAATGAGAAGAATAGTCTGCATGATTTTTTTTTGAAAGTGAGTAGTACCATTAATTGTATTAAAACTAAAAGAACTTAAGAAGAGATATGCAAGTATAAGAATAACCTAGATAATGAGATTGGTCTTGTGTTTGTGCAATTTGTTCCCAAGAGTCTTATGCCTTTGTGCTATTATCTTGAGGCCAAGTGTCCCATTGAGAGTGTGAGCTCCCTCTATGGTCTTGCTTCTCCCAACCCCAACCACTAGTGTCCCAATGTTGAACACCTCCATAAGTATTATAATCGTGATCGTCTTGTTCTTGTCGAGCAACTTGTATTGCCCAAAAAGTTGGACCACCTCCTCCAAACTGTACTGGTCCTGTGCATCTTTCATCATCATCTGATTCATCTTCTCGCCTATGAAATGATTGACTGCCCACAGGCCCCACACGAGGTGATTTGGGTTGACCCTCATCTCGATGTCGTGTGCTTGACTTTCTTTTATAGACTTGGATTGGCCCATGTTCTAGTTGTTTTTGCTTTTGCTTTTCTAGAGCTCTGGATGGAATAGGAGACTCAGGCATCCTTGGTGGCTGAATGTCAGACTGAGGTTCATCAAATACTTCATCCTCATCATTCCATGGCTCGCCGTATCAGATCTCGGCTTCGTCTCGGGGGGGTCGGAGAGAAGAAATTTCGGAGAGATCTCGGAAAAATCTCGAGAGATCGGGTTCGGTGAAATAAACTCGGAAAAAGATCGGAAGACATGTTTCTGAATCTCTGATAGAAAAAACATAAATAATATATCATATGTAAAACAAAAAACAAACAAACAACACCATGTCTCAATTATATCATACACCTCACTAACAACAACATGAACAAAAAAAATACTGCAACAAATATAAAATTATACATTCTGAAATTTAAGTAATTCTTCAAGAATTCGCTATTTTCCGAAGATCGCTGTCACTTTTATCAACAATTTTGACGAAATAAACTAAGACAATTTACAAAAAAAATTAACATTAAATTATAAACTATAAAAAATTCAAATCTCTCTCTCTGTCTCCTCCCTCTCCGTCTGTCTCTCTCTCTCTCTCGCCCTCTCTCTGTCTCCCTCTATCTTAAACAGATAAGGGGGAGACAGAGGGGGGAGAGAGAGAGAGAGACAGAGAGTGATTGAGAGGGACACACACACACAGAGAGAGAGAGAGAGAGGGTGGGAGATAGAGAGAGGGCGGGAGGAGAGATCGGGGGCCGGGGGGGGAGACAGACAGAGGGATAGAGAGAGAGAGAGAGCGTGTGTATGAGGGAGTGTGGGAGGCGGGTAGAGAGAGGGTGGGAGACAGAGAGCGTGTCGGGGAGAGAGAGAGAGACGGAGGGTGGGAGACAGAGAGATCAGCGGTCGGGGGGAGAGACAGACGGAGGGACAGAGAGAGAGAGAGAGTGTGTGAGGCGGGGAGAGTGATTGAGAGGGACACACAGGGCCGGGGGGGAGACAGATAAGGGATAGAGAGAGAGAGTGTGTGTATGAGGGAGTGTGGGAGGCGGGGAGAGAGGGGGTGGGAGACAGAGAGAGTGTCGGGGAGAGAGAGAGAGACGGAGGGTGGGAGACAGAGAGATCGGCGGCCGGGGGGAGAGACAGACGGAGGGACAGAGAGAGAGAGAGAGAGGGTGGGAGGCGGGGAGAGTGATTGAGAGGGGGACACAGAGAGAGAGAGAGAGAGAGAGAGAGAGAGAGAGGAGAGACAAACAGAGAGAGAGAGAGTAGGAGTGTGGGAGGTAGGGAGAGAGAGGGTGGGAGGCGGGGAGAGTGTCGGGGAGAGAGAGAGAGAGAGAGAGAGGCGGAGGGTGGGAGACAGAGAGAGGGCGGGAGGAGAGATCGCGGGCCGAGGGGAGAGACAGACAGAGGGACAGAGAGAGTGAGGGAGTGTGGGAGGCGGGGAGAGGGAGGGTGGGTTACAGAGAGAGTGTCGGGGACGGGGAGACAGACAGAGAGGGGCACACACAGAGAGAGAGAGAGAGAGAGAGACGGAGGGTGGGAGAGAGAGAGAGAGAGAGGGAGATAGAGATCGGCGGCTGGGGGGGAGAGACAGACAGAGGGATAGAGAGAGAGAGAGTAGGAGTGTGGGAGGAGAGACGGGGGGGAGAAAGAAAGAGAGACGGAGAGAGAGGGAGGTTGGAAGACGACCGGAGATGGGGGACACAGATGGGGAAGGAGGAAGACGGGGGCGGGGGGAAAGGAGAAGACGAAGGTGGCATACCGGAGAGAGGGGGAGCCCCGATCGACCGTCCGCTGAGAGATCCGACGCCGGCGAGGTCTGTCGTACAGCTATCGCCGGTGATCGACGCGATCGGCTGGCGGGGAGGGCAGCTTCGGCGACTGCGTGCGACTGTGGAGGTGTGAGCTCGAAGGGGGGTGGGGCGTGAGGGCTGCTCGAGCAGCTCGACATGTCACAAGGTGGGGGAGGGACGGAGGGTTTAAGCCTTTAAGGCTTTAACCGCGGACCCGACCGGACCGGACGGTTCTTCCTCCTGTGCACCCGAACGAATCCCGCCTCCCGCCCGCGGATCTCTTCTCGCCGAAGCACGGGAACTCGGCGTCGCCTCACGTCTCGTGGGTGCGGCGAGACCGAGATCTCGCGAGACGGCGAACCATGCATCATTCTCATCCCTATCAAGCTTAACATCATCTAACTCTCCTTCTGCCCAAGCATGATCTGAAGGGTCAAATACAGGTTCATCTAATGGGCTTCTTGCCTCAACTCGTGCACTCAAGGGATGCTCCTCATCAAATATTTCATTCAAATCAATTTGTCCCTCATTAGCAACCTATTCTTCTGCCCCCTCAATGTCAACTGCCCTCTTTTGCAATAGCCTTTGTTGTCTTTGTTGATTTTTCATTCTGAGTCTCATGTTGTTGTTGTAGACGACCAACTTCTCCAATCTTTGAGACTTCAATCTATACCTCAACTTGGTATGTACAAGACTAAAGATGCTCCAGTTCCTTTCACATTCACCAGCAGCTGTAGTCTGACTAAGAACCTGAATAGCAATATCTGCTAATGCATTCATGAATTAGTGTAAATCAATTCACAAGCAGCTCCAGTTCCTTTCATGCCCATACTTCTTCTTCTCACAGTTGCCCACCAATTAGTTATTATAAATGAAAAAATATTTTGTTAGCATAGAAATTAGTGTAACAAAGTAAAAAGTTATCTTGTAATATATTTATATCCGGTCTATACTTTATAACAGTAGTTTGAAGCTCTGATAGGCCAAAAACTCCCATTTTCAGCTTGAACTCATCGATTTGATTCTCTGCTTCAAATCTCATTTGCTCATTTCTCGACATACGATGTATGACACTTAACAATCCTTGCATCACCTCATCATCTACATGAAATCTTGCACTATATTGGTAGCGAGGGTTTAAGAAATATCTTGCACATATTATACCATATTCACAAGAATTAGAGATCTTAAATTGATTAGTCATTGTAAAATAGAATATGTTTATACACATCTTACCAGTTACATGCAACTCATGATGAAGTGTACCTTCCCACCTACTATCCATGATATCTCACCATCTCTGATGTGTTTGGGAACCTTTTTTGGATTTTTTCTTTGGTTTTATCCATAACTTCATATAGGTATCCCATGTCATTCTTGTCATCGCCATCTACCATCCTCAAAACTTGTACAATTGGCTTAACCAACTTGAGGTATCTTTGAATATTTTCCCAGAAGCTTTGTTTCTTCACAAGTGTTTGCACCACTTTTGCAGTTTTCTCTGCATTTTGACTAAGAATTTTCACATGCTTTACATACTCTTTATCCTTGATGAGATCTCTAATTGCCGCTCTATGCTTAGACAAACTCTCCAAAGTCAAGAATTGTGTGGCAAATCCAGTAGGGCCCGGTCTGATGATGTTGTGATCTCATGTTTTTTTGTCCGAACATGGCAAGGATGCGATGATGGCCATAAATGAAACTACTGATTACCTGTGCATCATGAATGACAGATCCAACCTTTGTTCGTGCTCCAATATCTTGTTGCATGCGGTCTAAACTATGTGTTGCACATGGAACCCAATACAAATATTTTCGTCTCTCCATCAGCATATGATTAGCCCTTCTATAATTTGCTGCATTATCAGTAACAACTTGGACCACTCTCTCTTCTCCAACTTCCTCAACAATTTGATACATTAGATTGGATAAGAATTCAGCATTTTTGAGATTGTCAGAAACATTAAATGATTTCAATAACACTGTTCCATGTGGACAATAAACAAGAAAGCTTATCAATTGTTTTCTAGTGATCCCTGTCCATTCATCACACATCAAGGTGCACCCTCTCTCATCCCATACTCCTTTAAATGAGTCTATTCATGTTTGTAACTCACGAACTTTCTCATCAAGCAAAGGGCCATATATGTCCTTTGGCTTAGACACAAGAATACCTAAGCCAGCTCTTGCAATGGAGTCAATCATGGTTTGAAAGTAGGGATTATCAGTTGCACTTGCTGGAACATTTGCATAAAAAAATATTTAGAAATATGCTTCCATTGATGTGATGCAACTTTTTTCACTTGCTTCCATCCTCTCAAAGCATTCTTCATTGTTTTTTTTTTAGCATCATTTTTTCTAAACAAGTGGTGATCCATTGGTCCAACCGATGGATGTACAAGAGATGTAAGATCATCACCACAACTAAGTAAAGATGACTTTTGTTGAGCAGACATAGTGTTTGATCTAGCAAATGAGGGTAGTCTTAATCCCTCCATTGCAGTACTCCTAGAACGTTGCAATTCAGCAGCTGTCGAAGTGCCATGACCAAATCTACGCATCTCATCCTCATGAAGTTGCCTCATGTTGTCATGCATTGCTGCTCTGAAAGTTGCAGCCTCATCACTGTCTTCATCACCTTCTCTATGAAAATCGCTTCCTGGTGCTATGATTGGTGGATCTTGCATACCTTGACTGCCAATCTCCTCCGTCATTTCTTGCTCTTTTCTCTTGTTCACTTCCTTCTTTTGCTTTCCTTTTAGGTCTTTTAACATTTGCCTTATCTCATCTGATGCTTTAGTGCAAGGTAGAACCTCTCCTCTTTTTCCTGCCAAATGTTCTTTTATTCTAGATATCCCTCCACTCCTTTCCTTCCCACATAAATTAAATTTGACTCTCCTTGTCTTTGGGTTAATTGAAGTGGCATATTGCCACCCTGGATCATCATTACGGCCTGCCATATTTGTAGAAAACGTATTAGATATAACATATTAATAACTAATTAAATTAAATTGAAATGTAATTGAATGCTCAATAACCCCAATGAGGCCACATGACATACAATTGAGGCTCAATTGCATCTAAATCAAGTTAATTTAATAAAAACCTCAATTTAAGAACCTTAATTAGGGTTTAAGGATTACCTGAAATTACATTAAATTAGAGTGCAATCTAACAATGATTAACCTCAACCAGATCACATAAGATGCAATTGTTGTTCAATTGCATCTAAATTAGATTAATTTTAGAAAAGCCCCAATTTTGAAACTCTAATTAGGATTCAAATTGGGGATTTTCGTATTTTACATTAAATTAGAGTGCAATCTAGCACTCATTAACCTCAATCTGACCACATAAGATGCAATTGATGTTCAATTGCATCTAAATTAGGTAAATTTTAGAAAAGCCCTAATTTAGAACCCTAATTAAAGTTCAAATTGGGGATTTTCATATTTTACATTAAATAAGAGTGCAATCCATCACTCATTAACACTAATGGCCTAATTAAACCATGTAAGATGTCAATCTACAATTTTATTTAACATAGTTTTTTTTTAGATAAAAAAATACTTTTTTATTTGAAAATAGGGTTTTCCCGCAAGAAAATCGACAGATATGCTGGCCGCCGGTTGGATCAGCTTGTCGGTGACGAGTTTGATCGGTGGCTGGAGGCGATCGCTAGCTGGATCGGCGGCGGAGGGCCCCTGCGGGTGCGAGAGCTGCCTGCGGTTGCGGTCGCCAGTCGCAGTTGGATCTCCTCTCGTAGATGCTACGGCGGTGGCTGGTGGGATGATGGTGGCCGGAGGACGGACGGCGGCCGACTGGTGGTGGCACCGGAGGGGGCTCCTGCTGGCTGCTAAAGGGGGGAGTGGTGAAGCTCTTAGAACTCACAAGACTGCACTTGTATCGGGCGGTCTCGATGGGGCGAACCGGGCAGAAACGGCCGGTTTGGCGAGTTTCGCCCCGGTTCGTTCCCCTTTTTTTTTTAACTGGTACCGGCCTGTACCGACACCAAATGGGTGGAACCGAACCGGTCGGGTCCAATACCGAGATGTACCGCCCGATACTGGTATGTACTGGGCGGTACTGTAGACCATAGTCTAGATATTACAAAAATACCCTGGTATGTCCAAAATTATACAATTACTTTCGAACTTTTTCAGAAATTGCAAGCAAACCCCTCCTCGGGGGAAATTGCAAATAAACCCCAAAAGGGTTCAAAATCTTGAATAAACCCAAAAAGGGTTTGAAATTACAAATAAATCCAGAAAGGGTTCGAAATCTCAAATAACCCCCAAAAGGATTTGAAATTGCAAATGAACCCAGAAAGGGTTCGAAATCACAAATGAGCTCAGAAAGGGTTCGAAATAGCAAACATACACAAAAGGGTCCGAAGTTACAAGTATGTCTGACGGTCGGATCTTGACGAAATTCAAATCCAACTGTCAGATCATCCGATCTCAACCGAAAACATCATCCGGCGGCCTGATCACGACTAAATGCAAAATCTGGTAGTCCGAAAAGTAAACATGATCGTCTGATCCCGGTTTGATATCAAATGCAACGATCTGTCCCGATGGTGGAATGAAGACCAAATGTAAACCAAATGACTCGACCATATACTCGGGGTTTCATGTACTATGTAAAAATGAATCCAAGAATGAAATATTCAATTTTCTCTTGCAAACATGCATCTCTATGGACAATCCTTCTGATCGAGTCAATTAGATGAAACTCTCAATATCATAGCGGATATTGTAGAGGTCGAAAATGTATCTTTGACAGTTAATCAAGGGTATTCAGATTTTATGTCGATGTAAATAAACAACGATTGCGGTCGATGGGGAAATGTCCAGTACCCGAACCCTAAATCGTTTGGTAAACTTAAATTCGCAGAATTAATAATGCACGCGCTACTTAAATAGCTACAAATGTGCATCTATACTTTTGAATAATTCCGCGTGTGAAAACAACGATAAAACTGTCTTGGAAATTCTCTTTTTCTCTCCTGTTGTAGATTAGTCTGAGACTCTGCTTTAAAGCTTACATGGCCAGGGTTTCTGGGATTGATAAAACTTGAGTGTATCATGGTGTTTACATGTTTAATTTTCTTTACAGTTTTGTGATTAAATCTTCTGGAATGGCCTAGATGTTTTATTGTTAACCTAACGCCTAATTCCATTAATCATATCTGACATGCAATTCTTTGGATATGTATTCCAATTTCAAACATTAGGGACTGTTATTGATGTCTTTTTTTCTACTTAGCACTCACATTTCACCTGACAAGAAGCTTCTGTGTGGTTCTGTGAATTCCTGCCTAGTGGACTTAGGACTTGCCGGCATAAGTTCTTGTAGGCTTGTAGCCCACTTGGTGAGGGACATATCCTAGGGCATCCAATTCCCCTCAACTTGAGTTGAGCCAACATGGTGAGGAAGGAGTTTACGTGTGTTTGAGCATATTGCCATTATTCTTTTATGTGGATTACTTTTGGATGGATTCTTTTTTTGGGTCATTTGACATTTTCATGCTTTCTGGCTGCAGCCTATGTGTGATCGCACCCGGTTGAACGCCATCTATGAGACCCTTTTCATGTGAATGAACTCGGCTACATGATAATCTTCCATAGGGTGATTTGCCTTCCCCTTCACCAGGCTGAATCCATATTTGACCTTGAGGCTGCTTTGACTGCTTTGACTGCTTTTCCCTTTACCAGAACTACTAGAAGATTAGCCTAATAACTGAGAACAGGAGGCTGATGCACGTGGAAATGAATCAGCTGGAGAGCCTTTTATTCTCCTTGATTTCAGGCTGGTGGATAGCAGTGCCGATAGTGGGTGTGGAGATGGGAGAAGGAGCAAGGATTCTCATTCAGGTCCGCTTATTCTCTCCTTTCAGATAGGGGCGAACATCACCATTTTGCTCTGCATGTTTGGGATTCCAAGAGTCCGCTGAAGGTGAAGCTATTGAGATGGAGGATTTCACATGGTCGATTGCCCACATGTGACAGGATTGGATGCTTCTGTCAGGATATAGTCCCCTTGTGCTGCTTATGTGGGGAGGTAGATGAAGACATCAATCACCTCTTTACAGGATGCTCCTTCTCTAAGGAGATAGAGACTAAGATCGGTGGTAGGATATACCAATCCCTGGGCCAATTTGAGAGTGTGCAGCAACTTCTCCTCAGATGGCACAAGAGATGGTCCCTAAAAGGAGATAAAATCATCTAGTGGCTCATCCTTCAAGCTACTTTATGGGCTTTGTGGGGCGAAATAAACAAAAGAATCTTCAGAAGGGAAGCAAGAGTGGAGGAGAGGATCGTTTCCTTTATTTGTGAGAAAGTGTGTGAGTGGGCGAAGCACCTTTGTAAGGTGGAGTCACATAACTCCTCACTTTTTCTGTTGTTGGGAGATAGATAGGGACATATCTTTTGGTATGGACTGTTGTATAGGGATTGTTTTGGGAGCTGACTGATTGCACTTGTACATCCCTTTTTCTTTTCAATTAACACATTAGTGGTACTATCCACTTTTCAAAACAAATCTATGAGACCCTTTTGGTTTAAAATCCTCTCCACTGACTAATGAGTTGATGCTAATTATACATCTATGATGGAGACAACCCTTGATATTTGCCAGTTTAATGATTTGTGCTGGAGTGACATAATAATGAAAGTGAAATAACAATATGAACAAATAAAATGTAATAAACATAATAATGGAAAATTTGTGAAAGTTTTGTTGCAGTGAAATGCAGCACGATATGTAGATGTAGCGGGCACTTTCTCCTGATTAAATATGAGTTATGTTCTTCGCCCTTTTTGAATGTTTTCTGGGAAAGTGAGTAGTACTGCAATATTACCAAAAAGAAGAAGGGAAGGTACAAGAGTGAAGCTCACAAAGAGACCCGATGTACAAAAGACTAACTCATAAGAGTGAAGCTTACACATTTGCTTTTGAATTGTTGGTACGGCTTGAATCCCACCAAAGGATTATTCCTACAAATGTGCATTTGTTTCAGTGATGGATCATTTTTACACATGCCAACAACCACCTTCGGTCTAGAGACAAGATTGGATGTCACCCTTGTTCAATTCAATGGTGGCCTATGTGGCCGTGCCAACGCCATCGATGGCTTTGGAACTTAAGCATCTTTGATGTTCATGAGATCAAGGAGGTCATTGTTGGCCATGGGACCCTACTGCCAGCATTGGAGCATCAAACTTCCAGTGGTGGGGTGTGGGCTGTGAGGCATGTTGTTCTTGAGACAGCTTTCTGTGTTCTTTAGAGCGAATGCCCCTGTTGACAATAGATTTCCCCCAATGTTGGAAAACTGAACTTGTAAGGTCAGGATGAATTATTTGTAACACTTAGCAAAATGGTATCCTCTTGAGAATGCCACCATCAAGGAAACCGAGTCCGAAACCGAAACGACTCGGTTTTGATTTCGAAACCCAGTCAAAAGATTAAAAAAAATTCAAAATAAATCCGAAAAATCTGAAACAAATAAAAAAATATAAATAATCACATAAAAATCAAAAAAATCATTAGACAAGCATTTGACTGTAAAGAAATTGGATTAAGTGCAATAAACATGAAGTAGGCATTGGACATGTTAAACTAATATTCTTGAGTACATATTAAGCATGAAGTAGGTTCAAGCAGTATAATAAACCTAATTAGACACAGTAAATGTTACAGAAATTAAATGATCCTTACCTAAATGATGATGCATTAATATGGATAATAATTAGAAGAACCGTCTCCCTCATCGTCTGACTTCTGATATTGATACCCATAAAAAGGTTGCATGTATTTTGTATATTCATTATAACCAAATAATAAGGTGGCCAAGTCCAACATCCCTCTTTGGATCTCTCTTGGAGTGTAAGGTTGTTGGCTTAATTGGAATCTAGAATTAACATAAGAACCTTGAGGATGAGAAGAGGAACTAGATGGAACTGGATGAAATTGAAATTTTGGTTGATGACCCCACCCATAAATGTCTGCTTCCTGTTGGCCACCTCCATAACCTGATGGATGCCCATATTGGCTCTGTGAATCATATCTCCCTTCACTATGACTGTATCCTCTGCCTGTGTCTGCGTGGAAGGAGGAAGTAGGTGCATATGTGCCACCGTCAGTAGTAGCACCTGCAACTGCACTGGGATCATCTCATCATCATCATCATCATCATCAATCATCATCAACCATAAGAAACCAGTCGCCTTTTAGCCTTTGGGGATGTTTTTTTTCTCTTTTGGTGTGATCATTTCATCCATCTTTGACATGACTCCTTTTCCTCTTGGCGTGTGCCTCACATAAATCTGCTTCAACTGCTCAATTGTCGGGTCCTCTCGAGCAGCAGCATTAGTCCTCTCAGTTAGCTCATGCACTGATGTATTTCTTCTTAAGGATGGAGGTGGCTTGACCATTCTAGGAGTGACTGGCCTGCTATCTGATTCTGAGTATCTAGCTGGCTCAAACTCAGGCTGCTGCTTAGTGTCATGAACAAACAAAGTTGGGTCCCTTTTCTGCTGCGCATGAGTGTCTCTGGCCCTCTTTGTTGGTCTTCTGAATTCTGGATCTCTTGGCTCATCTTCATCTGGTATGCACTCTGCCCATGTTCTATCATCAACATCAAAAACGGGCTCATCAACCTGCTCTCGTGTCTCCACCCAAGACTGCAAGGGATTGTTATCATCAAATAAAGCGTCCACATCAATTTCTGGAGTTGCATCCTCTGCGACGCGTTTATCTCTCAATTGTTGTCTTAGCTTCATGTTCCTTATTCTTAGCCTCGAATTATAGTGGTAGTAAACTAATTTTTCTAACCGTTCAGCCTTTAGCCGATTGCGAACCTTTGAGTGTATAAGGCTGAACGTGCTCCAATTTCTTTCACATTGGCTTGCTGATGTTGTTTGACTGAGCACCCTAATTCTAATGAAAGCCAATGCATTACTGCCCACATCTCGGTGGTTCACCATTATCCACCAGTCAGCTGTTCCACCAACCATAAACAAATAAATGTAAGATGTAAATAAAGATCAATTCTTCATGATGTACTAATACATATTGAGGTTAAGAAAGCACAAAGATAAAGTATACCTGGGCTCACTCTTCCCACAACGTATTGCAATTGAGAGTCAGAATACGTCTCAGTCCTCATTCTATAGTAGTTCATCTACAAAGATAAAGTAATAGATTAACATAACTACTTAAGTAAATTCTATACGTCTTATTGATAAAATCAATAAAGGTCAACGTCTACTTCGGCCTAAAGTCTCTTTTCTGGTGTCCTCGATAAACGACTAATGACTTTTAAAGTGTCTTGAAGCACCTCACCATCAATATGTGCATTGGCATTGTACATAAATCGATGGTTGAGGAAATAACCTGCATTTGTGTATAGTTAACTAAATGTTAAATATAAAATAACCTAAAGAATAATGTATCAATATAATTAATCACTCACCAGCTACATGTAAGTCGTGGTGTAATGTATTGTCCCATCTATGGTCAATAATTTTCCACCACTTTGCCTATTCTCTGGGAAGGGAATCCTGCAACTCTAATTTAGCACGGTCCATGGCCTCTTACAGATATCCCATATCATTCTTCTCATCGCCATCCACCATTCTTAGGACCTTCACGAGGGGTGTGACTACTTTCATGTACCGTGAGACCCTGTCCCAGAATTTGTTGTCTTCTACGATGTGGCAGACATCCAAATAATTCATCTGAGCATCAACATTAGATTTGTCTATGTATTCCCGCAGGGCATTGTGGTATATGAAAGTTTTCAGCTCATTCTTATACCTGTGCAGAGACTCCAAAGAAATGAAATTTGAATCAAATACAGATCATATCTATAAGGATAAAGTAGACAGAATTGAGTTCAATCTTATACCTGTGCAAAGACTCCAAAGAAATGAAATTCGAAGCAAATCTGGTTGGCCCTGCACGGATGATATCTCGCCCCCTACTTGCATGCTCCTTGAATATATTCAATATCCTAAGATGGCCATAAATATATTGGGTGATTTTTGTGCCCTGTCAATTGTCTTTTTCACATGATTTTCCTTCCCTATGTCTTCAAGTATCAGATCCCGACAATGTGCTACACCTGGGACCCAATATAAATGCCTGCACTTCTGCATCAATTTCTTCCATGCAGCCTTATAACTGGCTTCATTATCAGTCACTACTTGCACAACATTGTCCTCTCCAATTTGGTCTACCATCTTATCCATCAAATGAAACAAATAATTGGCATTTTTTTTTCATAATTTGATGCATCTACAGATTTAACAAATACTGTACCTTCGATGTAATAGATCAAGAAGTTAATCACGGGCTTCTTCGTGGTATCAGTCCAGCCATCACACATGATGGTGCATCCTCTTTTCATTCATATATGCTTGAAGCTTTCAATCCACTGATGGAGCTCCTCAACCTCTCCCTTAAGGCCACGCCCGTATATGTCTCGACGTGACGGGGCCTTCAAGTCAGGGCCAGCATCTGCTATAGCATCTAGCATAGGTTGGAAACATTCGCTTTCAGTTGCATGTGCAGGGACTCCTGCATGGAAAAATCATTTGCAGATACTTTTAAATGCATGACCTACAACTTCTGTTGATTTTTTTACCCCTCTCAATGCTTGCTTGATTTTAGGTTGTGTAGCACTTTGCCTTATGTGCAATTAGCTGTCCATAAGGCCTCCTCTCTGCGGGGCTGCACCAGTGTCAGGACGTCGTGCAGCTCGTGCTACACCAGCTGTACTAGAGTATGTCCCTGAACCTATTGGTGCTTTTCCTTTCCTTCGAGCGGCTTGTTCACGCTCTATTGCTTCAGTCAGCTCTGGATCTGAATCTTCAGTGCCTTCCTCATCATCATCCCTTCTTCCCCTTCTGCTCGAAATCTCCTCAGCAATTTTAGCCTCATCTTCAACCCTTTGTTACATCCTCTCTTTTTTCCCTAGAAGGCACTGTCACATTTTTTCTCGTACCTCTTGGGGACATCTGTCACATTGTTTCACCTCTCCTTTTATCCTTGCCAAATGTTGCTTTCCTCTAGTAATACCGCCATGTATCTCCTTACCACAATAATTACATTTCACTTTTCTTCTCTCAGCATCAACTAAGGAGAGGTGGGGCAAACCCCGGATTCTCCTGCCCTTGTTACTCCTGACTTTGTTCATGTCTAGGCATGATGTTGCATTAAGACAGTCAAAAACAAATAGTTATAAGTACAATGAAAAAAATGCAATTCAACATAATTGAGCTTCAAATTATACTGAATTGAGATAATTAGACAAAAGTCCCAAATTTAAATAGCTAATTTGGGCTTAGTTATCAATTTTACCCTAATCACCCTTCATAAAATATAATTAGCAGCATGCTCCCCCTCTAAATTATTCAATGAAGTTTAATTGAGCTTCAATTGACTCTAACTAAACATAATTAGACAAAAGCCCCAATTTTAAATAGCTAATTAGGGCTTAATTATCAATTTTATCCTAATCACCCTTCATAAATTTTAATTATCAGCATACTCCCACCCTAAATTCTTCAATGAAATTTAATTGAGTTTCAATTGACCCTAACTAAACCTAATTAGATAAAAGTCCCAAATTTAAATAGCTAATTAGGGTTTAATTATCAATTTTACCTAATCACCCTTCATAAAATTTAATTAGCAGTATGCTCCCACCCTAAATTCTTCAATGAAACGTAATTGAGCTTCAATTGACCCTAACTAAACCTAATTAGACAAAAGTCTCAAATTTAAATAGCTAATTAGGGTTTAATTTGGAATCTTAACATATTTCATGGTTGAAAATTAATATATTTAAGATAACCTTATCTACAAAAAAAAAAAAACTATCAAACCAACCAAAAAAATAAAAACTTACAAGATCTATTAGGAATGAGAGCCAAGAAAACGCAGCTACACGTTGCAAACTCGAAGAAACGGCGACGGCGGCAGCAGCAAACCCTCTCTTCTCCCTCACCCTGCAGCAGCAGCAAGCAGCCTCCCTGGACCCTTTCTCCCTCATATCTGAGATTCTGAGGGAGAACAGGAAGTGAACTCCACTTCAGTTTCGGCCGAAATCGGACGGTTTCGGGCCGAAACGGGTAGGTTTCGGGCCGAAACGGGTAAGTTTCGGGCGAAACCGGTATTACCGGTTTCGCCCGAAACTGTTAAAAATGTTTTTTTTAGTTTCGGACCTGCTACAGTGAGCAGGTCCGAACTCATTTCGGTCCCGACCGAAACCGATACGTTTCGGCCGATACTGCCAACATTGGCCAGGGGGCCCTCCCTCACCGTTAGAAAGTAAAGCTTCTATAATGGATGTGTGTGATTCTTTAGAAATTGATTTCACAAGGCTTCCAATTGTGGCCTGCACATGGTGGCCGCCTTGGACTTGAAAAATTTCCGAATATAGTCCTGCTTGGGGAGGGCCACCATGGTGATGAACTTACTTTGTCATCCCTGTCCACCATTGGCATTCAAAAATTGGGGGTAGGAGGAGTATGCAGCGAGGGGAAGTAGTTCAAGTTGAAGGAAGAAAGAATCTCCTTATTAATGGTAGGCTGGATTCGCACTGCAGAATTCTTGCAAGTAAACACCTCAAAATACTCCGGAGCCCTCTATTCCTTGCATTGGAAACCGAAAGTTCGTGGTTGGTGGAAAAATGAGTTGAATCTTCTCAAATTAGGCCTTGGGTGACCACTTGATTGTCCACGTTTGTTAGTCCTGATTAACAGAAAGAGGGTATTTGTTGCTCTTCGTTGACTTGCTGATGTATCACATGTTGATTGGGCCCTTCAGTGGAAGTGTTGGTGTATCCTTGCGCCATAGGTCACCGCTGTTTCTTTCATATTCTGTGGTGTGACTGAGAGAACACAGTGCTGGGGTCTTGTGGAGCATTGGACACAAAAGGATGCTACAAATGGGTTTTTCCTCTTTTCCTGCTTCCCTTTCTAACTCCCTTTTCTTTTCCTCTGCTCCTGCATGTCTCCTGTTTCATTTTCCTAAATAAAGCTCTCTTTCTCTTTATGGAGAGGGGGCTACCATTGGACGGTCAAGGCCCAATATTGGGCAGGTTCCTTCTTCCCCTTCTTGCTTTCCTCTTTTTATTTTTTCTTCTTCTTCTAAGTTCTTGTAAAGGGGCTGTCCTCTCACAAGGGATAGGGCCATGGTTGGGATATTAACTGCCAGTGGTGGAGTGACAAGAGTCAACTGCTAGTTCTATATAATTCCAGTGGTGAGAACTGCAAGAGTCCCTTGCCTCAGTCTTAGATAGAATTTCAGTGCAACAACTTGATACTGGGATTATGGTTATCACTTGGGCCCAATAAACCATAATTTCCAATGGAACTTGGAGCACAGTCTCACTGGTAGCAATTCCACTTGTTCTCTTATGGTTCAAAAATGCTGCCCGGATTATGCATTTGCCATTTTTTGAAATTTCAATTAGAAGAACTTTAGTGTACTTGTTCTACGATGCTTGAACCTCTTTCTAATCTGAAGTTCGATTATTATGGAAACCTTTTTTTGTTCTGTCCAAATTTTCATTTTCGGCATGTTTCTTGTATCATATATCCTCTTCTTTTGCTAATAATTAACTCAACTGTTAATCTATCCAGCAGTAAGAGTGGAATATATGGAATACATTTTAATGTTCTTTTTTAATTTGTTTCTGTAGTTGACACTGTTGTTTTTTGAAAAGTGGTTTGTACCACTGTATATATCAAAGTGGTTTGACACTAATTTGGGTAGGTTTATAGCGAAAATGTTTGAAGTTGTTAAGTTAAATATACTTCTGTGTTTGTTTGAAGTTACCATCTGAAGGTTATCTTATTCTGCAGGCAGGAAGATGCACAGGAATTTTTTAGCTTCATTATGGACCGAATGCATGATGAACTACTCAAACTTGATGGCCATTTGTCGAATTCTAGTGGGCTTAAATCATCCCTTGTTTCGTCTGTCGAAGATGATGCCTGGGAGACTGTTGGCCCAAAAAATAGGTCCGCTGTTACAAGAACTCAAAGTTTTCTACCTTCAAAATTAAGTGAGATTTTTGGGGGGCAACTAAGGAGTGTTGTAAAGGCAAGAGGTAAGGCATCTCTTCTATATTTTCTGATTGTTGATGAAAGGATCCTTTAAAAAACTAGTATTAAAATTTTCTTGCTTTGGTGGATTTTAAAATTTTTTCAGTGCGAAGTCCCTCTAAACACAATGAATGAACAAAAAGTCCACATATCTCGGGGTATTAGGATATAATCCTTGTTAACTTTTTATAATTTTGTTCCCTAGTCCCTGCCACCTATCTCTGTTATATTTTCTAAACCCATAGTTGAATCCTAACACAAATGTCAAATGACTTCTTTGCCCTTGCCTTATTTTTTTTCATCCTCTCTTTCTTCTCTGGTGGAGTCTACTTGGCCAATGATGGAGAGACAACATTTACACTGATTGGGCAATATGGAAGAAGTTTTTAGGCATTATATTCATGGCATCTGAAGTGATTTAGCATCAGGGGATTCTAAATCATATTGAGCACCGGAGCACCCAGATCAGGTATGTTTGACGCTGATCTGGATAGGATGGGATCAGCTGAGCTGGCCCAGTTTAAAAAATTAAGAACTATTCTCATAAATAAAATGTTTCTATAAAAAGAAAGTATATTTGTAAATAAAAGATTTAGTTATCATCATCATCATCATCATCAGAGCCTTATCCCAATTAATTGGGGTCGGCTACATGAATCTTGTTCCGCCAAAGATTTCTATCAAGTGCAATATTCGTATTTAAACCTAAGAAACTAATGTCCTTCCTAATAACATCGCACCATCTCATTTTAGGCCTTCCCCGAGTTCTTTTACTAGCATCCACTAAGATTTGGTCACATCTTTTAACCGGCGCTGAGTTAGGGCGACGACACACATGTCCAAACCACCTGAGTCTATTTTCTCTCATTTTCCTATCAATTGGAGCTATCCCTAAGTCCTTACGGATACGCTCATTCTTAATCTTATCTTTCTTAGTCTTGCCACACATCCATCTCAACATCCTCATCTCTGCTACACACATTTTGTGGATGTGTTCCTTTCGTACTGCCCAACACTCGGTACCATATAACAAAGTAGGTCTCACAGCCGTTCTATAAAACCTCCCTTTGAGTTTCACAGGCATACGACGATCACAAAGGACACCTGATGCACTTCTCCATCTTAACCAGCCGTTCTATAAAAGATTTAGTTATACAGATACAAAATATATAGGGATCTTTTAATAAAATCTGATACCTCTAGAGCACTAACTAACCAAGATCAGATTATTCATAAAGGAATAGGGTGATCCACATCTAATCTGCTTGATTTTTTATTGGATTTTGGCTTGACATTGATTTTAAAATTTTTTTTTTTGGGGTCAAGGCCAGTTTTCAAGGCCAAAATTGCCTTGCCAGCCATGTTTACTATCAGAAGCAATCCAATTGTAGTCTTATCACTCCCTCCCCCTTTTTCATCCCCTACAGGGGTTGGGTCACCTGGACCACTCTCTCCGTTCTCATCTTCTCTCTCAACAACCCCTCCCCCCTCACTTAATGTGGAAAAAGCTGGTTGTGGCTGTAACTGCTGTTGGCAAGGCAGGACAAACCATTGACAAGGTGGTGTATGCTGGTGTCTGAGATGGGAAATCCAACATGGCTGAAAGATGATGTGCTGACTGTGGTTCCTTGGCCTTCCACATCCTTCTTCCTTCTCACCTTTATGTACCTGAGGCAGCCACTGACAAATCTCACCAGCTCTGATGCAGATTACTGTTTTTGGAGGGGGGCAACATCTATGCCTCAGGGAAGGGGCTGACCCACGTTTCTCTCCTTCCACCTCACACACACTCACACACACGTGCGTGCGCACATGCTCATATTTTCTTTGCTACCTTTCTCACCCTTTTTGTCCTCTTGAATTCTCCTTTTTGTGATGGAAAGATGACATTAGACTTAGAACTGTTATTGCTTGTTAGACTTAAACCAAAAAATAATAAATAAGAGAAATTAGTCATCTATTAAGAAAATCTCAGGAACAAGTTGGTGTCAAATTTTTTTCAAGGTGGGTAGTACCACAATTGTATTAAATAAAAAGAGAATGGGATGTACACGTTTGGTCAAAAAGCTCCCCAAAAATCCCTTCACATAAAGGTCACACTAAGACGGTGAGGACCACACTAACCCTCCAGCAAAACAAAAAGAAGGGAGTGAGGGAATTCACATTACAAAGTAACTCCGCCCATTCCCTCACTTGATCATAAATAAAAGAAACAAGAGAGTCCTCAACTCTAGTCTCCCTTCTAAAAATCCTATTGTTTCGTTCATCCCACAAGGACCAAACAATGGCATGTAAGATCAGCCACCACGCAATACTATATCCTCTGAGGGGTCAAGTCTTGCCCCAAGATCCAATGAAGTGTCACACCTCTGTCTAAGGACCAAGTGTACAACAGGCTCTCAAAGTCAACACATCCCACACCTCTAGCGAATAGGAACATCCTACGAACATGTGGTCCAAGGTCTCATCCTCTTGACCACACAAGCAGTAGGTCGACTGTATGCTCGGGACGAATTGAAACAGCCGGTCTTGAGTGGGAAGCCTTCTGTGGGAAATCCTCTAAGTAAGGACCTTCACCTTCAGCAGACTCCTCGACCTTCAGACTTGCGGAGCGAGGTTGTGGCACATCCCTCCATTCGAGATGATGGTGTAGACAGACCAAATAGAGAAGGTCCCCTCCCTACCCCACCTCCAAGTCTACGCATCCTCGCTGTGGAAGTGCGGGGCAAAGTCGAGGAGGAGTAAGAGGTCCTGGAGCTGATCCATCTCTGCGGGCCTGAGGTGTCTCCTGAAAGTCGGTGCCCAGGTGTCCCTTGAAAGCTAGGGGTCAAAAGCCCGGTCAACTGATCCCAAAGGGTCAGCATAGACATCAAAGAGACTGGGAAAAGACATCTCCAATGTGAAGTCGCCGCACCATGTGTCCTAGAAAAGATATTGGTTGCCTTTCCCTAGATAGGGACCCGAACGTTGGAGGAGATGACATCTCTGCAAGTCAAAATGCCACGCCAAATGGGACAAGTCTGGGATAGAGTTGGTGTGTCCAAATCCCAAACCACCCTCCTGTCATTGTACTTCTACTTGATCAGATGTGACCATGGCCTTCATCCCCTGTCACTTGCACAAGAGAGCCAAGTTAAAGTCTCTATTAGATATTAGATATTAGATTCCCAAGGAAAACATGTTATATCCTCTGTATCGGTGTACGAGAATATTTTATGTAAAATAATTTATATTTTATGTGGTCGTGATTGGATGAAAAGTTCAAGACCATTTTTGTGAATGGTCTTAGTTGACATGTTCTACCTACAGTTTCAAAAGAAAAAGAGGTTTTACTTTATATTTTCATGCTTTATATTCTAATGAACCAAGCAATTGTGGATATTTAAACCTGACATTTTGTTTCATTTCAAATGGAACAACATTTTGTTACCCATGATTATTGTTGGCTAAGATCCATGATATGAAGGCACAATTTCTCAATATTAGCCGGCATGAACATTGTTAGTTATTTCTTTAATTTGATACTCGGGCTGATACATCACACATGGCAGGAAAATGTTGTTAGTTGTCATGCATACTCTACTTATCTATAATATTTCTATGGTACTTTGTTCATGTTTTCCCTACTTTATTTTGTCTAGGTAACAAGGCTTCGGCAACAGTCCAACCATTCCTTTTGCTCCATCTTGATATTTTTCTTGAAGCTGTTCATACTATTCTAGATGCACTCCATCTCTTTTCAGCTTCAGAGACTCTTGAAGGTTACAGAACTGCTGGTGGAAAGGTATTCTACATTTCTCTTACTGTCCGGTGTCCTCTATTCATCCTAAAGATGAGTCACAGTTAATGCTCTATGATGGTGCATCCTACATCCTGAACTATCCCAACAAATTATTATGATTATTATTATTTTTGGTTGAGCTTTGATAAAGAATGCCTGGCTTGCTGGCTGGCCTGATATAATGTCATAAAACCTATATATATAGCCACCAAGGCTTAGAGGAAGAGTGGAGTGGTGCTCAAGCTGGATTTTGAGAAAGCTTATGATACGGTCAACTAGAATTACGTATTTGCTGTGCTTGGGAAGATGGGTTTTAATGAAAGGTGGATTGGATGGATCCAGACTTGTGTTACGTCAGCCAAGTTTGCAGCCTTAATCAATGGGCAATCTTCTGCTTATTTTCATAGCGGTAGGGGTTTTCGGCAGGGAGATTCCATGTCTTCCATTCTCTTTATTCTGGTTGCGCATATCCTAAGCAGGATGTTGAGAGCAGAAACATATGGGCTGATTAAAGCTTCCAGGTTAGAGCAGAAATCGTTCATATCTCCTATTTGTAGTATGCTGATGGCACCATTCTCTTCGTAGCAGAGGATGAGAGGCAGTTATATGTCACTTGCCACATGTTGGAGTTGCTGGAGGAAATCAACGGGCTCAAGGTGAATTTCAGCAAGAGCTAGTTAGTGGGGATTAATATGGGAGATAGAACCTTATGAGGAGCAGTTTTCATCCTAGACTGTCATATTGGAGATTTTCCCATCTTTTATATAGGCTTACCGCTGTCTCATGGGGTCATACATTTCAATGATTGGCATAGTGTGATATAAAGATATGAATCCAGACTGGCAGGATGGAAGATGAGGCTCCTCTCATATGGGGAGTGAATGATGCTTTGCAAATCGGTGTTAAATGGTCTCTCTATCTATTGCCTTTCCTTCTTCCAGATTTCGAAGACAGTTGCAAGGATAATTGAGTCTATTGAAGCTAGATTTTTCTAGTATGGTAGTGGAGGCAGGAGCAGGGGATGGCACGCCATAGCATGGGGTAGAATTTGCAAGAGCAAGGAGATGGGGGAATTGGGCATCAGAAATATCAGAGACTTTAATCAGACTTTGTGGTGCAAATGGCTGTGAAAGCTTGGTTCTGAAGAAAAGGAGCTATGATTACAAGTCATCCGACAAAGATATTATGGGAGAGTTAGGGACTGGGACTTGATCCCAACCACTTAGCACAATATCTCTCCCATTTGGAAGGCTATCTTGTAGTGCAGGGATGTCATTTGGGCTAGTGCATAGGTCTGGCTGGGGAATGGGCAAAATATCTGTTTTGGAAAGATAGGTGGTGTGGTGATTTTACATTGGAGGATGCCTTTCTACAGTTTTTTGCAATTGCTGCTGTACAGGTGGCATCAATTTCCTAGGTTTTTGAGCCTAAACTATTAGGGGGAACTTGGATTCCATCCTTTAGAAGAAATCTTAAGGTGGAGGAGATTGAATAGTTGGAGAAACTCCTTTCTTTTTCTCCTTGATTTGCTCCGGAAGCTAGCAACATTGATAGGTGGCGGTGGAGATGGGATAAAGAAGGAAGGTTTTCAGTCAGCTCAGCTTACAATTTTATTTCAGATGGAGGAGTTAGATATGGTCTTGCACCACAGATTTGGAACCCTAAGAGTTCTCTTAAAGTGAAGCTGCTTATATGGAGGATCTCACGCTGGCGTCTGCCAACTTGTGATAGGTTGGCTCCATTCATGACAGGTATCCTCACATTATGTGCTCTTTGTGGAGAAGAGGAGGAGACGTTGGATCATCTCTTCACAGGCTGCTCCTTCTGTAAGGAGGTTTGGACACATGTTTTGAGCAGGCTCCCAGGTGCCACCATCCTTCAGGACTATGTGCAGCAATTCATTGGAAAATGGCATAGGAGATGGATTCTTAAGGGTGATAGACTCATCTGGTGGCTCATTCTCCATGCAACCCTTTGGGCTTTATGGGGAGAAAGAAATAGTAGATTCTTCAGGAGGGAAGCTAGAGTTGCATGCAGGATTGTATCTTTTATTTTGGAGAAAATGAGAGAGTGGGCTTCAGTTTTATGTAAAGTGGACTGACACAATTCTTCTTTTTTTGTTTTGTTGGGGGGGTTAGTGGGTGCTACATCAGCTTGGTGTGCAGATTTTTTGTTTAGGGATCTTTTGGGATCTTTCTGATTATATTTGTACATCCCTCCTTTTTTACTTTAATACAATTTCGTGGTACCAACCACTTTAAAAAACAAACCCTCTATATGTAAACATTCTGAGAAGTGAAGTAAACTTTACACATCTCATGCATACTCTACTTACTTTTGCTGGACTGGTTATGGTTCGTCTCCATTTCATGTTTTTCCCCCATTTGTCAGAGGTATACTGGGTACTGATATTAGTGAACACTATGTTTTACAGGCTGAGGTTGTTAGCGCAAGCAAATCAGTGAAGATACAAACTCTCTCCAAGATTATGATATTGCATTTGATGAGATTCAGTTACGGAAGCAAAGGAAGCACCAAACTGCACAAACCTGTTCACTTTCCTCTTGAATTGGTTATTGGCCGTGAATTACTGGTTTCTCCATCTGCAGAGGTTAGTTCCCTTTTCAGTTGTATTTCCATGGGTTCGGATAAGAAAATGAATGGCAGAGATGCTTATTCCATTGGCTAACTTTTGGTTTGTACTGTCTTTTCTTGTCCTTGCTGAGCAAGGTCTGCCATATCGGTTCTCGACTTTGTCTTGGGGGTGGGGTGGGGTTGGAGAAGAGATCTTGGTAAAATCTCAGGAGATTGGGATAATGTAAAAAAAATAGGTATACATGTACACATGATAACAAAATGATCATTTCTTAAGGAACATAGATAATTGCATACATTCTCAACCATAAATCACACAAGTTTACATTTGTCATACAGCAAAATTACATAAAAGAACATCAACACATATCTATGATGAAAAGATATTGGGCAGCATTCATAGTAGTCAAGTCGGGTGCCTAAGCGTCACCTAGGTGCCGCCTAGGCGTCAGGCATGGTTGAAGGGGCGAGGCACCGGCCTGCCTTCTTTTTTGTTGAAAAGGCGAATCGGGCGGTCGTCTAGGCTGGCTGGGCGCCAAGGCGGCCGCTCGGTCGCTCGACCCATTTATCCTGCGATTGGATCCGATCCGTTTAGGGTTTTAAAATTGTGGATCCTCCTTTTAAACCCATCGCAACCCCCCCCCCCCCCCCAATGCCCATCCGACCCTTCACTTTCACCTTCACCCCCCCATCCCCCTTCCCTCCCACTTCCAACCCTAGGTCGTCGTCGCCCCCTTCTCCATCGTCGCCTTGTCGGTCACCTCCTCTGTCTGTGGATCACCGTCGTCCGACGCCATCGTTGCCGTCTTTCGTCGCAGGAAAGACCGTCATCCCATCTTCCACTGTCGGAGCATCATCTTCCGCTGCTGCGACGTCCCCCGCCGGAGCGTTTACCATCTCCGATATGTCCCTCTCTGTCTGCCCCACAGTCCCTCCTCTCTCTCTCTCTCTCCCCCACGGCCCCCCACGGCCCCCCTTAGTCCTCTCTCTATCTCTTTCTCTCTGTCTCCCCCACATACCCCACCTCTGTGAAGTCCCCCCTCTCTCTGTCTCCCCCACAGTCCCTCCTCTCTCTCTTTCTCTCTCCCCCCCCACGGCCCCTCTCAGTCCTTTGCGAGGTCCCTCCTCTCTCTATCTTCCCCCCAGTCCCTCCTCTCTCTCTCTCTCCCCCCCCATGGTCCCTCTCAGTCCTCTCTCTATCTCTTTCTCTTTGTCTCTCCCATAGACCCCACCTCTGCGAGGTCCCCCCCTTTCTCCCTCTCCCCCACAGTCCCTGTGTGTGTGTGTGTGTGTGTGTGTGTGTGTGTGTGTGTGTGTGTGTGTGTCTCCCCCACGGCCCCTCTCAGTCCTCTCTCTATCTCTTTCTCTCTCTGTCTCCCCCACAGACCCCACCTCTACTGGGACAAAATTTGTTTTCATGTTATATCTAATATCTTTTAGGATGAAGCTAATAAAACACACATTCAAACAAAAAGGATGAAGCTAAAAAAATGTAGCCCTCAGGTTAGTGTGTTTAACCCTTTGGCCTTTGTTTTCTGTAATTCTCTTGATGTTATTATGTTCTTTTGTAATTTTCTGAATTTTTATAATTTTTTGATGCAATTTAATTTTCTATAATTGTCATGCAATTTAATTACTGCAATTTTTTCATGATTATGATTTTTTTGTAATTTTCTGTAATTTTTCATATATTTTATTCTTGTTTTATATGTTAGGGGATATATATTTTGGATTTTTTAATTAGTGGCTGAAGTGTCGCCTAGGCGACGCCTAAGCAGGCGCCTTGTCGCCTAAGCGTTTAGGGACCCCGTCAAGGAAGGCAGTATCGGTTTCGGTATCGGTTTCGGCCGGTTTCGGTACCGGTTTCGGTTTCGGTTTCGGTTTCGGTTTCGGCCGAAACCGGATGAAACCAGTTAAAAAATTAAAATAGTAATAATCCTGTCTAGTTTCGGCCGAAACTGACCAGTTTCGGTCGAAATTTTTCATGGTTTCGTCCGAAACTATTTAAATAATATTTTTTAATTGTTTCGGACTTGCTACAGTGTTTTGGTCCGGTTTCGGATCGGTACCGGCCGAAACCGATACGTTTCGGCCGAAACTGCCAACCATGGACCCCGTGAATCCCTTGGTTTGCCTTGTCGCCCTGACTACTATGGCAGCATTTAAAAAAAGGTGAGACTATAATTTTTAAAACAAAAAGATATTTTTCTTTTTTTCATATCCAAGAAGAATTAAAAAATGAAAGGCACAACAATTTAAAAAATGAAACATCATTTTTAAAACAAAAATTCTTTTAAACTAATAATTATTTACTAAAAAATGGGTTGGAGGGGTGAGGGACCACAGTGGAAGAAGGGGGTGAGGGGGCACCACAGGAGAAGACTGGAGATGGGGAACCATGGTGGAAGAGATGCACCTTGAGGTGGTGGTCGGTGACGGAGGGCCGGCAGCACGGTGGTGGTTGACAGCGTGATGGTGATTGATGGCGTCACAGTGCTTGACGGTGATATCACGGCGGTGGTGGCTGCTGCCCCAGTGAACCAATAGTTGGACGACAGCATCAACAAAAGATGTCGCAGGATCTCATAGAGGTGGAGGTTTGTGGCTGTCAACGACGGCGGTCGACAGGTGGCAGCAGCTGCAGCACAGTGGAGATCAAATGGGCAGCACATGGGCGGCGTGTGGTGTGGTAGTGGAGGGAGAGGAGGGGACCATGGGGAGCGGGTGCCGTGAAGTGGTGGCCTCATTGGCGATGGTAGCTCACAGTGGTGGTGTACTGTGCACCTCGAGGCGAGCCGGCAGGATCAGGAAGGAGGGGACTGCCGTGTCGGGATGGCTGATTGGGAGAAGGGAGCAGCAGGGTGGGGGGGAGAGGGGTTCACAGCATGGGAATCGGGGGACGAGCATGGGGATAAGGAAAGGGAGGGTTTTCTTATAGGGGTCTTAACTTTAAGAATTTTAAGATTTAAATAGTTTGGGGCCCACCGAGTGGGATTTATCGCACTGTCATGAGGTTGGCTTGGACCTGCCTGTGACACTTTCTGGGATTTTGGGTGACACAAAGGGCAGTTCTTTGCCAAAGAAAAGGGGTTTTGTCGGGAGATTTTGGTCTCCTTGTTTCTCGGTGGGTTGCCAAGACTGAGATTTTTGCGAGGTTGTATTCCCTGTTACTGAGCCATACGAAAAGCAAGTTTCAAGTGAGAAGGCTGTAATCAGTAAACTGTATGAACTGCCTCAAACACTCGTGCCCTCCATTTCAGGCTGGTGTTATAGGTGATATAGGAAAATGCCATACAAGTTCCCCTCACTAATTTAATGCCTCTTGTTAAAGGCCATAGCAGCCTCAGATTTCTGATTCTCTCCCCAAACAGTGCCTCACAGGTTACCACAATCTGTCTTCCCCACCCCTCCCGCCTTCCATATATATGTATATTTGTGTTTGTACATAGTTATTATGTATACATATGTTTTTATATATACATGTATATATATGCTTGTATTTATGTACATATGATCTTGATTGGGTGCCATTAAAAAAGAAGAAAAGGTGCCTTACAGCTTTTACCAGATGTTCTATGGTCGGTTTGAACCATCCTGTAGACTTTTCAACTGAAGATTAGGGGCCTGGTGTTAACAATGATTGTGGTCCCTAAATGTATACTTTCTTGATTTTTTTTTTGAAAGTGGGTAGTACCACAATTGTATTAAAATGAAAAAAAAAAAAGGTGTACAAATAATATAAGTGTGTTCCCAAAAGTCCCTATACAGCAAAAGAGGTTGACACTGAGCCGGTGTGACCCATGTTCACCTCCCAACAAAACAAAAATGGAGGAGTTTTGTGAATGCACATTACAAAGGAGTTCCGCCTACTCTCTTACTGGTGAGGACACTAGAGCGCGGGTCCGGTTCGACCCGACTCGTGTTTACCGCCGTCGAAGAGCTCCATCAGCGACATCGGCATCCCTCTGGCTTGATGATGATCCATTAGCATATTGATGTATTTTATTTTATCAGTTGACTATTTATTTTAGGGAGAGGCCCATTCATGGTTGGCAGTTTCGATCGAAACCGATACGTTTCGGCCAAAACGTATCGGTTTCGGCCATAACCGATCCGAAAAGCACCTTAAACACTGTAGCAATCCGAAACTAAAGGGGGGTATCGGTTTCGGGCGAAACCGATACTAGTTTCGGCCCGAAACCGTTCGGTTTCGGCCGAAACACGTGAACTTATGGGTTGTGTTGGCCCCCGAAACCCCACTGCCCACAGGTTTCGGCCGAAACCCTCCCCCCCTTGCTGTCTGTCGCGGGTGTTGTCTGCTGCTGCCGTTGCTGTGCTGCTGGCGAGCTGCTGTTGCTGGCGAGCTGCTGCTGCTGTGCTGCGGCTGCTGCTGCTGTGCCTGCGGCTGCTCCTGCTGCGGCTGCTCCTGCTGCTCCTGCTGGCAGCGACTCCGACCAAGGGTGAAAGCAAGGTTGGCAGAGGTGGACAGGCCCGACCGCCCGAGTCCGACAGGGAGAGGCCGAGAGGGAGCCAACACAACTTCAAGGGTTTGATTGTTTTGTTTGAGGTTAATTTCATTGGGTTTTGTTTGATTATTTTGTTGTGTTCTTTTGGTTGCGTTAAAAATTTGGGGTAAGCAAGCCTTGCTTATTAAGTTTCTTCCAAGGGTGATTAAGGGCTTAAGGGTTAATTGCTAATTAAACCCTAATCAGTTTATAAAAATTGGGGCTTTTGTCTATTTTGATTTGCTTAGGCTCAATTGAAGTTAAATTAAGGTTCATCGAGGATTTTGGGGTGGGATCATGCGGGTAATTAATTTTTCCCAAGGGTGATTAAGGGTTAATTGCTAATTAAGTCCTAATTAGGTCATAAAAATTGGGGCTTTTGTCTAAATTGGTTTGCTTAGGCTCAATTGAAGTTAAATTAAGATTCATTGAGGAATTTGGGGTTGGATCATGCGGGTAATAAGTTTTTCCCAAGGGTGATTAAGAATTAATTGCTAATTAAGCCCTAATTAGGTCATAGAAATTGGGGCTTTTGTCTAATTCGAGTTTCTTAGCCACAATTGAAGGTTAATTAAGTTTCATTGATGAATGTGGGGTGGGATCATGCTGGGATTATATTTTTATGAAGGGTAATTAGGGCTTAATTAGTAATTAAGACTTAATTAGTTCATAAAAATTGGGCCTTTTGTCTAATTCGAGTTTCTTAGCCACAATTGAAGGTTAATTAAGTTTCATTGACGAATGTGGGGTAGGATCATGTTGGGATTATATTTTTATGAAGGGTGATTAAGGGTTTCGTACTTACAATTGTTTGTCTTTGACTGTGTAACTTCTTAATGCAGCATCATGCCTAGACGTCAGTAAATACAGGAGCAGCAAGGGCAGGAGGATCCGGGGTGGGCCCACATGTCCTTAGTTGATGCTAAGAGAAGGAAGGTTAAATGTAATTATTGTGCTAGGTAGATGTATGGCGGAATTACCAGAGGCAAGCAACATTTGGCAGGGGTACGAGGAGAGGTGAGACAATGCGACCACTGTCCACGAGAGGTGCGAGAGGAGATGCGCCAGTGCCTTTTGGGGAAAAAGGAGAGGGTGCAACAAAGGGCTGAGGATGAGGAGGAAATTGCTGAGGAGATTTCTGGCAGAAGGGTTAGGAGGGATGATGATGAGGAAGGCACTGAAGATTCTGATCCGGAGCTGACTGAAGCAAGGGAGCGTGAAGAAGCCGCTCGAAGGAAAGGAAAGGCACCCATGATTAGACTATTATGTGTGATGGTTGGACTGGTACCACGAAAAAGTCCATGATTAACTTTTTGGTGTATTGCATCGAAGGTACAGTATTTGTAAAATCTGTAGATGCATCAAATTTTGAAAAAAATGCCAATTATTTGTTTCATTTGATGGACAACATGGTAGACGAAATTGGTGAAGAAAATGTTGTACAAGTTGTGACTGATAATGAAGTCAGTTATAAGGCTGCAGGGAGGAAATTGATGCATAAGCGCAGGCATTTATATTGGATCCCATGCGCAGCACATTGTCTTGATCTCATACTTGAAGACATAGGGAAGGACAAACATGTGAAGAAGACGGTTGAAAGGGCACAAAAGATTACCCAATATATTTATGGCCATCCTAGGATATTGAACATGTTTAGGGAGCATGCAAGTGGGGGGCGGGATATTATCCGTGCAGGGCCAACTAGATTTGCTTCAAATTTCATTTCTTTGGAGTCTCTGCATAGGTATACTATTGAACTCAATTATTACTTCTTTATCCTTGTAGTTATGATCCGTATTTGATTCAAAATTTATTTCTTTGCACATGTATAAGAATGAGTTGAAAGCTTTCATGTACCACAATGCCCTGCGGGAATACATCGAGAAGGGCAATGTTGATGCTCAGATGGATTATTTGGATGTCTGTCAAATCGTGGACAACAACAAATTCTGGGGCAGAGTAACACGATACATGAAAGTAGTCACCCCCCTCGTGAAGGTCCTAAGATTGGTGGATGGCGATGACAAGAATGATATGGGATATCTGTATGAGGCCATGGACCGTGCGAAATTGGAGTTGCAGGAGTCCCTTCCCAAAGAACATGCAAAGTGGTGGAAGATTATTGACCATAGATGGGACACCACATTACACCACGACTTGCATGCAACTGGTGAGTGATTATTTGTATTCATATATTATTGACCATACATTAACTATATACAAATGCAGGTTATTTTCTGAACCCTCGATTAATGTACAATGCCAATGCACATGTTGATGCCGAGGTGCTTCAAGGCACTTTAAAAGTCATTGGTCGTTTATCGAGGACACAAGATAAGAGGCTTCAGGCGGAAGTAGAGGTTGGCCTGTTTGATTTCATGCATAAGAGGTATAGAATTTACTTACGTAGTAATGCTAATCTATTATGTAATTTTTGTAGATGACCTCCTATAGAATGAGAAGTGGGACGTATTCTGACTTCCAATTGCAATACGCAGTGGGAAGAGTGAGCCCAGGTATACTTCATCTTTGTGCTTTCTTTGCAATTACATCTTCCTTAATTAATTTTTATTTACATCTTATATTTATTTGTTTATGGTTGGTTGGTGTAACAGCTGACTGGTGGATCATGTTGAACAATAGAGAATTGGGCAGTTCTGCATTGGCTTTCATTGCAATCAGGGTGTTTGAGTCAAACCACATCAGCAAGCCAATGTGAAAGGAATTGGAGCACATTCAGCCTTATACACTCAAAGGTTCGCAATCGGCTAAAGGCTGATCGGTTAGAGAAATTAGTGTACTGCCACTACAATATGAGGTTGAGAATAAAGAATATGAGGTTGAGACAACAGCTGCGAGACAAACGCGTCGCCGAGGATGCCGCCGCAGAGATTGATGTGGATGTCTTATTTGATGATGATAATCCCTTGCAGTCTTGGGTGGAGACACGAGAGCAGGTTGATGAGCCCGTTTTTGATGTTGATGATAGAAGATGGGCAGAGGACATACTTGATGAAGATGAGGCAAGAGATCCCGAATTAAGAAGCAAATCAAAGAGGGCCAGAGATACTCATGCGCACCAGTCTAGGGTGGTTGATGACACTGAGGAGCAGTTCGAGTTTGAGCCCGCTAGACACTCAGATACAGATAGCAGGCCAGTCACTCCTAGAATGTCCTCCTTAAGAAGAAGTACATCAGTGCATGGGCAAACTGAGAGGGCAAATGCTGCTGCTCGAGAGGACCCAGCAATTGAGGAGTTGAAGCAGATTTATGTGAGGCACACGCCAAGGAGAAAAGGACTCGTGTCAAAGTTGATTGAAAAAAGCACTCCAAAAGAGAAAAAAACATCCTCAAAGGTTAAAAGGCGACTGGTTTCTTATGATGATGATGATGATCATCCCGGAGGTGCTACAGGTGGTACTAGTGCTGCAGGTGGTACAGGTGATGCAGGTGCTGCAGGTGGTACTACTGGATATAGTCAAGGTCAACACGGATATGGTTCACCAGGTTACGAAGGTGGCCAACAGGAAGCAGCTATTTATGGGGCCTAGAATTATGAACCATCATTTCAGTTCCATCCATATCCGACCAGTGACTCTTCTCTTCCTCAAGATTCCTATGTTGATACTGGATTCGAATCAAGCCAACCAAACACTCCAAGAGGGATCCAAAGAGGGATGCAGGACTTGGCTACCTCATTGTTTGGTTATAGTGAATATAGACCATACATGCAACCTGGTTATGGGTATCGACATCAAGGGCCAGACGATGAGGGAGAAGGTTCTTCTAGTAATTATTATCCATATTAGGTAAGAATCAATGAATTTTTGTAACATTTATTTTGTCTAAATTGGTTTATTGTACTGCTTCTATTAATGTACAATGGAATATGACTTTAACTTTCACATGTTCAATGTTTGAAGTTGAATTTTTGTAGTTGTCTACTTCAAGGTTATTGCATTAACTTATACAGTCAAATGCATGTGTAATGATTTTTATGATTTTTGTGATTTTAAGTGATTATTTATATTTTTTATGATTTTTTTCAGATTTTTTAGAATTAAATTTAATTTTTTTAACCTGTTATATGGGTTTCGGCCGGTTTCGGTCGAAACCGAAACCGAAACCGAGTCGACTCGGTTTCGGACCCGGGCAAAACCGAGTCCGAAACCGAGTTTGCCATCCTTGGGCCCATTAGGGGCCTCTTTGGTGTACTTTTCATTTATTATGTATTTTGGGTGCTATTTTGGCACTATTTTACGTCTCAGGGTCATTTTGGTCTTTAGTTCAGTGAGGAAGACCACTAGGGTTTTCCTCCAATATAAATACTGATGTAGTCCCACTTTTTAGGAGGAAAAAATATAGAACTTGAAGAAAAGGAGCCGCCATTGTCTTCCTCCCGTGAAGGGTTCTGTGGGGCGCGAAGCCCTAGGCGTGAAGGCTCCCCCCCTTCCATTGTTCCATTTATTCACTTCTCCGTGTACTTCTGTCTCCTGTTCAAGCATTTATTGTTCCCCCCTCTTGGCCCCATGTTGCGTTTTCTTTTTTTTTTCTTCCCATATTCGCACCCCTCGCGACCCCCCCCCCCCATGCAAGTCCCTTCTTCTTCCTCCTTTTCCCTCCCTCCCCACCTTCGCGTTTGAAGTCCCCCCCCTCCCCTTTGCAGTCGAACTCGCTACCTCCCCGCCTCCAGCAGCAGAGACGGCGGCGGGTCCCAGTAGCCGACAACCGCCGCCGCGACCTCCCTCCACCGCCGGCAGCCCCAGTGGCAGAACCGGCCGTAGCCACCAACGCTGTGGCCTCTCTCTCTTCAGCTAGCATGCCACCCACCACTACCGCGGCTCCCCTCCTTGCACATCAGTGGCCAACCGAGCCACCCCCCGCCAACTTCTCCCTCTTCTTCTTATCCCGCCCTCCCCTCCTTCTCCGTCACCAAGCCACCCTTCCCCTCCGCAACCCCTACGTCTCCTTCTTCTCCCCCCTGTTCATCCTCCCACTGAGTCTCGCGCCAGGAAGGTCAACTGCCGCCTTCCACCTCCATCGTCGCCACCTGCTCGTGTGGCCGCCCCCACCGCTGACCTCCAAAGTTGACCCGTGCCGTTTTTCCGCCGCCATCGCTGCTACCGGCGGGCTGTCCTCCTGCCCCTCCGTCTCCCTCGTCGTTCCCCTCCGCCGTCGGCGCGCAGTTGCCGCAGCAGCGCAGCCGCCACAGGCCACCGGCCACCGGCAGGCCGCTCTGGCCCACCCCGCGGAGCCTTGCTCGGCTTACGCCGGACCTGCTCTGCTAGTGCCCGCACAGGGCCCCGATCCCCCTACCAGGCTGTGGCTTCCGGCGATCAACCGTGCCGCGGCCAGCTGAAGAACTCTACTGCAGTCAGCCCCGCTTTGTCCTGGGGTTACTAGAGGTGCTCCCTACCTGCCTGCCGCCACCAGTGCCTGTAGCAGCCTGCGCCCCCGCGGCCAGCAGACTCCTTTCCTCTCTTGGCGTACGCGGCCTCATTTCGAACCTCGCTCTTCAGCGAGTAGGTTAGCGTGGGAAGCCCGCTCATTTAATTTGCTTATCTAGTATCTATGTCATATTTGCCGCCGTGAGTGAGTTAGGATGCTTAGTCTATTATTTTATATTACTGTCGGTTAGTGAGTCGTAGCGTTTTCCCATATCTCGGAGAGCGCCGATTTGTTTACATTGTCTGTGCGTGATTGATACCCTAGGCCGGGGTAGTTCTATCTACGGATCGGTTCGACGTTTTTCGCTGTGAGGGACGGCTTCTTAGAGCATAGCTACTGTTATTTTGCGTAATTTGTCTCTTGGTGTTCGAGTACACGTTGGGTTATTTGTCGATCAATTGTAACGCGTTTGCTGATCTCATTAGTCGCCTAGTCGGGTTCATTTGAGTACACCGTCCCGCATCAGTTTTGGTATCAGAGCCTAGGTCGACAATCTAGCGTAGCCACCTCTTTATCATTCCATGTCTTGCACTTATTGTTAGATCGTTTGCATTAAAAGAAAAAAAAAGATAGTATATAATAATAATTTTGCATCCGTTTTATATCATAGTGTGTCAATGCATCGTAGTTTAGTCACGTTCTATGTCATATGTCCACACGCAGCGGTGCTGAGTTTCACTTGCCAGCGTCGATGTCAAGTTCACACCCAGACATGTCCGGTTCACACCTGAGTGTGTCAGGCGCGCACGCGGACCCTCAGGGAGGTCCCAACCTGACTGAGTTAGTGTACCAGCTTAGGGCTGAGATACAGAGGATGGATCGACACCTTGGTGAAGGTTTAGCAGACATAGAGGATAGGGTCACAGAGTCTGACCGTACTGTCCAGGGGATGGTTGGTCGCATCACTACCCTGGAGGGAGTCATTCGGGATCAGAGGCGTGATCGGGCGGTAGATCGCCCTCTGCCGCTGCGCTCACATCCCCAGCCCGCTCCTCAGCACCCACCCCCTAGGGTTGCCCGCGCTGATGACCGGCATGACCCGGTTGAGGAGTTTGATGGAGAGCCTTTTGAGGAGGAGGTGGGTGACACTCCTAGGGCCCCTGTTGCCCAGGGGTACAGGAGGTTTGACAGGAGGCGTGATCAGGAGTCTGATGAGGAGCGAAGGGTGTACCGAGACCATGATCAGGATATTCGGAACGCCCGCATCGAGGCTCCCAGCTTTAACGATTCTTTAGAACCATAGGTTTATCATGATTGGGAAGCTAGGATGAACCGCTACTTCGATTGGATGGGGATGACCGACCCTAGGCGAGCTTTCTTCGCCAAGACGATGATGCGAGGTCGAACCCAGACTTATTGGACGAACCTGGAGGAACGTCTTGCACAGCGATTCGAGGAGCCTATTGATTCATGGGAGGAGATGAAGGCGAGACTCCGGGAGAAGTACGTCCCCGTGACGTATCGACACCGGTTGATTGATAGATGGCAGAGCATCACTCAGGGTACTCGATCTGTTTCAGAGTATATCAACGAGTTTGACGAGCTCCTATTGAGGTGTGGAGCTTGCGAGGAGGGCGCATTGACCCTTTCTCGGTTTCGGAGGGGACTCCGCCGGGTATATCAGCAAGAGCTGTGTCCTCAACGTGTGATGACCATAGATCACGCCTACCAGGTCGTACGTGAGATGGAGCAGTTCGAGTTAGAGAGGGATCCCTCCCCTCGGGTGAGACCCACATATCCGCGCCCCTTCGAGCAGCGTACTGTACCCGTGCCATCCCAGAGGAGTCCGCTCTTCAGACCCCCCGAGGCCCCTGGCCAGGATCTTCTCCCTTGCCCTCGTCCTTTCCCCACCAGAGAGCCAGTGCCAGCCTTACCTGCCCCTCCCACTCGCCCTCAGATTAGTGCGCCACCTGTCAGGCGAGATGAGAAGGGGAAAGCCCCTATGGTGGGAGGTTTGCCTCAGGACAGTGGTTCCCGTAGCCGCTGCTATCGATGTCAGGGGTTTGGTCACTATGCCTCCTCTTGTCCTACGAGGGCCCTAGCCATTGAGAGTGCTGATCAAGAGGACCCTCCACCCGTCCCAGTGGAGGTGAGTTATGAGGCTGGGGATGAGTTGGCCGATGAGTTTCAGTCCGAGGAGGGAGCAGTCGGATGTATCCGGGTAATTGGCACCGAGGACGTGCCAGGTGATGACAGGCTTGGGGTCGTTCGCTGCATTCTGACCCAGCCGAGGGAGAGCGATGACTGGCGTCGTACTGCGATCTTCCACACCTATAGCCGCCTTGGTGGTAAGGTGTGCAAGGTCATCATTGAGAGTGGGAGTTGCATTAATGCAATCTCCACCGGTACCATCACGCGCCTTGGGTTGACGCCTGTGGATCATCCTCACCCCTACCAGGTGTCTTGGGTGGACACGACCTTCATTCTCGTTCGGTCAAGATGTCTCGTACCGATACGTTTCCACCCATATGAGAGCCAGATTTGGTGCGATGTCTTGCCGATGGATGTTGGGAGCATTATTTTGGGCAGGCCATGGATATTTGATGTGGATGCGACTCTCTATGGCCGGTCCAACACTTGTGCTTTCGAGCATGGCGGCCAGCGTATCACTCTACACCCCTCTCGACCTCGAGCTTCTACTACTTCGCAGGAGGGCACCTCGCCCAGTGCCACGGCTGGTGCTAGTACATCACAGTCACCCCCCATTGTTGTTCCCAGTACTATGTAGCAGGGCACCACCGTCGTCCCCAGAGCCCCCCAGTCTAGCAGCACCCCTACACCTCGTGCTACTATCTCAGGTGCCCTGATTTCCAGGACTTTGCAGCTGATTACCCCGCGGGAGTTTGAGCTGGAGCTTCCCGGGTGTGATACCATCTATGCCTTAGTGGGGAGAGAGGTTACCGAGGTGACCGCTGAGGCGGCATTGAGTGAGCCCCCTGTTGAGATTGCCTCACTCCACCACGAGTTTGCAGATATCTTCCCTGAGGACCTACCAGATGGACTGCCTCCTATGTGTTATATCCAGTACGCCATTGATTTGATTCCGGGGTCCACGTTACCCAACCTGCCACACTATCGCATGAACCCGGCAGAACATGCTGAGTTACAGAGGCAGGTTGAGGAGTATCTGAGGAGGGGCTCCGTGAGGGAGAGCATGAGCCCCTACGCCGTTCCCGCACTATTAGCTCCAAAGAAAGATGGCACTTAGAAGATGTGTGTGGATAGTATTGCGATTAATCGCATCACAGTGAAGTACCGTTTTCCTATTCCCCGCTTGGATGACATGTTAGATATGATGGCGGGAGCCACGGTGTTCTCGAAGATCGATCTGAAGAGTGGCTATCATCAGGTTAGGATCCGACCTGGAGATGAATGGAAGACGGCCTTCAAGACGAAGGATGGGCTTTATGAGTAGTTGGTCATGCCCTTTGGGCTGTCCAACACCCTTACTACTTTCATGCGGCTGATGACCCAGGTGTTGCGACCATTCATTGGGGTGTTCCTGGTCGTATACTTTGATGACATTCTCATCTACAGCCGCACTAGGGATGATCGTGTGGGCCACCTACGCCAGGTATGTCTCACCCTTCGTCGTGAGAGTTTATATGGCAATCTCAAGAAATGTGCCTTCGTGACCGATCATATTATTTTCTTGGGGTTCATTGTGTCTCGTGAGGGAGTCTTCGCTGACCCGGAGAAGATTAGGGCGATCGTAGAGTGGCCTGAGCTGCAGACCATCCATGATGTGCGCAGCTTCCATGGCCTGGCCACCTTCTACCGTCGATTCATATACGGGTTCAGCACTGTTACGGCTCCGATTACAGATTGCATTCAGAAGGGAGCCTTTGTTTGGACGACGGTTGCTGCTTCGGCCTTTCGTGACATCAAGGAGCGGATGACTCAGGCACATGTACTTCGGCTACCTGATTTTTCGAGGGTGTGTGAGGTCTCATGTGATGCTTCTGGTGTTGGCATAGGTGGAGTGTTGAGCCAGGAGGGCCACCCTATTGCTTACTTCATCGAGAAATTGAATGATGCCAAGTTGAAGTACTCCACCTATGACAAGGAGTTTTATGCAGTAGTGTAGGCTTTGAGGCATTGGAGACACTACTTACTGCCGCAGGAGTTTGTATTGTATTCGGACCACGAAGCCCTCAGATTTTTTCACGCTCATAAGAAGCTCAACCCCCGACATAGTCGATCGGTAGAGTACCTTCAGGCCTACACATTTGTCCTCAGGCATCGGGCAGGTGTGGAAAATCGCGTGGCAGACGCCCTTAGTCGTTGATCCTTGCTATTATCTATTGTCCACACCGGGGTCACGGGGTTTGAGAGGCTCCGAGAGGAGTACCTTGATTGCTCGGATTTTGGTCCGATTCACGCTGCGCTCTAGCTAGGACCCTCTAGAGAGTACAATGATTACATCCTTCAAGAGGGTTGGGGGATAGGTTGTGTGTCCCGCGGACCTCTGTCCGCGAGTTTTTGATTTGGGAGGTTCATGCAGGAGGTCTCGCTGGCCACTTTGGCCGAAACAAGACTATTGAGTTGGTGGAGTACCGATTCTTTTGGCTTAACCTGAAGCGCGATGTGGCCCGCATCGTGGCCCAATGTCGCACTTGCGCTACGGCTAAGCAACGAAAGCAGAATACCAGTTTGTGCACTCCCCTCCCTGTGCCCGATCGTCCGTGGCAGGATGTCAGTGTGGATTTTGTCCTAGGGTTGCCACGTACGATCCGGCGGCATGATTTCATCATGGTGGTGGTCGATAGGTTCTCTAAGATGGCTCACTTTATCCCCTGTGCCAGGACCTCCGATGCGTCAAAGGTAGCTCGCCTTTTTCTAGCTGAGATTGTCCGTTTGCATGGGCTACCCAAGACTATTGTTTCGGACAGGGATGTGCGGTTTGTGAGCTATTTTTGGAAGACCCTCTGGCATCTTATGGGCACCAAGCTCAAGTTCATCACAGCTTATCACCCCCAGACCGGTGGGCAGACTGAAGTAGTTAATAGGAGTCTGGGTGACCTCTTGCGATGTCTAGTTGGAGAGCATGAGCGAGGTTGGGATTTGATCTTACCGTTAGCAGAGTTTGCGTACAACAACTCGGTCAATAGGTCCACTGGCATGAGTCCCTTTGAGATAATCACTGGCTATAGACCTAGGAGGTCCATAGATCTTGTCCCCATGCCTCGTCACGCCCGTGTTTCAGAGTCAGTCGAGTCACTAGCTGAGCATATTAGGAGTCTGCATGATAGCATCCGTCGTCACATTGAGATCAGTAATGCGAAGTACAAGAGGTCGGCAGATGCACGCCGTCGGTTACAAGAGTTTCAGGAGGGTGATTACGTAATGATCAGGGTCGGTTTCCCTCGGGAACCATGAAGAAGCTACAAGCTCGAGGAGTTGGTTCATTCAAAGTATTGAAGCTTGTCGGGCCCAATGCGTATGTTGTAGATCTACCACCGGACTATGGTATCAGTTCCACATTCAATGTCTCAGATCTGGTGGCCTATCGGGACCCGACAGTGATTCCTAGTGACCCTTTTGGGCCTTCTCCTCCCCTTGTGAGTGATCCCACCCTTGAGTGTCCACCAGCGGCCCCACTTACAGCACGACGTGAGCAGATTGACCAGATACTGGATGAGCAGATTGTTACCTCGCGGAGCGGAGTTTTTCAGCGTTACCTAGTTCGTTGGAGAGATCGACCACCTACTGAGGACACGTGGGTCACACCTGAGGAGCTACAACAGATCGACCCAGACCTCTTGGAGCGGTATCAGAGTAGCCAGGACCCTTACTCGACATGGTCTAGTTCCTCCCAGGCAGGGAGGATTGGTGAGCACACCAGAGCGCGGGTCCGGTTCGACCCGACTCGTGTTTACCGCCGTCGGAGAGCTCCATCAGCGACATCGGCATCCCCCTAGCTTGATGATGACCCATTAGCATATTGATGTATTTTCTTTTATCAGTTGACTATTTATTTTAGGGAGAGGCCCATTAGGGCCCCCTTGATGTATGTTTCATTTATTATGTATTTTGGGTGCTATTTTGGCACTATTTTACGTCTCGAGGTCATTTTGGTCTTTAGTCCAATGAGGAAGACCACTAGGGTTTTCCTCCAATATAAATACTGATGTAGTCCCACTTTTTAGAAGGAGGAAAAATATAGAACTTGAAGAAAAGGAGCCGCCATTGTCTTCCTCCTGTGAAGGGTTTTTGTGGGGCGAGAAGCCTTCACCCTTGCCCTTATTCCATTTATTCACTCCTCCGTGTACTTCTGTCTCCTGTTCAAGCATTTATTGTTCCTCCCCTCTTGGCCCCACGTTGTGTTTTTTTTTTCCGTATTCGCACCCCTCGCCACCCCCCCCATGCAAGTCCCTTCTTCTTCCTCCTTTTCCCTCACTCCCCACCTTCGCGTTTGAAGTCCCCCCCCCCCTCTGCAGCCGAACTTGCGACCTCCCTGTCCCCAGTAGCAGAGACGGCGGGTCCCAGTCGCCGACAGCCGCCGCTGTGACCTCCCTCCACCACCGGCAACCCCAGTGGCAGAACTGGCCGTAGCCACAAACGCCGCGGCCTCTCTATCTTCAGCCAGCAGGCCACCCACCACTACCGCAGCTCTCCCTCCCTGCACATCAGTGGCCAACCGAGCCACCCCCCCCGCCAACTTCTCCCTCTTCTTCTTATTCTGCCCTCCCCTCCTCCTCCGTTACCAAGCCACCCTTCCCCTCCGCAACCCCTGCGTCTCCTTCTCTCCCCTGCCTCCCCCCTGTTCATCCTCCCACTGACTCTCGCGCCAGGAAGGTCAACTCCCGCCTTCCACTTTCGTCGCCGCCACCTGCTCGTGTGGCCGCCCCCACTGCCGACCTCCCCAGCTGACCCGTGCCGTTCTTCCACCGCCATCGCTGCTACCGGTGGGCTGTCCTCCTGCGCCTCCGTCTCCCTCGTCGTTCCCCTCCGCCGCCGGCGCGTAGTTGCCGCAGCAGCGCAGCCGCCACAGGCCACTAGCAGGCCACTCTGGCCCACCCCGCGGAGCCTTGCTCGACTCACACCGGATCTGCTCCGCTAGTGCCCGCACAGGGCCCCGATCCCCCTGCCAGGCTGTGGCTTCGCCGACGATCAACCGTGTCGCGGCAGCTGAGGAACTCCGCTGCAGTCGGCCCCGCTCTGTCCCGGGGTCACCAGAGGTGCTCCCTACCAGCCTGCCGCCACCAGTGCCTGTAGCAGCCTGCGCCCCCGTGGCCAGCAGACTCCTTTCCTCTCTCGGTGTACGTGGCCTCAGTTCGAACCTCGCCCTTCAGCGAGTAGGTTAGCGTGGGAAGCCCGCTCATTTAATTTGCTTATCTAGTATCTATGCCATATTTGCCGCCGTGAGTGAGTTAGGATGCTTAGCCTGTTATTTTATATTACTGCCGGTTAGTGAGTCGTAGCGTTTTCCCATATCTCGGAGAGCGCCGATTTGTTTACATTGTCTGTGCGTGATTGATACCCTAGGCCGGGGTAGTTCTATCTACCAATCGGTTCGACATTTCTCGCTGTGAGGGACGGCTTCTTAGAGCATAGCTATTGTTATTTTGCGTAATTTGTCTCTTGGTGTTCGAGTACACGGGTTATTTGTCGATCAATTGTAACGCGTTTGCTGATCTCATTAGTCGCCTAGTCTGGTTCATTTGAGTACACCGTCCCGCATCACTTACTCTCTCACAAATAAAAGAAACCAACATATCCATAGCTCTAGCTTCACCCTTGAAGAATATGTTGTTTCTTTCTCACCATAGAGACCACAGAGTAGCATGAAGGATAAGCCACCAAGTAACTTTGTCTCCTTTTAGAGACCAATTTCTATGCCACTGCCCCATCGGATGTTGGACACTCCCCTGCATCCCGAACACACACTGAATCCTTTTGACGATGGTATCCCAGACCTCCCTAGAGTAGGAACATCTTGCGAAGAGGTGACTCATTGTCTCATCCTCCTCTCCACACAAACGGAAAATGGTGGGTATATGCTGGAGAAAAGGTGCAAGCCTATCACACGTTGGTAGCCTCCCGTATTAAATCCTCCAGATAAGAAGCTTCACTTTCAATGGACTCATGGGCTCCCAAATTTGCGGGGCAAGATGATGACGTACTCCACCGTTGGAAATGAAGGTATGTTGATCTAACTGAGAAGCATCCCTCCTTGTCCTATCTCCACCACCACTGATCAACTCTGGTTGGCTCTGGAGCATATTCAAGAAGGAAAGAAAAGAGACCCTCTAGTTGATCCATCTCCTCTGACCTTAGATTCCTCCTGAAGGATGGCGTCTAGGTTTCTCATGAAAGATGAAAGTCAATGACCTAGGGGATTGAAGCCAAAGGCACTGCCGAAATAGCATATAGCTTAGGGAACAAAGTCTTCAAGGTGAAGTCCCCACATCATCTGTCTTTCCAGAAAAGGCACTTCTATAAAGTCATCCATCTATCCCGTTTGATTTTTGTTTCCCATCATCTTTCATGGTGTTACAACTGCATTAAAATACTCACTCACACACCAAGGGCAGCCTGAGATGTGATGATAGGCGAGCAGTTCTTCCCAAAAAAGCCTTTTCCCCTCTCTACTTTGAAGGCCACAGGCTCCCGAGAAGTCCTAAGACAAGCCATCCCTTACATTCTGGAAGTGTAAGGATTTAGTCCCTCGGTTGATCTGTCTGTCTTGCTCTAACTCTACAACCTCAAATTAATTCCTCAGGATCATGATACGACCTGACCTCCCTTCAGCTTAGTAAGTCTGGATCCTCCTATCTTCCTTATGATAGATTTCCCCATCTCCTTCGGATTTGGACTCTTGTAGGCACAACATGTCGATATTGCATCTCCTCACCAACTCCTTCACTACCCTCCTCTCCCCCCCAAAACATATATTCCTTATATTCCATGAGACAATCCTCATTTGACAATGTGATATCCCGACCTCCCTCCTCCTGAGTCCCGCTCCTCCCCTACCCACCTCCTTCATTCTAACCCCCCTCTCATGAGATTTCCCTCCCCTTGCCTCTCTTGCTATTCTCATGATCCTCCTCTTTTGGACTTTGGTGAACACTTCCTTTAATTCCTTATCTAGCCCTACAAAGGAGATTCCTACCTTCTTTGCGTCACTTGCGCCGCCATCAACCTCTCCATCACCCCCACCAACTCCTTCATTTCTTCCCTCCCCAGACTGCACCTGTCATGCTGAACCTCCTCTTCGTGCTGCTCCCCTTCCTGCACCTCCCTCGTCCCTGTGCCAACGGGATGACCTCCTCAGCCTCGGACTCCGACTCTCCCTCTTCCCCCTAGACCCCACAACCCCCATCTGGCCAGACAGAGCCGTGTGCCAAGATCACCTGCTTGATAGGTTCTGCCCCTGTACCTGCTTGCGGACCATTAAGGACTTCGCTTGGTGCACCTTCTCCGGGATCCTCATTAGAGTTGACATCAGCAGAGGAAGGTTGAGTTCTGTCCACCGCCTTGGACACAGACTCCACTTGCACAGCATCGCAGCCAGCACCGCATAAGAGGCCGGCTCCGGCAGCCTTACCGATGTCTAGGCTGGCTAGCTCCTTGCCCTCGACATTGGGGGGACGACCAGACAAACGCTGGCTACTGGTGACCGCCCCTGCAGTCCTGACCTCGGCTCACGACGCAGAGCCTCCCATGATTTTCCCCGGGCCATGAAAATTTTGGACTTCACCTCCGACGGCCTTCCTGATGTCTGGACTTGCTGGCTCCTCACCCCCGGCACACGGGGGCCGACCGGACCCTATCCGGCCGGTGGTGACCGGGCCGAGGAGCAGTTGCGGCTGAGGGCACTTCGGGGGTTCAATCTGGTGGAGAAGATGAATGGGGGCTGGTGAGCTGGGCCCGTTATGCTCGTGACTACTGGATTCGGGTAAGTCACGGGTCGTAGCGGGACCTGCGTCGCTACCCGAACCCGCTATAACTTCAGCGCCGGGTTGGATCTATCTGCCTTCTGAGTGAGGGTGGCCTGGCCCACCCTGGGATCTGCGACCCATCCCTTTGAAATTCAAACTGGAGTTCAGGCGGGATCCGTACTTGTCTCCCTCCTCGGTCTCCCGTCCTCCTGTTCAACTCCGGCCGCAGGTGGACTCGGACCGGAAACCGGTGGCCGGCGATGACCGCTGGATCATCCTTCCTTCTGCAGAGATGGATCACGGCCTTCATGATGTTCATGTCACCCTCCGATGACAACCAGATGGAGTGTGGTTCCACCACGCCAAATTGTCCGACGAGCAGAGGAATCCTTAGCTCGTTACACAGCAGCAGGGGAACTCCGGTCAGCCAGACCAAGAGTCGGCAACCCCTAGGGTCTGGATACGTCCCTCTCCGGATGTTCCATCTTGATCTCCGGAGAAGGGCTCTGTCTGCCAGTCCATATTCGGCCTTCGCTTCCTCCTCCGCCGCATCCACACTAGGGCCGACTGCCAGAAAGCCCCCCTCTCTGCACTTTAGAAACCCTCCATCTTACCACCATGACCCCCGCCCGCCCAGAATAAGCTTGACACCCTCCTCCGTCACACTTCCCTCCACTAGGGCCACCCACACACACCTTTGTAGCCACTCAATTCTGTTCTGAATGAAGTTCTCCGGCAGTGGGTCCACTTGAATGAAGCCTCTCCCTGTTCCCACCGCCACGCCGCTTGCTGGGTATCTGCCTACTTGGGAGCTTCTGAGGACTTCCGTGTTTGAATGCCAGCTCCCCCTGTTACCTTCCGCTCCAGCCGGCCACCTCCTGGACTCTGGGAAATTACAGGCACGCCGCAGGTGGCCTGTTCTTCCACACCGGAAGCAAACCGGCTGCCGGAAGTCCCCTCCAGGGCCTTGTCGGCTGCTAGGGGCCGAGCCTCCCAGCGGCATCTGGTTTGCACCGGAGGCCACCTCCAGAATCCCTCCCCACCACATCTCGCTTCTCCCTGACCATCTTAGCTTCCTCGGAGCTTCTCTCTCTGGAAAAGTCTAGAGAGAGGATCCAGTAGAAGCCCTTTTCTTGACTTATTGAAGCAGAAAAAATTTGATGTCCTTGATATTGCCTTTCAATTTTCCAGTGCAATGCATGCTGAGAATCTACAAGTTCTGCCATATGATCTGTAATCTTGTTTTAGGTATTTCACAGAAAGTGGTTGACAGACACGGCATTAATTGCAGAGAAATTCAGAGGCTGCCTTTTCTAAAAGCCTAACATCTCACCCGTTGCTAGTACGTTAAATCCCATTTCCCCAACCCATACCTCAAAAATCAAGCTGGACAGGATTCCCCGTTCATTTCTTTGCTTACACCTTAACCTGTCCAACATAAGCCAGCTGGATTCTTCTATAGATTTCACAAGGCAAGGTAATCCGTATGTCTTAAATTATTTCTAGATCCATGGTTCTAGGTGAGTCAATAATTGCTCTTCCTGAGAAATTGATGGCCTATGTTTCGGATAGGGAGTAGGCCTATCAACGGAGCGGATACGAAGCGAATATATGACTATCCGTATCCGCTCCATTTTAAAATTCGAATTATCCGATTTTGATCCGCTCCGATTTAAATTCGGATATGAAGCGAATATATAACTATCCGTATCCGCTCCGTTTTAAAATTCGAATTATCCGACTCAAATTTAAAAGTATATAAATATAATTATAAAATGTTAAAAGTATATAAAATATAACTATAAAATGTCAAAAATATATAAAATAAAATCTAAATTAAAATACAACTATAAAATGTCTAAATTTCTCTACAATATTATTTATTTTATAATATATTATTTAAAAATATGTATTATATGATATATAATATTACGAACGGATATTTTTCGAAGCGAATATTATAATATCCGTATCCGCTCCGATTCGAATTATCTGAAAAAATGAATACGAATTCGAATATTATCCGTTAGTACGGATTCGAATTCAAAGCGGATCCGGATAATATCCGAATCCGTTGACAGGCCTAATAGGGAATCTTTTATGATTTTCTGTGCTAAAGCACTCGGTTACATTGAAGTCAAGTTCTGCAACCTGCCTTGACATTTCTCCACAAGGACCCCCATGTTTTTCCTCAACTTACCCCGTCCCGGTAATTTCCTCACATTCTTAGTGATGACATGCACCATATGAGAAATGTTTAACCCTATGTTTGGAGATCTTTGACGACTCTTCGTTTGTGAACACTTTTTACTGTACCTCTTTTCCTCTTGTCAGGAAGACGGATGGGGAAATAAGGTACCATTAAAAAGTCCTTTTCTCGCACATTCTATATAACAATTAGTAGCCAACAGTGTCAGGAAGACGGTGGACCTCTTTTTGAATGAAAATGTGGTTTTTACCACCATTATGTTAAGGGATGATTCAAAATAATAGCATCAGATATAACCCAAAAAGTAAAGAAAGATCACCAAGAGATAAAATCTGTTTCCATTGCGATACTTGTCTACAAGATGGGTATATCGAGACAAAACTATTCAAGCAATGCACATTACATCTTTTGTCCATTTTGCTAGAAACTTTCTTTAACATGAACTGACATTTTCTATGCAGGGTCGGAGATACGAACTTGTTGCAACGATAACCCACCACGGAAGAGATCCATCGAAAGGTCATTATACTGCTGACACCAAGTCTTCCAGTGGTCAGTGGCTCCGGTATGATGACGCATCCGTTACTGCCGTCGGGACAAGCGAGGTTTTGCACGACCAGGCTTATGTCCTGTTCTACAAACAGGTGTAGGTTTCTTTAGGATCTTGTTGTGCAGGATAGAGGTCAGAGGAAGCTGTTCTTCATTTGTCAGATTTCCTGTTCCTAGGTGCCGGTGGATAGGTGTAACAAGGGTGGGTTTTGGGTTAAACATTATTGTATGCATGCTACCTTCCGGAGAAGGATGTAAGTATTCATGAAGGTAGACGGGCATGAACACAGATCCCTGAGAAAGATCCAGTGGAATTGTTAGAAGAACAAAATGCGTTCGAAAGGCTTCCTTCTCTATGATACTAGTTATACATGCTCTCAGTGCGTTATCTTGGAAGGGGATCGATGCTGTTTCTATCACAAACAATTGAAAAAGCAACATAGAGTCGGGACAACGGGATAATTTTGGAGAAATTACTAAACAAATATTGACAGAGGTAACAAAGACGAACTAGAAACATCATATATTTAATAATAACGTTTTTCTCCAATTTCAATGAAATTTAGTGTAACATGTGTGAGGAGGTGTCCTGTAAACTCACTCTTCAGGACAAATCCCTCGTTCGCTCCTAGTCTTTTACTCTTTTGCTCCTTCATTTACTTCCTTGTGTTCTTGTGACAGTCTGTGCAATTCATTTATACTTCCTTCACTTGCTTCATTTACTTTTTGTGCTCCATCAAAGCTGAAACAAGCCCAAAGGCTGAACCACCACTATCACTACGTTAGCCCAGGAAACCTCTCCCCCCCCTTTGGTCCAAGTGATTGGGACAAGCACATGAAAGGAACACCAAAAGAGGCGGCAACGGAAACTATAGCATACACTCGTCAAGTCAATGTCGACAATGACATATGTGGCTTTGCATTCACAAATAGGCATGGTAGTCAAAATTCTTTTTGGGAAAGCAGGGTTTTGAGTCTCAAACTCTAAGACAAGAGGGGGGGGGGGTTTCATTTTCATCTTTTATTACGAACCAATCTTAGCACCAAGCCCTGTCATATGGAGCTTGGGCCAATCTTAAGGTTAATTATGTCTGTAGGATTTTAGCAACTTCAATCATTTAACAGACCTTTGTTGGCCTCGTCAACGGAGGAGCAACCGAACTCCCTCCGCGTGTTCGCGGGAACCTTCTAGATGCTCTTGCTGCTAGCAGCGGATACCGTCACCTTCGGCGAAAACCCAGGCCTAGCTTCGGCAGCCTTCTGGGTTGGGGGGGGGGGGGGGAAACCCTTTGGGGACTCCCCACCCCACCCCCCGCGCGGTTGCCATCCGCCGCTGTGTCTCTCTCTCTTCCCCCTCTCCATCGTCCCTACCCTGTTCTCCCCTCCCTCTGTTTGCTCGTACCTTCTACCTCTGTATTTCCCCCCTTTCCTCTTGGCCACTTTCCACTTTCTATTTTGCTGGAGATAACTTTGAGATTTTGTTCCTGGTGCTCTTCTACCCGCCTTCTCCCTCCACCCACTTTGTCTATGACTCTCCATGCACATTCCCCCCCCCCCCCTCACACGTCCACTTTTGTCACCCACCTCTGTGTTCCCCTCAGTCGAGTTGAGAGTTCTTCCCTAAATCCACGACCTTTCTCTTCACTTGTTGCACTTGGTTTCTCCAAGGACTTCATCCATCCTATCTTGCTCCGTCCCTCCACTGTCCCACTTGAAACCCTCTATGTTCCCGTCTGGTCACCCCCCTTTCTCCTTCCATGAACAATAGCCTTTCCGAGCTACTTTCTCTGACTTTTGACATCCTCCCTTCCTCTAACCCCAAAAAGCTTCAATTTAAGCCACGTGTGTTTCTCGGGTGAGATACGTTGTTCGACTCCGGAGGGTCGAACACGTCGCCGCAGAGTCAAATAAGGTGACTGTGTGTGGGGAGGATGTGAGCCCCACCCTCTCATCGTTTAACCAATCCTGCGATAGTTAAACAGGCCTTAAACTTATTTTGTTGCGAAGATTGTCTAACCCCAACCTTTCTGTAAGTCCCATTACTAGAAGCTCTACCATCCCCATCTAGTGACTCTCTCTTCGGATTTTAGCTCTCCTTTAGTCAAGTTGTTTGGATCTATACAGAGATCCCAATAGGCCGACTGCGTATCACGACAACGTCGGATCAAGAGGTCTCTTGAGTTGTTGAGCCTTCAACGTTGTTGTGATTGTCCCGAGACATGTCAAAAGCCAGCCGAACATCCCGAGGTGATGCGCAAAACCCATGTCTCCATTTGGACGCATGTCATCCGGGAGATCTACGTCTACTCCGTTGCTAGAAGTGTGCATGCAAACAGCAACGGGTTCGATGAAGCTCGCTCGTTTGGGAAGCAGATTAATTTTCATCTTCTATGTCCTCGGGTGCTAGAGCTCAGTAAAACTTCATCTTTTATAGTTCATATTATGAATGTACAGCTCTCTCTCTCTCTCTCTCTCTCTCTCTCTCTCTCTCTCTCTCTCTCTCTCTCTCTCTCTCTCTCTCTCTCTCTCTCTCAGATATGTTAAAAATAACCACCTGGGGCGCAGCAAGTGAAACTCAGGTGATGCAACGAGTGGAACTCTTGCTCTTTTCACTTATTTCTCAAGGAAAGTGGGTGCCATCATTATCCATTTCAGTTCAAAAAATAATAAAAAGAAGGTTGCTACACGATGTCACAACAATGCTTTGTTGTCAACACTTAGGTTATGTTTGATAAGCTGTTGGATGTCTCTAATTAATACCTGAAATGGATAGAGATTCTCCTTTTCAGGTCTTATTGGGTAGCATCTTAATCAATATCTGAAAATAGCTTTTAAAATTCAAGCCACAGCCCAATTGTTTTTTATTATTATAATAAGGGGTAGGTTTTTAGTAAAAAAAAATAGAGATCAGCATTTCAGTTCAAAAAGACAAAGGTTGCTACACGATGTCATAGCAATGCTTTGTTGTCAACATTTAGGTTCTGTATGGTATGGCTATTGATGTCTAAATGTCGGAAATGGATTAGATGTTCTCCTTTCCAGGTCGTTTTCCTTTGAAACGTCCTTTTCAGGTCGTTTGGCAGCATCTTAATCAGTATCTGAAAATTTGCAAATATCTGAAGATGCCTTGTTTTAAAATGTAAGACACAGACCAATAGTTTTTTTTTTATTTCGAGGAGTAGATTTTTTTAAAAAAAAAATCTCAGACGTTATAAGCTCTCTTTTCACCGGGTATTCTTTACCTCTCACAATTTCCATTCATCTTGCCGTTCTTTCCCACACCATCGGCTATCACACCAACAAGGCCAATCAAACCAATAGAGCCCACTTTGACGACGGAATCTGACCGACCAAACAAATAAGGTCCACTTTGATAACGGAATAAGTTCGATTATGATGACTTAATCGGAGTCAGGTGAGTTGTTTTAATTTTATTCATATTAACTTAACAAGAGTCGGATAGAGATTAGGGTGGATTTTCTCGTTCCATGAAATATATATAATAGTTTAACCGGGGTCGGATATAAATAGGGGCAAACACGTCACCCGGAGTAAATCATTCACCCCCATTCTAACTTGTTATAAAAATGGGTCTAAAAGAGTGAACCCAGGACTAAAGGTGGGTTAGCTTCGAGAGTAAAGGTGGGTTAACTTTGAGATAACTCGCAATCAAAGCGGAGCTGGAGGAAAAAGGAGTCTATTCTCGTGGTTGATCTTACAATAGCAAAACATGAAATCTCTCACCATCTTGTGGTCTTTTCACCTCAACACTAATCATGTTGAATTTAATCAGTTTAAAACCTGTTCCTCTTCATGATATGTGAGCCCTAGACAAACAAAACAAAACTAAATTTAAAAAAACATTCAGAGCTACCAAATAGGAAATAGTAATAATAAAAACAAGACCGATAACATTGTTGTCAATCGGACAGCTTGACTTGATATATAGTAGTCAGATTGTCCATCCTTTCTGGATAGGGGAAGATTCGCAGCCCACCGTGTACATGGCCCAGACGGCCCATCGAGGTCTACCAAATCCAACAAGTGACAGCCCTTGCTGAGCCCACTTACTATGGGACCTCGTCGCTCAGGGCCAACATAGCCCATCGAGCCTCTGCTCGGTCACCCGATCGACAGGCCTCTCCAACGCTCGGAAAAGTCTATAGGCGATCGTACCGAGCCATCATAAGGTGGAGGAATGCTCCCTTAAGGGTGCCCAAAACATCGGCCCCTCTACGTAGGCAGGGGATACCCCTTATCTTTTATGGATCAGTCCATCATCAAGACTCCACAGTAAGACAGGGCAAATTCCTCGTGACTAGGCGCTTATCCAAGCGGATGTTATGCTATTACCTGCGAGTGGGAAGCTCAAGAGGATAAGGGGAGGGCGAGAGTCCTTGAATGGTAAAAGTCCCCCATGTGGACGTAACGTCTCCCATGCCCTCACGCTTCCCTTACCCAGGGAAGGGAACTGGTAGCTATATAAATCCAGGGAACCTCCCTAGAAAGGTAGGCCAATTTCTAGCCACTTCAACTAGTGGAGAGCCGTCTCATGTCCTACATCTCTCTGCCCCCTTTTCGTAACTTACTCATACCACTCGCTGACTTAAGCATCAGAGAGTTTTTCCTAGGTTTACAACCCCGAACTTCTTGATTGCTCTCTCCTTTTTTGCAGAACTCTGTTTTGAGGTGGTTGCGCCCCACGATCACCCAAGATCTGACGGTCCACGGCTTGGCACGAGATCCTACTGTAGGCACCGGAAAGGTAGGTGCGCGCGACGGGTCGTGCGAGCCTCTTCCTGAACTATGCTGTTGCTACCTACAGTGCACATGTTAGAAAGAAAGAAATAAAGTGATCGCCAGAGACTTATACCTGAGCCTCACAGGGGTAGGATGATCGTGAATGCCTTAGGAACGGGAGAATATGGGTTCCTCCTGTCCTCGCTCTCGGTCGGTCAAGAACAAGGAGCTCTGCGAGTCGATGATGAAGTTCCTGCACATTAACCAGTAAATAGAGAATAGACCATTAGACTGTGGAAGTGCAGTAAATGCTCAGAGAAGTAAAGAAAACATGCAAATGGGGTCTATCGTACCGGGAAGAGGCGCGGAAAGTGGGATGGCTGAGACTTTCGACCATCCGCTTTCCCTATGTTTTGGATTAGAAAACCTCTTTAAAGTAGAGAGCTAGGAAGATCTAGTATGCAGGAATGCTATAGAACGAACTAAAACATAGCAAGATATGGGAACGAAGGGAGAAAGACGGGGTTTGTCCGTAGACCAACAGAAGGCGGCCAACTATGTGGCCGTTCAAAAGGGTGGGCGACCATGTCGATGGCCGCCTTCAACGTGGATGAATCTCTCTCCCGCAGAGCTCTTCGACTTTGAATTATGCTTCCAGGGAAAGGTCGGGGAAGGTGCTCTCGTACTTATAGCCCTCTGGGCTCTGAACTAGCAGCCTCTCCTCTCTCCAAAAATGCCCCCCCCCCCCCCCCGTTAGATGATTCAGAACTGGGTTTTGTATGTGGGGGATTTCCCTCCATGAAAACTACTCGAAAATAGAGTGCGTGTGAGGCTACGTGAGTCTCGAACCCCCCTCCCGAGTGGGAGCAATTTCAGAGGACGTGCCTGGAGTGGGCAAATAGTGGAGTTGACGGGCGGTTGACAGGAGACGGCCAAGTCAATGGCCCTTCAAAGAAGTTGGGTGGCCAAGTCGATCGCCTTCTTGAGGGACTGGGCGGCCAGGTGTCTGGCCACCTTCGAATGGTTGGGCGGCCAAGTGTCTGGCCGCCTTGGGTTTTGGGCGGCCAACAAGGTGACCTTCCAGGTGGGTGAGGGCGGCCAGCACCCTCGCCTTCTAGCAAGCTTGGCGGCCATCCTAGTGGCCTTCTAGGAGATGAGGGCGTCCAGCACCCTGGCCTTCTTGAGGTGTGGGCGGCCAACTATGTGACCTTCTAGATATCAGTGAAGAGAATGTATATAGTACCTCAAAAAATTTGTCTCGGGAGATCACGCCCCCGAACCCCCGACCTTACGAGCAAGGGGGCGCTACCCCCCTGCAACCCCCTGCCAACTTACCGCGAAGTTGGATCTGTGAAGGGACAAGGTGGAGCCTACCTAGACAAGGATGAGACCCCACACTCTCAATCAACCAAGAGGAAGTGTCACTTCTATGATGACTAAACAAAGTCCGCGGGATGTTCAAAATCAGGCTTCTACACCTGCCTCTTCACTTTCGTGTTTATAAGTGGATAGATAGGAAATCAATTAATTTGTAAGACGATTACACAAAATCATACATCACGATGCCCAGCAAATATTACTTAAAAGTTGGCCTCAAAAACCCTACAACCTTTTGGGTCAACAAATCAAAAAAAAAGAAGAGAGACTTGAATATCGAAGGGGAAGTGCATGGCTTCTTGGCATCTTCTCTTTACTTCGTTGAAAGATCACCCATAATTAGAGCATTCCATATTCATCGTGGATTTGGAATTAGAATCAGAATCTTACGTGGTTGGAGTACTCATAATCTTTCTTTTTAAGAAGGGATCGACTCATATATTAATAGTTACTAATTAGGTCAAGAAAACCCTTTTATTGTTTTGGTCACATCGAATATAAGTACCCGTAAATAAAGAGATTGATTAGGAGTTCAAAGGGTTTTATATGCCATCGGTGCATGCTCTAATTCAGCAGAACCCTTCATCTAGTGTGACATTTACGTCTCTTCTTATTAAAATTATGGAGACTAAATTCTTAGAAAGTAGGAAACAATACATATAGATGAAGGGATGATATGAACTAAAGTACTAGAGAGAGAAAATGGAGTAAACAATCTCCATCCTCAGAGTAGATCACTATCTCAAAGAACTTATATTATTTGGAGTTGTAGTTTTATCCATAGTTGTCAAGGCGGTGAAGTGACTCACGATGTATTACTTGAGGTCTCTAAGCACCTAAGGGCCACTTTGATAAAAGGGTAAGCTAGGTTAGGGTGAGTTACTCGGGAGTGAGATGACTTAATCTTGATTTGACTCTTTTTATCTTAACCGAGATTGGTTAGGGATAAGCTTAAATTTTTTCACTCCAACCAAAAGAGTAGAATAAGTCACTCGGGGTGAGCCACCTAGGGTGACTTACTCGCCCCTAACCTATCCCTTTATCAAAGTGGCCATAGGTGTTTAGGCGCCTACCTAAGGGTTGTCTAGGCACCAAATTCATAAGAACTAGTGAGCAAGGAGTGTAGAGAAAATTCTGTATAGAAAAATTTATCATGATTATTAAAAATATACGAAACAACACTAATACAACATATAAATCGAAAGTAGTAAAAAGTGACATTGCAACGAAGAATAAGGTTGCATATCAAATAAAAAACACAACTTACTAAAGTCATGGTTCAGGAGTAGCATCGTGTGTGTCTTAATTTGTGTGGAAAGTGTGTATATTAAAGAACATAAGGGCCTATTGTAGCAAAGGCCCTATCTAAGTAGTGTGTAGAATTTGATTTATCTTTAATCTAACCTTATATCATGGATCGATCAGCATGGTCAAATGGTGGGGGGGGAGGGGGGGTTCAAAGGCGAGGGCATAAAGATAGACACCTTGGACTGCTTGACTTGCAATGGGTTTTACTGATTGGCGCCGTCTAAGCAGACATCTCCGTAACTATAATTTTATATTGCACCGCACGCAATACATTTTTTTATTTTTTAAATAAAAATTAAGGTTGGCCCAAATTTGATCTACATGTCCGTACAGTCGATTGATGTTCAGACGACTAAAAAAATAAAATCAAACGTCGTAAAGGGGCCAAAATTGGTATGTACAGTGCCAAACGTGGCATCAAATATTTAACTTTTTTTTTATTTTTTTCGACTGCTCGATTGCCAATGGGATGATAGGAATCAGATTGAGACCGGCCTATTTTATATTCTTTTTGTTCCTTACACTGTTGATTATGTAGCAAGTCTGATTCTCTGGGGTTTGATGAGATCCATAAAAAAAATAGCATTTTGTTGTTTTCAACGTTGCTATCTCGACTATATATACTGCAATCAATGGAAATATTTTTTAAAAAAATCATGATAATAATCCATCTTGATCAACTAAGTCAACTAAAAGGGAAGAACGTATCATTGCATCCAAATGCACGCACCAATCTACACCGATTAGAAAAATATCGCAAGATCCCTCGATAAGAAAAGAAGAAATAAAGAAGCCCCACTTTTTAGAAATACATCTAAAGGTGCGCGTATGGTGTGATCTTTCCCTCCCGGAAAGGAAAGGAGAAGACTGTTGTCGAAGCCCACGCGCACGAAGATCGGAGATCTACCACTCGAATCGGAACCTCCAGGCAGAGGTCCACAAATTGGACGGTCTAGATCACCCATGTCTACCTTCAACGGCGGCCTTTCCCCACGTCGGTTGTGGTGCATTGGACCGCGACAAGACCTCCGCCTTTTGTGGTGTCGAAGGGACGGGGAAGATGTGCCATAGGAGTAAAGGCGCGGGAATAAATATTTTCTTTTTAGTTACTTATTATAGTTTTCGTCCCCGGCAATCCATTCTATAGTAACAATCAGCCTCATAATATAATTATTTATAAATAAGACGTCAGGTTCTTCTAACTGTTCTAAGTGTAAAAATTCCTTCCGATTGAGCAACGTCTAAGAAAATATACTATTTTGAAGAATATTTCTTCCACTCGTCACTAGTTTTTCCTCATTTTTATCTTTTCATAGGGTTTTTAACTAAATAGTTATATTAGAGGGAATTTTATTTTTTTATAGGGACTTATTCCTAGCAAACCCTTCTTAAAATTATAATCCCATGAATATCATTATTAAAGAGAAATTTTAGTGTTGTTCTTATATTAGCATTTAGTGGATTAAATTTAATGTAAATGTGTTGAACTCTTTATTATTTTTTTTGTCACTCTCATCTTGACTATCTAGACAGTCACGTTATGAAACTTGAATTCTATGCCATTGAACTCAAGCTGAGCAACTTAAATTTTGACTTTTTGACTCAAAGACACTTAAATTTGACTTGGAGCATTGAGCTTAAATTGACTTTTATTGTTGTTATCTTTTAAATCAATAAAAAAATAAGTAATGTGACATCATTACATTATTTATTTTTTTATTTAAAAATATTTATACAATTATAATTTTAAGAAACAATTTTAATATTCAAATAATAATAAGTTATCTAAAAAATTAAAAAAATAATTTTCAGATGAACATGCAATGATTTTTTTAGGGGGGCGCCGCGAGGGGTTTTTTTTTTTTTGATCCGTACGGCAGCAGAAATAGCTGCGTGAGGGGAGCCTCGAGTGTGGTGGGGGAGTGTGTGTGTGGGCCCCCCCTCCTTCGCTGGCATTAGCGGACGACAGCTGGTCGCGTACGGCGGCGGATACGCAGCTGCCGTCGCCGCCCTCCACCCCCGCCCCTCAATTATTTACCAAAGCCTTATTCTCCGAAATCCCTATAATGCCCCTCAACGCCTCGTACCCCACCCCCCGCACCCTAGCTCGCCCCCCCATTGGCCGCGGGATCGCGCGTGCCGCGTCCGATCGCCATCAGGCGGTCGCTGTCTCCTGCGGGCGGGGGGATCTCCTGTGGGCCTCACCCACAGCGCGGGGGGGTCGCCGCCCCCGGTATTGGCCAGCTGGCTACGTCGGTGGGCTTGGGTCACCTGACCATCTTGACGTGGGACCCACGAGGCAGTTGGAGCGCTAACCCCCTCCACCACCACATCATCACGTCGCTTTCAAAGCATATGCCCGACACGAGTCCCACGGGGGCAAATCCGTAATTTCGTCTTGTGAAGATTTTCTCACATTTTTCTCGTTAGATTTTTATTTATTTATTTATTTTTTTAACACTCTCTTCTGCTCGTGGGAGCGCGCACCGCTTCGCTTCTTCTGCTACTTGAAAAGGCCAAACCCCCACACACACTCTCTCTCTTTCTCTCTCTCTCTAGCTTTCTGGGTTCCGCCCGCGCTGCGGCTGCCGGGCGCCGCGGTCGGCAGGCGGGAGAGGACCCCCCTCCGACGGTGGTCCGGTGGGGGCGATGGATAGCGGTTGTGGGATGGGAGCGTGGCTTTGCATGGGTTGAAGTGGTGCTGGTGCGGGGGTGGAGGGGGTGGGGATGGGGAGGGTGGGGGCGGCGGCGGCGGCGGGGTGTGCGGTGGCTGCGTGTGCGATCGCGGTGGTCCTGGTGGGGAGGAGGGTGAGGAGCCGGAGGCGGTGGGGGCGGGCGGTGAGTGTTCTGAGGGAGTTCGAGGAGGGGTGCGCCACCCCCATCGGGAGGCTGCGGCAGGTGGTCGACGCGATGGTGGTGGAGATGCACGCCGGGCTGGCGTCCGACGGCGGGAGCAAGCTGAAGATGCTGCTCACCTTCGTTGACAGGCTCCCCGACGGGTATGACGGAGATTTCGCGACCTGTTCCACCAGTCCTCGCTCTCTCTCTCATCTTCTGCCTCTCGCTTCTGTTTCGTACCTTCTTGTGGCGCTTTCTTACGAAATTTTTGGGTGTAGTAAATGGCTCGAGGTGGGGGCGGCCAATTGGTCAAGTTGGAAACCTCCGCATGTTTGTGCCTCCAGTGGCTTGCAGTTGGTGCTGTCTGTAACCATGGATGCTGTTTCATATGCTGCGATTCTTTTCTTTCTTTCTTTTTTGAACATGTTTGTTGTAGCAAGCTATGTTTTTTCCCCCCTATTGAATGGTATTGTGAATCTTATGTTACAAGAGAGCGTTTACGTTTCTTTGTCAACTTTTCACTGGAAATTTTCTGATTAAATGAGGGAAGTGTTCCATGCTGCAGAAGAATCGGTATTTATCAAACTAATGTCAGATTGAGTCTTGCATGTGTCAGTAGCTTTTTCTTAATCTTTCTATTTTTGCACGGTTGTAGTTGTTGGACAATGTTCGGCTACTTTGAGATTCGCGACGAGGGTTCAGGGTTTTCTCCTTTCAATGCTTGTGATTAATGGGTCAACTTGAGCATTGTTTTATGAATTTGTGTGTTTTGCTTGTTCGTTTCAAGTTCTTTCTGTAGGATAGTTTGTACTTTTGTAAACAGTCATTCTCTTTCCTTCTTGACTTCCCGGTCTAGAATTTTTCAATTTGGGTAACACATGTATATGTCTTGCATCATCTTAATACAGATAGATATTATTCAATGTGTAGGCTGGACTATCAATAAGTCTTAGCGGGTTTTAGTTTCTGGTGATTAGAAATACGTGTTTGCTATTTCTGGGGAAAATGCATGAAAATGAGACCCCACATTTGCATTCGATCCCGAGATAGAGAACATGGTGGGAATAATTCCCTGGATCTATTTCCTCCATCGGGGGAGGTGAGGAAATAGATCCCAGGAGAGAGAGGAATATTCTGAACATCTGGGGTTTTTTTTTTCCAGCTACCAATTTACGCTTTTGCAAAGCTCGTGAAAATCGGTTAGAAAAATAAAAGCACAAGGAAATTTGGCAAATGAAAGCCTCCACTTACTCTTCTTCTTACAATGGCTAGTCACTTTCTAGTTATGGATTTAGTGGTTTTCTCCAGTAAAAAAAATTCAATTTATATGTGTTTGGTTATCAAAATTACTTTTTCCATATAGTGATTACCTCCTCGCACCTTCGCATCCTTTTGCTTGTGAGTGACTTGCCATCTGGTTGGCTTTTCCATTTCTGTTGGTTTTCTATTGAATGACTCAGCATGTTAGCTTCATGATCTTACTGACTTTGCAAATCATAGTCATCAATGTTTTCTGATTATTTTCAGGACAGAAAAAGGCATTTACTATGCTATTGATCTTGGAGGTACAAATCTTAGAGTTTTGCAAGTCCAGCTTGGGGGCAAAAGGTCAATGATCTTGGGGCATGAAGTGGAAGCCAACCAGTTCCTCATAACTTATTGACAAGTTCAACTGTGGTACTTTGACATCCAATTCATTATGTTTCCTTCTGGCCACATGTTTTATCATGGTGTTCTTATTCCCACCACATATCATGTGCTTGGTGTTGGCTTATCTCTTGGTATGAGTTTAGTGCATGCTATGCTGTATTGGAACTCAGATTAAGAATATCTTTCTTTCATGCAGGACCTGTTTGATTTTATTGCAATGACATTGAAACATTTTGTTGAAGAAGACGGAAATGGTCATGAGCTCCTTGCAGGCAAAACAAAGGAACTTGGATTTACATTTTCATTTCCTGTGAAACAAACATCTGTCTCATCGGGTGTCCTCATCAAATGGACCAAAGGGTTCTCAATAGAAGATACTGTAAGTTATGATTTTTTCAGCAATATTAACATGGTTTTTTACATGTATACCCCTGTAAACTTTGGTTTTTGCAAATATACCCCTGACTTGCATGAATTGTCAAAAATACCCCTGAATAATCCAAATAGTTGCTGTTATACCCTCACTGTAACTTAAGTGCAGTTTAAATGTTGATATGACAAATCTAACCTCAAGTTAAATTTTATAGGGATTCGATGAGATCACATGGTCTTAAGAGTATTTTTGGGTTTTTGCATCTTTTAACAGGTTTTATGGTATTTATATAGGAATAAGGACTGGAAGTGTATGAATGTAAGATGGAGGGTTTTTTTTGACAATTTATGCAAATCAGGGGTACACATGCAAAAATCAAAGTTTACAGGTGTATACATGTAAAAAACCCTAGTAACATTGTAATTCTTGTGTAATATTAACATCTTTTCCTATGACTGTCATCTGTTTTTGCAATTTACTCATGGACGTAAATATCTTGTATATGTGCCAACCTTAAATTTTCAATAATTTAATCCTGTCTTCTTTTCTGCATCTAGAGTGATGGGATTGTCTCTATCTGCAGGAGACTCTGTTGAGAGTTTTTGGGGGAGGGATGTAGGGACGTGATACGAAGTTTCTGTAGCCAGGAAACTAGAAGATGTTTGTTTGCTTTCTAAAAAGTTCTTTAACAACTTGAAGCGAATGAATGGTAGATGAAAAGGTGAAGACAAATAGGACAATGAATGGAATGAATCAAAGAATATGGAACCTTGAAAAGTTAACCATGTCCTGATGCCACTTCATGTAGGATTGGTTGATCTCACAACACTCCCACAAGGGTTGAAGGTGGTCACTCACCATGGTCTCTCACCAAATCCATGAGGAAGACAAGTTTACGTAACAGTCATCATTAGCCCTGACCAGGGCTCAATTCTTCCTTATATGATGTACAGATTAAAACAACCTCAATCGTGTCTTTGAATCCTTAAAGAACCTATGCATATTAAATGAAGAGAAGGCACATACATTCCAAGTTTATGGGTGGCGCATATGGCAAGCATGCTACAAAGGCATGAAAAGGAACTGCGATCGAAGAAGCTGAATAGAGAGACAAGCTATGCCCGCTTTATTATCGAAAGAGGTGCTTGCGAGGGTTGAGGAGGGTGACAGCATGACTCAGGCCCAGTGTGCCTTTTCTAAAATGAAAATATGCATTCATCTACTTTTCGTTTTCTTTGGTGTGGTACTTCATATAATAGCTCGGTGGAAGTTTTCTATGCATGGATATGTTCAAATTGCTTGTTTTATATACATGAAAAATGCTTACCACGATTAGAATATGATTCCATTTGGGATTTTAGAGCATAAATTACATAAACTAGCTCCAATTAGAGGTTTTGAGTTCATCATTGACTCTAGGTTCCTCCCTCTCTCTTCTCAAATCTTGTTAACTATCTTTGCTCTAGCCTGCATCTCAGGCTTGGAATTATGGATCTTGAACTTAGTGACTAATGCCCGGTCTTGTGTTCAGGTTGGGAGAGATGCTACTCGATGTTTAGAAGAAGCTATGGTTAGGTCAGGGCTGAACATGCGGGTGGCAGTGTTGGTATGATTGAATTTTCATTCCCTTTATGACTTTTTTTATCATATAGAGAGCCACTATTGCCCTAATTCTATTTCCATGCAAAACATAAATATTATCTCTCCTGATTCTCCACACGACCGTGTTCATGTTAAAAAGCATTTGATCAGTTATTTCTTAAGGAATTATAAGGGAAATAATCAAATGGCCAATGAGTGTGGTGCTTCTGTCTTTTATATGTATGCTGTACCTTGTTCCAGAGAACTTTTCATCACCCTGATAATTTATGACTTGAGGATGAATCATCACTATGATAATCTTTGCTACTTATACCTGAATACTGTTGTAAACCATGAGGAGTTACAGCTTCTGGCCAGTCATTGGATTGTTTGCATTGTTGAAAACACATGTTTGGTTTATCTGTGCTGATAATCAGCTTGAGTTTAAAGGGGACACATTGATATCAAAGAAAGCTGATATATTCATTACACATTGATACCCTGCCGTCACCGCTGGGCTTTGGCTCAGATGGTACCAGGTAGGGGTTTGGGTGGGCAGGGTTTGTTGCATTTGGCTGAACTGTAGTGGCAGAGCCCCTAAAAAAGAAACATTGATACCCTGCCGTCAATCCTTATTTTTCTCCATTGCTTTTTGTTTGGATTCATTTTAGACTCAGACTGTACCCCTGGATTGCAAGCTGATCTGCTCAAAGATTGTCCATCCCAGTGACATCATGACAATTGGTCATGAATATCCCAACACAAGGAGGTCCATACATCGTCAACCATATCCGATTGGAAATTGCATGTATCAGACTGGGCCTTGTTGCCTCATGTAGGGAGGTCCCGAGTTCGACTGCTAGGGGGGAGGGTGGTGGTTACCTGGCTCACATTTAATCCTCGAGGTATGTGAGCCTGGGTTTTGCTAGCCTTGCTAGGTTCCCCATCATCAGAAAAAAAAGAAACAGTTGCAATATGGGCAAAGGCATAAAAGTGGAAAAATAGGATCAAATCTGCAAAGAATGATTTTCTTATAAATTTTTGGGGGAATTGAAATTTTCTTCTAGGACATGAAAAGGAAAATGAATATCCTGTTAAGTTATTGGAGCTGAACTTTCTTCAGGGACAGGAAAGGGTAAAATGATGGGCATATGCAATGAGAAGTTTGATTTCTGTTTGGTTACTCGCAGATGAAGGATGATTGAAAATGAAAAGTTCAATTAAACCCTAGCTACTTCTATACTTATGTTTATACTCCTCCCCCCGCCTGAATTGACAGTTTTCAATGGAATCAACAATTATCCTAACCTAGAAGGATTGTACAACACGTCACCCCCCCCCCCCCCCCCCCGCCAAAAAAAAAGAGACTGTACAGGCCCTCCTGAAATGTACAATACATGCCATTTGACATTTAAATCAATATTCTTTCTAAGACAATGCTGTCATTCTCTTCTACGTCGCAAAAATGGGGTTACTAATGGACTAGGATCTTTAAACATGAACAACCTAAGTTATTAATTGTTAGGAAGTGCAACCTAAGTTGTTAGAGAGTTTGATAGTCTGGTTCATGTAAGCAGGTGAATGACACTGTGGGAACATTAGCCTTAGGTCATTATCATGATGAGGACACAGTGGCTGCTGTAATTCTTGGGACAGGTACAAATGCCTGCTATGTGGAGCGCACTGATGCAATTATCAAGTGTCAAGGCCTTCTTACCAACTCAGGAGGCATGGTATCTTTTGATTTTCAAATTTTGCTTTTAAAAAATACATTTTCTGACTGAAGTAAAGAATTGCAATTATATCTGTTAGGTTATCAACATGGAATGGGGAAATTTTTGGTCTTCCCATTTGCCAAGAACATCTTATGACATTGCACTGGATGATGAAAGTCAAAACCGTAATGAACAGGTAAATTTTAGCTATTTTGATACTACCACGCTGAGTTATCTGTGTCTGAATCTTTGTACGGTTTGCTTGATTTAGGGTTTCGAGAAGCTTATCTCGGGAATGTACCTAGGTGATATTGTAAGAAGGGTGTTATATAGAATGGCACTGGAATCTGATGTTTTTGGGGATGCTGTTGGTAATCTTTCCACTCCCTTTGCATTAAGGTTGGTTTGCTACCTCTCCTCTCTTTTCTTCTTTACACTGGGCTTTGAATATTCCTACTGTATATTTTCAAAATGTGATCCCTACTACTAGTTATAGTTCAAAATACATTGTTCTACTTGATCTTTGTATTGTGTACTTGATATTTACATTATTTTTTTCTTTGGGAGTGTGTTGAATGGAAGTCTCATTTATTTATTTATCTTTTATCTATTTGCACTTCTCATTGTCACTTGTCCTTTTCGTTGTTCTCCATCCGGATAGATGTTATTGTTTTCCAGCACATCAATCTTTTATTAGTTTGATTCCAAAGTGACAACATTACTATGGTTGTACTTTACACGTAAATTGCAATTATAAGGTTATCTTTCTAGATTGCACTGCACTTGCACTTTCATCTGGTATCTAAGGGACTGGGTGGGTTGTATTCGTGAGTGAGCATAGTATTCTGTTGGTTTTGATGCTCTTCGGATATGAGATGCGAAGTACTATGGGTCACAAGAAAATGTAGTTGTAAATGATTTGATTGGGGTTGCCTGCCTCATAAGATCTTTCAGATCTTTTTTACTCTGATGATTGGAACTAGGAAAAGAAAGCTAGCTAACTATTAGGATTAAGATTGCACTGGTCCCACTTCGATTACGACCAAACTCAAAAAAGTTCAAACTTTTTTGGTACCGAACTTACCTGTACTCAGGAATTTGTTGATTGAGCTTTTACAGATTATGGTATTACTTATTCTAAATTTATACTGATAGGAATATTCGCTGACCAACCAATGGTTTTCGTTCCAGTACTCCAATGATGGCTGCCATGCACGAGGATGAATCTCCTGATCTGAGGGAAGTGGCCAGAATCCTGGAAGAAACTCTACATGTGAGGACGCTCCTGTAATAGTGTTTTTTTTTTTTTTTTTTTTGGGGGGGGGGGGGCCTCATGTAAACTTAATAGTCCACACATGGTCTTCCCATTCTTTGTTCAGGTACATGTTCCTTTGAAGACCCGAAGGCTCGTTGTGAAAGTATGTGATGTTGTGACGCGAAGGGCTGCCCGGCTGGCCGCCGCCGGTATCGTCGGGATTTTGAAGAAGATGGGACGGGATGGTGGCGGCGGTGGTGCACCCACTGGGAGGACAAGAAACAGAACCAGGAGAACGGTGGTAGCAATAGAGGGTGGCTTGTACGTTGGTTATACTCTATTCAGGGAGTACTTGAACGAAGCCATCGGAGAAATCTTGGGCGAAGAGGTGTCCCGAAACGTCATTCTCAGGGTTTCCGAGGATGGATCCGGTGTAGGTGCTGCTCTTCTTGCTGCTGTGTATTCATCTGATAATGTAAGATTACGATAAATATATAGGGGCTCCACGATGTGTAAATGTGGAAATTATATTTATAATTTTTTACTTCCCCTTTGTGTTAGTATTTATATATCTGTTGATGTGCAGGGCCGTATTCCACGAATTCTTTGTTGGGCGGTGCCCCCATTTGGCCCATTCTTTCTTCGCTTTTTGTGTTTGATGATTGTGCGCACAGAGTTTTGGGGGTGGTGTTGTAGTCTCTTTGAACCACCAATGTTGTTGATAAACAGGAGGCGGCACGAAGAGTGCTGCTCCTGCCTCCTGGGCTCCGTCAAAGAGTCACTGCCCCCCCCCCCCCCCTTCCTTCTTTCTTGGGTAGTCTCATCGGAAAGAGAGCTTGCAGGAAGCACCCTGCCCTCTGTGCCTTCTGTTCTTGAAATGGGACGAATTGTGCAATGCACCGTGTGTGTGGTGTGGGTGTTGGGTGTGTGGATGTGGGGAGTATGTCTGGTTGGTTGTGTGCGCACGCGTGCGGATGGGGGTGTGTGTGCACTCGCGCGCATACCGTATACACTGTTAGGGTGTGTTTGTGAACATGCAAGAAGTTGTATATCACCATTCTCCATTTTGATAATAGAATAAGGAGGGTTAAGATGAGTTATTCGCACGTGGATGAGTTATTCAAATTTATAAGTTAGAATATATCGTTCGGAGTTGGACAGGGTTAAGATTTTTAATTTGGAGTTAACTCATTTCACTTTTTTCACAGGAATATTCTATCCGATCTCAAAAAGGATAAATATCAAATGTGTGTGTGTGTGTGTGTGTGCGTGTGTGTGTGTGTGTGTGGTGTTGGGTGGATGTTGTAATTAGACTGTCAGAGTGATCCATTCTTGGTTGGGTTCTATTATGCAGACCTGTACTAGAAGTCAGACTTCTGTGGTTGCTGAGACGACCCAAAGTTAGAAGGCTCGACGAGGATTTGGCTTTCTTCAGGGTTTTTGGTTAACAATGCATGGGAAATCATCTGAAAGCAATGTATCTTAAGCTCATGCATATCAAACCTATCCTCGTAATCATTTCTGGTCACACAAAATTAGCCCCGTTAGCACCCACCCATCTTAAGTTAGATACGCCATGTTAACATATATTCATCAAAAAAGTTAAGAATTTGTGAATATGAGTTCAAGAACGTTGCGATTGAAGTAGACATGTAAACGGATCAGATACGGAGCGAATAATGTGATATCCGAATTCGTATTCGATTAATAATCGAATTATCTGATTAGTAATCGAATTATCCGTCAGATATTTTATTCGAATAATTATCAAATTAATACGAATTCGAATTCAGTTCGAATTTTAAACGGATAATTATTAGGCCTACGTAGAGGTGAGTTGTGTGAGCAGTGTCAGAGCGTCGTGTGTTGTTTTCTCAAAAAAAGAAAGAGTAGAAGTTATTTTTATTTTGAGATATGTTATCAAAAGATTAGACTTCATCTTAAAAAATAGGGGATAAGTTACCAAATGGGTGTAAGTGTATTTCTTATTTGTAAATTATATTTTGAGATAAAAAAATAAAAAAGAGTAATCAAATAATATATTAAGATTTAAGTTAATTATATATAGAATATGTGTATCCTTATATTTTTATCTAAGGGTCCATATTTGGTGGGATAATATCCAACACGGATATCTCAATATTCGAATTCGTATCCGATTAATAATCGGAAATTCGATACTTGATTAAATTATCTGTCGGATATTTTATTCAGATAATTATTTGATTAAATGAATACGAATTCGAATTCAGTTCAAATTTTAAACGAATAATTACCCAACCAAGATTAAAGATGAAACTAGACTCTTTCAGACCCACCTACGCGCACATAACATGAGCTGTGCAATTCTGATTAGATGGCTGTTCTAAAGAAAGGAAATCCAACAACGCCCCAAAGCGAATGAAGGAACAGCAGGGTGCTAAATCTCCCGATCATTGCCCAATCTCCATCGGGCAACCCAGTATTTCTTGCACCCACCACCGTGTGCCAGATACGTTTTCTTTTTTTTTTAAGTGGAGTAATTTGATTTCGATGGAATGACGGTACTACTCAAAGACTTGTCGTACAGATCATATCGACCGTATCGATCATTTGTCGATACAGTATAATATAGTACCATTATATACTTAAAAAAATAAAAAAAATTATTTACCTTTGATAGGTATATATAAATAGAATTATTAATATCAATATCCATTAACTTAATTAGTCAAGATGTGTGATTAAATAGGTGAGGTCTAATATTAAAAATCTACGTTGAGCATATTTTTAAAATATTTTTTATTTTGATTTAATTCGTTTGGTAATAATACTTGTGGGTAGACTTGGCAATTATCCGTTTAAAATTCGAACAGAATTCAAATTTGTATTCGTTTAATCGGATAATTATCCGAATAAAATATCTGATGGATAATTTAATCGGATATTTTGCTATCAATTGGAATTAAGCTTATGAGTCATACTATGAAACTTTGGGAAAGAGTAATTGAAAAACGCCGCCAATGTATGACTACTGTATCGGAAAATCAGTTTGGTTTTATGCCAAATAGATCTACTACAGAAGCTATTTTCTTACTACGGCAGCTAACGGAGAAGTATAGAGAGATGAGAAAAGATTTGTATATAGTTTTTCTTGATTTAGAGAAGGCGTACGATCGAGTACCGAGAGAATTGATTTGGTGGACATTAAGAAAGAAAAGAATCTCTCAAGGATATGTTGATTTGATTAAAGATATGTACGGCGGTGCTATTACTAGTGTTCGAACTATTGCTGGGGAGACTAGTGAATTTCCCGTTTCTATAGGTTTGCATCAAGGTTCTGCACTAAGTCCGTATCTCTTTGCCTTAGTTATGGATGAAGTAACTAAACAATTGCATGAGGATATCCCTTGGTGTATGCTATTTGCAGACGATATTGTTTTAATTGATGAGAGTATTGATACTCTAAATGCTAAGTTAGAGCGTTGGAGACTTGCCTTGGAGTCTAAAGGTTTTAAAATTAGTAGGAGTAAGTCAGAATTTATGCACTGTAATTTTAGTAATGGGAGAGTGGTTCAGGAAGACATAGTTCTAATTGATGGACATAACATTCCGAAGAGTAGTAGCTTTCGATATTTAGGGTCTATCATACAAGAGAATGGGGAGATTTATGATGACGTTACACATAGGATTAAGGCAGGCTGGTTAAGATGGAGAAGTGCATCATGTGTCCTTTGTGATCGTCGTATGCCTGTGAAACTCAAAGGGAGGTTTTATAGAACGGCTGTGAGACCTGCTTTGTTATATGGTACCGAGTGTTAGGCAGTACGAAAGGAACACATACACAAAATGTGTGTAGCAGATATGAGGATATTGAGATGGATGTGTGGCAAGACTAAGAAAGACAAGATTAGGAATGAGCGCATCCGTAAGGACTTAGCGATAGCTCCAATTGATAGCAAAATGAGAGAAAATAGACTCAGGTGGTTTGGACATGTGTTTCGTCGCCCTAACTCAGCGTCGGTTAAAAGATGTGACCAAATCTTAGTGGATGCTAGTAAAAGAGCTCGAGGAAGACCTAAAATGAGATGGTGCGATGTTATTAGGAAGGACATTAGTTCCTTGAGTTTAAATATGAATATTGCACTTGATAGAAATCTTTGGCGGAACAGGATTCATGTAGCCGACCCCAATTAATTGGGATAAGGCTCTGATGATGATGATGATGATGATATCCGATATCCGATTATTAATCGGATACGAATTCAAATATTGAGATATCCGTGTCGGATATTATCCGACCGAATATGAACCCTTAGATAAAAATCTAATGATATACATACTATATATATAATTAACTTAAATCTTAATATATTATTTGATTATTCTTTTTTATCTTTTTTATCTCAAAATATAATTTAAAAATAAGAAATTCACTTACACCCACTTGGTAAGTTATTTCCTATATTTTAGGATGAAGTCTAATCTTTTGATAACATCTCTCAAAATAAAAAAAACTTTCACTCTTTCTTTATTTTTTTGAGAAAACAATATATGATGCTCTCACACGGCTAACACAACTCACACCTAAGTAGGCCTAGTAATTATCCATTTAAAATTCGAACCGAATTCGAATTCGTATTTATCCGATCGTTATTCGAAAAAAATATCCGATGGATAATTCGATTATTAATCGGATACGAATTCGGATATCACACTATCCGCTACGTATCCGACCGTTTACAGGTCTACTTGTGGGAGATTCTTCGATTTAGGCCGTAAAATATTAAAATTTTAAAAATTCTTCTGATTTAAAATAGTTTTCACTTTTAAATTTCACTTTATAATTTTAATATTTTAAATATAATTTTAAAGAATTATAATATATTTAATCAATAAAATTTAATAAAATTAATTTAAAACATAAATAAAAGTAAATGAGATGAAGATGAATAATGCTCGGGTATGTAGTGTTTTGTAATTTACGATAGAGCTGCCAATGGGCCGGGCCGAGTCGGGTTTAAGTCGACCCGACTCAGATCCAACTCATCAATTTTAAACCCTATCCCAGACCTGGGCTCGAGCTATGTAAAGCCGAGTTGGGCACAACTTCTTCACAAGCCTAACTTTAGCCTGACTTAACTCGACTCGACAAATTAAATAAAATAATATATATAAATATAAAATTTATAATATTATTAAATTATTTATAATTTTAGATATTAATATATTATGATAGAGATTTTTATTTTTTAATTAAATAAAATTAGTTATTTTTTATTTCTAATTAAATAAAAAAATTTGAAGAGATAAAAAAGAAGAATAGGCAGAGCTGGCCAGTGGGCAGAATTTAAAGTCTTGGTCTAACCCGCAGGCCTAGTTGGGCTGGACTTTTAAGCTCAACTGAGAATTCGCAGGCCAAAAAGAGCCTGACGACTCGGCCTAGAATGAAGGCAAGCAGCAGGCCTGTCGGGTCGACTTGACCTATTGGCGGCCCTAATTGACGGGTTTATTAGACCATATCGGCCCAATTAAGGGACCACGGGTCGAAAAGGGGCTGACGGCCCGGTCGAGAATGAAGCCAAGCCCATAGGCCTATCGAGCCAGTCTGACCTATTGTAGCTCTAATTGGCGAATCTATTAGGTCACACATTTTTTTGAAAATATAAACAACTTTTTAATGAATTTTATCAAAATTTATTTTATATTAAATAATATAGTTTAAATTATAAATTTTAATAAAATAATATATATGTTAAAAATTATTCTATCTCTCCTCCCCGTATCTCATCTAGAATCATTATCAAATGATGCAGATGAAAACCCATTTTTTAAAAAAATGTGATCATTCTAAATATTGAACCGACGGCCTCACCACTTCACATAAATGTGCCAATCAACTAAGTTATGAAGTCATCTTATACATTTTATCTATGTAAAATATATTAAAAATATATAGATGTTAACACCAAATCGACCCGAATCGCTCGTCCCGCATGTACCGGTGAGTGTACCACCCTAAATCAGTCCGGTACGGAGCGGGACGTACGGTTCTGTGCGATACGTAATGAGTCGGTTGCGTACCACGTGCCGCATGTACTGACTTTTCTCTGGTACGATCTGGTACGTGTCGTTCGCCTCGTAACGGACTAGTTTGTAAAACTCTACTACTGCCATGCAAGTAGGTTCCTCCGAAAATTTTGACCATATAATAATATTATTTTCCCCCTTTTATTTTGACAACGGAGAACTTAGCGCATTAATACTTGGTCTACACAGTGTGATAGATTTGAGTTCAAATTCAATGACATCTAACTCACGTGCATCATATTTTCTCAAGACTAATAAACTCGGATTTGCATCCTTTAAAGATTAAATGTGAGCCAAGTAAGTATCAGACTCACATCTCTTGATGATTAAATGTGATTCAAATAAACGTCTCTCTTGAGAGTCAAATTTGGGATCTCTCTATAATGAGGTGAGATCCTTATCAGTCGACTAACTCGAGGTGCTCTTTTGAATCCTCGACGATGATGTTCGTGTGCCACCGACAGTAGAGTAACATTCTTCAAATTGAATATATATTTAACATGTTCATTATAACAAATTATAGCATGTGCATGGAAGAGCACGTAATTAGACTTGACATCATGGTGGCCTAGTCGATCTAAACTCGAATAGGATGGTGTTTACTGTTTGGTCATCCACTTTGTTTTTGTTAAGTGCAACGTTGAAAACGGGTTCCGTGTGAGTACTTAGCAGATATAGGTCATCTGGCCGGGTCCGACATTGTGCCCGGTGGGCGTGCTATTCCTATTAGGATAATTCCCAAGTGAGAGCTACTCAGGAACTTCGTTTCACAGGACAAAATATAATTAAGGCGCCCTTTGATAATCGGTTGGTTGGTCGGTTGTCGAGGACTTCGTGAGAGGGGGTGTCTCTCCCCTCACACAGAAGACCTCTATTCGACCTTATTCGACCAAAAAGATCGAATAAGGTATCTTATCAAATTTTCAAAGAGGGTATAAGAGAATTGATATACGAGTGAATGGATAAATAGGAGAATGATAAGGTAAGAGCGTGAGTTAAGGTCCATTTTGATTGAGATTATGGAGAAGGATGGTGAGATTTCAATCATTGAAATCTCTAACATCTACGTAATCTTAATCAAATAAAGCATGATCATCTTGATTTTTGTGCCCAAACAAATTATGTAAATAGAGAGAGAGAGATAGACACATTATGGTGGAGAGAAGAAAATCCATAGAAACTCACTCGGCGGATTTTCAAATCCCACGGCTCCAAAAACCCTGTTCAAACCCCAACCGACCATTTTAATGAGTCATTTACGCCATGTTAAAACCACATTTACAAAGGGATTTGAGAAGGGCATCGGTGACGAGGTCTCCGGTGGCCACCCGAATTTGCCCGAGGCCAAATGAGATTTTTTTAAAAAAAAATCTTGGACCACACTGCCAATTGTAATTGTAGAGATTTTTAAAAAATTCCTCTCTCTTTAAGCCCAAACAAGCGGGTCCTTAGTCTCTACATTGGGACCTAGAGTCCTCTTGGCATTGGGTGCTCTCCCCTTAGGTTCCTATAAATAGGACTCTCTCTCTCTCTTCCAACTTATAGACAATATCACTATGGATCCTCATTGGAAAGGTTCTCATAGTCTATATGTTGATCTCTACGTGAGAAGAACCTCGATTCGTTTTCCTATTTAAGGTATAGAATGACTTGTTGTATATTTTGATGCGAAACAAATAATGCAAACCCTCCCTCGCATTGTCCACTTCATTGGAAGGGTCCCGTGAGTATTAAATACGTTGATCGCACGTAATTCAATGTCATCGTGTACATAGTTCGATGCACTCTTGTAAGAGTGAAAAATAATTTATAAGAAAAAAATAACTCAGTGAAAAATAATTCACAAGAGTAAAAAATAATATATAAAAAGTAAAAATAGTCCATAAATTCATAGGGGTGAAAAATAATTTAACAGACTACTAGTTAAATGAACGCGCTTCGCTCGTGAGTATACTTTGAGATTTTTAAAAAATTATAATAACATTTTCAGTCATTTTGATCGATGGCAAGAAAAATAAGTAATCAAGAAAAACAAACTAAATGTGTGAGATATGATTATAAAAAACGAATGTTACTATTACAATGTACAAATGATGAGACTAACTTTATCTTAACAGCTCATTCATGTCATAAGAAAGGGCAAAGCAATATAAAACTTTACGTCACATTATAGCAAAAAAATAAGCAAGGGAATAATCTTCTACCAAAAGATATCATAAATAAGCATCACAGAACCAGTGTACCAAGTCCGGCTCCTTTAATAAAATCTGCCGACTTCTGAATGTATATATATATGCGATGTTATCTTTTTCCACAGATTAATTAACATCCTGCAATTTTATTTCTCTATCAAGCACATTGGATATATAAATCTTGCATCATACGCGGTCCAGACAGTTGACGACGTATTATCATATTAAAGATTTAAAGGAGAAGATGGGGAGGTATGGACCCGCTCGACACATAGCAGACATGCGCGTGCGATAGACATAACGCTAAGATGAGTATTAATTTAAGTCAAGTAGGTGGAGGCAGATATACGGCAAGCTACAACACAACCAGCTCATATTATATATCAAAGAGCGTGAATTTAGTTTGAATTTTTTTATGTTAAATAATGAAAGTTTAGACATTAAATATATAATACATAAATAGTTTAAAAATATACTACAGAACTAAAATACATAAATGGTAAACTCATACTGGATTGAATGTCAAAACACATAATCTATTTTAGTCAAATTCTAGAAACAAGTCCCATTTTAGTTAAGTAACAAGTCTAACGTCGAGGACGCTATAAGAAATACTTATAGGTAGTGAACAGTAATGGTACAAAAAAAAGGTGATGAAACAATTATTTGTTTGACTGTATAGAGGTTCATTAGGACAACTATTACAAGAGGAATGTCTCTTTGCTAGTGCATCGCTGGCAGATTATTTTCAAAAAAATTTGTCAGAATTCAACTGAGAATCTCAGGGTGATAGAACTCACACTTGACCAAGGGTGATGAACAGTATCATCGAAGTTTGACTTTTGCTTTGTTTCTTTCTTTATTTGATGTCAATATATCACCACCAGTAAGTGTATTGTAGAGACTCAAACCAAATGTTTGCTGCCCTTCTATGAGAAGTACAGAGTGATAGGGACGTGGGTGGCATGGTATTGGCTACAGGCAACAGCCGATGATGGAGGCATTCAGAACTGACAGTTGATAGAGGTATGCAATGCACTCCAACCCAAAGCATTATAGATTATGACCACCAAAACCAATCTATGGGCCTGCTAGCTATATATGAGGTCCTTATCTAAAAGAGAACTTAACCAATACTCATTTTCCCAAGTAACAATTTATCTCAGTGATATTCCCAGATTGAAAGGCAATTCCCTAATTTGCTATCAATGACAGTGGACAAGGGAAACTTAAATTTAGACAGACGAGGGGTCACTCTGCAATTTATTGTAGTACTCTGAACTGTTGAATGTAAAAGATGCAAACTTAGTACTATGGATCATGAAATTTGCGACCGCTTTCTTTCAAATTATAATGACAATACGGTTGAAATGTACATATAAATATAAATATAAATATAAGATAGACCCAAAGTCATCCTAAGGTGAGAATCTGTTAAAAAATTTCAAAAAAATAAATAAATGTTACACTATAATTACAGTCGTAAGCATACTTCTAGAAAAAAAAATCTGAACCTCAACCTGATCCGCATCTGTATCTAATTTATATCATACTGGTTTTGTGGATTCAACATGATATCAGAATATGGTCTTGGCCCAACTTCATATATTTCTTATCTTGCCATCTCCACCTAATTAATATCCACGGCCCATCTTGACCATGAGGGAGAGTGTAAGAATATTTGGGCATAATCCCCTGGACAATAGTCCCGTATTGGTTAAATGAGTTATGATTCATGTGCTTATGACCTTGGGTCTGTGTATCTCAACATTACAATTTTGTGGATTCAATAGACGTCGAGAGATTCTAACAAATAAATGTTTGTTGGAATATATAGATACCGCTTTTACTTTTTATCGGTAAGAAAATATAAATTAAGACGGTATAAAAGTTGAAGCTAACAAAAAGGATCTTAAAGATGCCGCAGGGAGTCGATTAATAAGAATACCGAAAATCTTCATGTTGTTGATTTCACAATCTTTTTTTTTTGTCAGAAAACCTTGTTAATCCAAGTGCTATTTTTTATAGTCAAAGAAAGTGTCGCCATACCATCGATTCCGTTAATCAGAAGAAACATCACGAATAAAAAATTTATATCTCAGTCCTTAGTCGTTCCACATTATAATTCTCCAAACCCTCGTCAAGAAAAATGCTGACTTTGGTCAGATAATATCGATAAAAAATAGTTCTTTTTCTCCCCTGCTCAGGAAAATTAAGTCTCGCCACAACGTTGCGATGTTCATCAGATGGGACAGTTTGGATAAAAATACAATCCCCGCGTAAAAGGGCAGAGGCAGAAGTCGGGTCGAGATAATCAAACCGGAACTCAATTTAAAAGTTAAACATGAGTCTTTACATGTTTTGAGGATGACAACACTATGAGCCTTTGTGGAGAACAAAAATATTTCTCTGTGAAAAAAAAATCCTTCGAGTCACTTCAGTTATTTTCAGGGGTTGTCTTCGTGTCGTTACTTGTTCCATCGCGTGCTGAACACTGCAGCACCTCGTGCTGCTTTCTGTGCCACCTCGTGTCGCTCCATCTGTGTCACCCCTATGTCTTCGAGTCTTATGTTCTGGCCAAGTCTATACAGCCTCATCTTTACCTTCGTTCCAAGCCAAAGTCTACACATTCGTTTCCTTGGGCAAAGTCTATACATCGTGGCCTTGAACTCTCATGCAGTCTGTACACTCTTTATTTCAAAGTTTGTACATTGTTGCCTTGAAGCCGTTCCCAGTCTATACATCCTGTTGAACGCAAAGTCTACACATCGCCTCACATCATATGAATTGTACGTTGCAAGTGTCTTTCTTGCTTTGTGACCACACTTCATGTCGGTTTCTATTTTCGTCTTCGAGTTGGTTTCAGTCCATGTTGTTTTCGTGGCGTCCTCGTCTTCGAGTCGTTCGTTAGTTCGAGCAATCTTGTATTCGAGTCGTGTTTTATGTCTTCGTGTTATCTTTTGTGTTTTATGTCTTCGTGTTATCCTTTGTGTTTATGTCTTCGTGTTATTTTTTGTGTTTTATGTCTTCGTGTTATCTTTTGTGTTTGTGTCTTAATGTTATTTTTATGTCTTCGTGTTGCTTCTTTCTATCTTCTTCCAGGTTTCCTCTGATCGCGTGTCTTACTACCGTTTTACTCCGTGTTATTTCCTTCTCACCTCGTGCTGTTCTCATCTGACCTCGTGTCGTTCCCTTTGTAGTGTTAGCTTTATTATTGTGTATCTCGTGTCGTTCTCTTTTTACCTCGTGCTGTTCTCATCTGACCTCGTGTCGTTCCCTTTGTAGTGTTAGCTTTATTATTGTGTATCTCGTGTCGTTCTCTTTTTACCTCGTGCTGTTTTCATCTGACCTCGTGTCATTCTCTCTTTATTTCGTACTGTAATAATCTTGTGTATCTCATGTCGTTCTCAGTATAGTGCATCTCGTATTGCTATCACATACCTCATGCAGTTTTAGTTTTTGTGGCCTTGAGTTTTAATGGTTTTAATTTCTTTGCAGGAGAAGAAGAAGGTGGTCCGAGGAAGAATATTCCCCAGTGACTGAGCTGCACGTGATCCAATGCTAAAGGAACCAATGATATAAAGTCACGTGGCAAGAAGGTTCTGGATCAAGTGTGGGAGGCACACGCATTCTGCACCTTATCCACCTGCTGCTGCTATATATTGAAGCCTTCGTCCATAGATGAAGATTGATCGAAAGGGAAAAAGAAAAAGCAGAAGTGCAGAGAGTTCGATCCAGCAAAAGAAGAGAAGAAAATAGAGGGCAGAAACTGAAGAAGAGGAAGAAGAGAGAATAGCAGAGAGAGTGAGAGAGAGAGAGAGCTCGAAGCTGAGAGTTCAGAAAGAAGAAGAAGAAGAAGGTTTCTGGTTTCAGGATCAAATCCGAACCAGTTTGCTCTATTGTGAGCTATATTCCGTGTTTCATCGTTCCAGCATTCAGTCTGCTGTATCTTTTTTAGTTTCTTGTTTTTGATCTTTCTTTACTGTTCTAGTTTTATCTCCGAGTCTCAGGTTGAGATCGGTGGTCCTCCTGTTCTGTTGGTTCGGGAGAAGGGAGACGCTGTCTCCAGTTGCAAGTGGCCGTGTGCTGCTTGTGAGTTCCCTCTGGGCTTCAGAGGAAGAGAGACCTTGGTCTCTGGGTCTAGTGACTGCAGATCACTAGTGTTCCCTCCGGTTGGAGGAAGAGGAACTTGTTTCCTAGTTTCTAGGGACTTGGAGTCCTTAGGGTTCCCTCCGGGTGTGGAGGAAGAGGGGAGGGTGTTCCCCTGGTCAAGCTGTGAATCAGCCGTTGTCGCAGACTGAGTCTGCTTGGCTAGCCGGTGCTAGTGGAAGCCTCACTTCGGTTTGAAGTGAGGGGTGGACGTAGGCAGACTGGAGGTCTGATCGAACCACCTTAAAAATCACTGGCGCAGTGTGTTTGGTTTCTATTCTGGCTTTGGATCTTTTCGGTAGATGCTTGTCTAGGCCGATCCATCTCTATCTTCCTAGCTGATCGTTCTGCGTGATTAGTGTTTGACCGTTAAGATGTTTTTCGGAAACTTCTAATTGAGAACTTAATTTTTAATCCTCAATGGTTCACTGGTAAAGGTCCATTCACCCCCCTCTGGACCTATCAAGTGGTATCAGAGTAGTCTCTGGTTCAGAATTCAACGATTCTCAGAGGATCCTCTACGTGTCTTCTGTGTGCATTGTTTTGCTTGTGAGTTAGTGTTTGATATCTGTTCGTTTGAACTAATGGCAATGGATAATCCACCGATTTTTAAGGGATCTGATTTTGACATTTGGTTCAGTGTTTTTCGCATATTTGTTAAACAAGCTGATAAGGACTTGTGGAAGTTGATTTCACAAGGCCCGTATGAACTGCCCAATAAAAGGTCCAAGTGGACTGACAGTGAGAATCAGATGTTCCGAGAGAATAAAAAGGCCTTAAACCTAATGTTAACAGCGACTGATAAAGCCTTGCATTCTTGTTTCCATGATTGCAGATCCGCCAAGGATATTATGGACCAGCTGAAGCTAGCCCACAGGAGAAATGAAAGCACATGCATGATGGTTAGCAGAAGTGACCACAGTACCAGCCAAGAGGTGGAGGAGAATGAAGAAGAGGTAAACCTCTTCGAGAACTTTTCTATAGAAGATTGGGAAAATGCTTACAGCGATTTATCTGAGTCATATGAAAAATTGCAAAAACGATATAAAAAATTGAAAAGGAATAAGGGATTAGATAATTCAAGGTCTGACTGTAAAAATTGTGCTGAATTGAAGAGTTCTCATGATGCCTGTGTGTCTAATCTACAAATGTTGAAAAAATAAAATGATGTGCTAATCAATGGAAATAAGAATCATGTGAGTGAGATTGATTCCCTGAGAAAATTCTCAGCTGAAAGCAAGGAAAGTTTAGAGAAGCTCAGGATTGAAAATAAAGTACTTGCTGAAAAATCTGAAGCCATTAAGTCTGTCAACTTTGAATTACAGAAAAACATTGAGAAACTGCAAAAAGACTTGAAAACTTTTAAGGATGGAAGAAAATCTGAAACTGACTCTGATGATCAGATTTTGATAAACGAATTAATTCAGAATGACAGACTAAAGGAAGAAATTGAGAAACTAAAACAGTTGAACACCATCATGTCAGAGAGATTGCTGACATTTGAAAAGGGTAAACATGTGGTGTCCAATAATTCAGAAGAAATTGATGAGTTGAGAAAGGAAGTTGAGAAATACATAATTGCCAACAAAGTCTTGAATGAGGCTGTCAATTGCAGTGAACAAGAGACTGCAAGTTATGAGTTACACATTGCCTCTTTAGAAGAAGAAATCCAAGACTTAAGGAAATCTTTGTCTAAATTTGTTGATGGGCAAGAAAATCTGAACAAACTGCTGGCAGTAAAAGTTAATTTTCAGAAGGAGGGGTTAGGTTATAACACTGTGAATAAAAAGACCTTTGAAAATAAAATTCAGACATATTCTGTTTCTAGCTCTACTTTTAAGAAAAAGGGACTGGGCTACAGTCCAGTCATGAGTAAGGTCTATGTATCAAATTTGAAAACTATTTTTGTTAAATCATCTGAACAGGAAAAACCTTCTACTTCCTCTCTACCTCACTATAAGGCTAAGAAAACACAAGAACATGATAAAAAACAGAAAATGTATAAAAAGGGCTCATCTGTGCATGTTGATCACAGTCCGCACACACACTCATCTAAAAGGAAAATGTCATGCCACTACTGTCATAGACTTGGACATTTAATGCATAAGTGTAAATTGATGGAGAAAGATGATATGAGGGCCGGGATAATGAATGCTAAGAAACCTCATGATAAAAACTCTTCATTCCAGAAAAAGAAAATTGAATGTCTGCACTATGACAAACTAGGACACAGCATCGTACAATGCTGGTTTGCAAATGATAAGAAAATATATTCTTCACATCATGCTAAATTTCCTGCAAATCATAATGATGTTGATAGGAATAAAGTTACTGCAAATAGAAAATACTATGCTTGTGTCAACTGTGGAAAGACTGGCCACAGGGCCATTGAATGCTGGCATGGTCAGGATAGAAAAGAGAATTTTAAGAGAAAGAACTCTTCTCATTGTTTTAACTGTGGAAAGCCAGGTCACATGGCTGCAACCTGTTGGCTGGCAGAATATCAAAGTAATGCTGATTTTGGTAAACAGAATTTCAATTTTGTTAAAAAAAATTTTCATACATATGTGCATAAAAATCATGTTTATAAGAATGTGCATAAATCCAATCTGAAACATGCTGCTAGGAGATTGGTTAGAAAACCTGCTAAGAATGTCACTGCTAACTCAGGACCCAAGACTTCTTGGGTGCCTATTCGTGCAAAATAGTTTGCTAACCTGCAGGTGTGCCTTGGAAGCTGGAGAATAAAGAGGAGTAATAAGCCAAGGCACTTGAAAAGAAATGAAAAAAACTAGGATCTTAATATTCAGGTCAGTTCCCAATACCTGCTTTAATTCTGTTTTGGTGTGATTTAAATTTGGTTATGTGATGTAGTCTGTGTGCATCTAAGTATTCCATGATCATGAGTGTCCTCCTCTGACTGCATTGCTAAAATCTCTCTTGGATGGATACTTGGTATCACGCTGTAATTCATGCTCATAGTCAGGGGGAGATACAATTATTGTGTCAACTTACTGATTCGTGCTCATTGCCGCACATTCCATTTATTTGAAAAACCATAAGTTTGCTTCAACGTATTGCATTTCAGCTGATAGCATGTATGTTATTCAGTAAATAATTAATATTTCCAAGAGTTGTGTGTGAGATGTCCTAGCGTGAGCTGAAAAGGAGCTTGTCAGGTCATCTAGAATCTGAAGAATCTTTGTCTGCCGATGTGGTTAGTTGGTGTTGTGTTCAGTCATCTCATGAGGTTGCAGATTTTTGCCCAAGAGCATTCTCTGGTTACGAGATTGATTTTCCTCAGGAAGATTTCATTTGTGAGCTCCTTGGTCTTTAATTTCTAGAGTAATCTCTCACTTGCTGCTTTGCTGAAAGGAGTGCTTCTCATCTCATCTCATCTCTCTCTCCATTCTGTTTGTCACCTTTTTATCCTTTCCTTATCCCCTTTGGTTCAGGAATATTCTTGAAGAAAAATTCCTTCTTCTAGCTTTGTTACTCTTATCAGATTTGATCAGAATACCTTAAACCACCCAAAATCTATTGTAACAAGTTACACCTATTAATAAAGAACTTTAATGTATGGGGGTTATATCTTGTCCTTTAATCCTTCTAAGTTATCCTCTCTATTGTTGGTCAACATATTGTAAAACTTTCTGTTAAATGAAAAAACCTTGCGGAGGATTTCGTTTTAACTGAAACTTATGTGAAGAGGGCTATGAAAAAAAAAATTTGTGTTAAGTAAGGGCTCTGTCTTTACTCCAAGATCATGAGAGGTGTTACCAGGGAATACGCCATACTTTGTGGCAGAGCAATGGCAATTGTGTAGAAATAGATATTCTAGATCAAATAAGTCTAGAGTTTCTGTCATGATACAATTAGCTATCTCTGTTTCTTATAGAAAAGTTAAAATAAAAAAAAGGAAAGAAAAGTCAACAAAAATTCATTGTTTTTCATTGGCATAAAGGTAGCTTGTCCTGAGTAACCAGGGATTCTGGTGTCTTATAAACATGTCTCCTTGTGTAAAAAGGGACAATTCTACCTAAGTGCTCAACAAATTGGTTGACTCTGTATGCCCTCTCTTGTCTTTTAAATGAAGTAATGAACCATGCTTGACTATCTATTTGTTATTTCTTTGCCTGACAAACATAAGGAGTATTTTAATCGTGACCTTCTGTAGGCTAAGTACCTTTAACAGCTAGTTTTGTGATCGTGTTGATTTAAAGTCTTGAGGTAACTGACCAAGGTATTCGGAAGAATATAATAATTCCATATATTGAAGAGCGAACTTTAACGGGCAATGGATGTGTTACATATTGAATAAGGGTAGTTTGGGTATTTCCTGAAAAGTTCAATAAGAGTGAAAAGTGACCCCCCAAAACCCTTCTTGTTCCTCAAGGTTACATCCAAAAACCCTCGCGTGCCCTTGCCGCTTCCTGTTTCTCCTCGTGTCGATACGTCTCGTATGCTCCTTCAAACCCTTCTCTCCCGCTCATTATTCTTCACGAAAATCTCATCTCCCCCACAGAGTTCTCTTCCGTTCTTGGTCCTAGCTTCATCTCCAGCAGCAACCAGCAAGAAAGGGTTGATACTCTGGGAGTTACGGCAAATGGATCAGCTAGAATCCGTCGCCCCTGTTGAAAGGAAGAGGAAGGGAAAAGAAACAGTTGAGGAGCCTTCGTCCAAGCAGCAAAGATGTGTTGAACCAGAAATAGCGGTGGATATTTCTTCTGCACAAGGTACCAGGCCTTCTCAGTCTATCGTGTTTTTAGAGAGTGGGAAAATTATTCCTCCAAGGATAATAGATTTCGGCGATGAATCCATGGTTTTGAAGTTTCCAGAACTTTTGGAGATTTTTGAGTTTCAGGATTGGAGGAAATTCCTAGAAAATCACCGTGTCTACTACCCTAGCCTGGTAATGGAATTTTATAATAACTTGTCTTTGAGCCGAGATAAGTCTGCTCTGATCTCGTCTGTTAAGGGGATTGAGATAGCAGTAACGTGTGACTCTCTCCATAAAGCTCTCAGTATTCCAGAAAAAGGAGAGGTGGAAAGAGGGTTTAGATATAGTCTGCATGAAGCCTTTTCGGTCATTACTGGTAAACCCAGTAATATTCATGACAAGGGGCAATTGAAGCTGAAAGCTTACCAAACCTTATCATTTTCCCCTCTTCACAAGCTTCTTCAGAACGTCATTGCCTCTATAGTCACCCCACAGACTGGAGCTAGAGGAAGAATCACAGACACTCAGAGATTTCTTTTGTTCTGTCTGATTCAGCAGTGTAAAGATCTGTCTGCCTGAAATTATTTTTTCTGTCATGAAGGGGTGTATTGGGTCCAAAAGACACATGCCCTACGCCGCCCATCTGACAGACATCTTCAAGTACTCAAAGATTTCCTTGGATGGAGAGGCCATGTCTGAAGTTAGGAGTCGAAATATATTTAACATGAATTTTGTTTCAGTACTTTTGGGCTTGGAGGGCTCTTCTCTCATGGGGCAGGTTAAGGCCCAGAAAGTCAAGGAATCACAAGCTCAGGGGGAGCTCCTAGAACACCCTCAAGATTCTGCCCAAACAGTTTTAGCATCAGCTTCTGAGGTTGCTCTACAGGAAACACCATCTGAACAACCACAGTCTTCTATGTCTGCTGCTCCCACTGAAGCATCTCTATCTTTTCAGAGGCTTGTTGAGATTGCATCTGAAGAAGTTAGGATGTCTGAAAACAGCATTCAGCCTGAACTAGATACAAATATTGGTGGTTTGTTTGATTCCTTTGGGAAGACATCAGAAGAAGTGAGGCTGCCCGTGGAACAGCCTGCCCAAGAGCAAGAAAGTAATGAGCAAGACCTTGCTGAGTTTGTTAATTCCATTCTTAGAGAGACTGTGGAGAAAAGCTTGGAAGAGGCTGACAACGTGGTTACAGCTGAAATTATAGAACAGGCACCTGTTGAAAGCTCTGCAGATGATGATCTCATGGAAGATAGAGTGGATGAGTGTCAGGAGAAAGTTACTGACATAGAACAAGAAGCAGAATCATCAAGTGAAGAAGAAGCACCTGAGAATGTATTTCCTGAAAAAGAAATCCAAGCTGAAGATGAAGATAGGGTTCCAGCAGGAGACAGCCAAACGCCAGTACAAGAAGAAGCAGATGAGAGAACAGCACCTGGCTGTGAATCTTATGGTACACCCCTAGGTCAACCTCGACTTCTATCTGCTCGGGCGCCCAACATTGAAGAACTCCTTATAAATTTGACTCAGCAGATGCAGAGACAGGATAAGAAAATGGATGATCTGCTCAAGTATGTCACTCTAAATATTAATCAAGTTCATTCCAGGCTACTGAAGCTTGAAATTTCTCTCCTGATTGAATGGAAAAAGTTCCTGCTAAACAAGAAAGCTTCAGATGATGCCACCAGGTCCTCGATGGAAATCCTGCAGGTGGTATGTTCGAAGATAGCAACAGCACTTCGTGAATTACAAGATGCTCATATTTCCTCTTTTAAGTCATCTGCCAGCATTATAGATCATTGTTTTGAGATCAGGACATCCTTAGAAGTTTTGAAGGGGTCATTTAGTGCCCTAGGACCAGATGTCCAGAAGATCTATGACAAATTGATCGCTTTCTTAGCAGAAGTGAGAACTCTGACTGACAGATATGAATCTGTTAATATTCGCCAAGAAGACATCATTTCAGAAGTGGCACATGTCAGAAGCTCCGTGGTGTATTGGCTAGCTGAATTGTCCAATGACTTGAAGGATCTTCACTCTGCCTTGGGTTCAGCCCCTGGTCAGGCATCCTCCAGCAGAGGTCCAACTCAAGAATTCTCCTCTGTTGCTCCTAGGGGTAGACCACCACAAGACAGGCAGCGTGGCCCTTCCAGCAGACATGCCAGATTCTTTTCTCCTTAAAAAATAGTGTTTTGTATCTTTTATCCATTTCGAGGCTCTCTCACACTCTTGGACTTGTTAATTACACTTCATATCATTTGCATTTCTGCCTCCTTTTGTTTCTTTCTTTTTGATGTTGACAAAGGGGGAGAACTCAAGTCTTTGCTACTACTACGATTGAGAATGAATGATTTTGTTGTTGTTAATGATTATTTAATGATGATTAATGATGGTGCTGATGATGTTTAGCTTTGAATAGGTTGAAAATTATTACTGCAAAGACTCAAGACTCATAGTGTTGCCTTCCATCAAAAAGGGGGAGATTGTTGAGTCTTTACATGTTTTGAGGATGACAACACTATGAGCCTTTGTGGAGAACAAAAATATTTCTCTGTGAAAAAATAATCCTTTGAGTCACTTCAGTTATTTTCAGGGGTTGTCTTCGTGTCGTTACTTGTTCCATCGCGTGTTGAACACTGCAGCACCTCGTGCTGCTTTCTGTGTCACCTCGTGTCGCTCCATCTGTGTCACCCCTATGTCTTCGAGTCTTATGTTCTGGCCAAGTCTATACAGCCTCATCTTTACTTTCGTTCCAAGCCAAAGTCTACACATTCGTTTCCTTGGGCAAAGTCTATACATCGTGGCCTTGAACTCTCAGTCTGTACACTCTTTATTTCAAAGTCTGTACATTGTTGCCTTGAAGCCGTTCCAAGTCTATACATCCTGTTGAACACAAAGTCTACACATCGCCTCACATCATATGAAGGCTGTACGTTGCAAGTGTCTTTCTTGCTTTGTGACCACACTTCGTGTCGGTTTCTGTTTTCATCTTCGAGTTGGTTTCAGTCCATGTTATTTTTGTTAGAGTGTGGAGTCAGAACTCATGGACATCTGCACGGGATCACACTCTGTCTCAGGAGCATCCACTGTCTCCAGGGGAGCAACCGCTGCTCCAGGGGAGCATCCACTGCTCCAGGGGAGCATTCGCTGCGTCAGCGGAGCATGGCGAGCACTTGCTGTCTCCAGGGGAGCAACTGCTGCTCCAGGGGAGCATCCACTGTGCCAGGAGAGCATGCCAGGAGAGCATGTCTTTGTGCGTTCTCGCACGGGAGCATATGAAGTCTCAGGAGAGCATCTATGGCCTCTGGAGAGCATCATTGGCGTCAGGGGAGCATGCATGCGGGTTCAAGGCAAGTCGATGTCACTTGGAGTGCGTCGACGCAGTCTTGGCAATGCAGTGATCTGACTGTTGGTAGGAGAGCATCTGCAGTCGCTGGAGCGCATACTCGATCCCAGGAGAGCATCCGGTGGGACAGGCGAGCATGCGCGTCTAATGTATCCAGGAAGAGGGTTTCTGTTTATCAGGGGTATTATTGTCCTTAATGCCCTGATTAGTGACGCCGTAATCTCCTAGTATAAAAGGGTGGGCTGTCTCTTTGTATTGTAACCTGAATCTGGTTGGTGATTATCTAGTGGAATCCTGTTGCGACCGTGGACGTAGGAAGGCATCTTGCCTCCGAATCACGTAAAAATCCCTGTGTGTTCTTGTGTGGTTAATTTTTTTCTCTTCTTCCTTCTCTGCTGTTTGTCCTCCTGTTCTGGGTACTCCGGGGTTCTATCCCCAACAACTGGTATCAGAGCCTTGTTCTGGTTCGAGGGAATAGTGGGAGCAATGGCGGCAGATGAAGGAAAGGTGAGGATCGACAAGTTCGATGGCAAGGACTTCGGTTTCTGGAAGATGCAGATCGAAGACTACCTGTATCAGAAGAAGCTGCATGAGCCACTTCTTGGAACGATGCCGACAGGGATGAAGAAGGAAGATTGGGATCTACTAGACAGACAAGCACTCGGAGTTGTTCGCTTGACGTTGGCCAGAAACGTTGCCTTCAACATCGTGAACGAGAAGACCACGGCAGGATTGATGAAGGCGCTATCAAATATGTATGAAAAGCCCTCAGCTTCAAACAAGGTATATTTGATGCGTCGTTTATTTAATCTGAAGATGGCCGAAGGTGCTTCTGTTACAGACCACATCAATGAATTCAATGTGATTACAACTCAGTTGAGTTCTGTAGAAATAAATTTTGATGATGAAGTTAGGGCCTTGATTATTTTATCCTTCTTACCTGAAAGTTGGGGTGCAACTGTGACGGCTGTAAGTAGTTCTTCTGGTTCAAATAAATTGAAGCTCAATGAGGTTCGAGACTTGATTCTTAGCGAAGATATTCGCAGAAGGGAATCAGGTGAAGTCTCAGGTTCTGCATTGAATACAGAGAGCAGGGGAAGAACAAAACAGCGGGGTCAAAATAGGAGCAGATCTAGGTCCAAGAAGAAAGGTCAATCAAAGTTTGGTGGTGATGGGTGCTGGAATTATGGTAAAAAGGGGCACTTAAAGAAAGATTGCAAGGCTCCAAAGAAGAAAAATCACAATGAAGAGTCCGCCAATGCAGCTGCAGCAGAGAAAGTTCAAGATACTTTAGTTCTTTGTGTTGACACTCCTTTAGAGTCATGGATTCTTGACTCAGGTGCGTCGTTTCACTCTACCTCACATAAAGAAAGTATGCAAAATTATGTTGCTGGAAATTTTGGGAAGGTTTATCTTGCTGATGATGAGCCTTTAGATATTGTGGGGAAGGGTGATGTAATTGTAAGGACCACAAATGGCACTTTGTGGAAGTTAAAGAATGTAAGGCATATACCTGGCTTGAAGAGGAACTTGATATCTGTTGGACAGCTTGATGATGAAGGTTATGTCACAACCTTTGTGGGTGGATCTTGGAAGATCACCAAAGGTGCTATGATTATAGCACGAGACAACAAGATGGGTACTCTCTACATGACTAGCAACAACAAAGATATAATGGCAGTGGCAAATTTAGGAGTTGACTCCAATATATGGCACTGCAGGCTTGGTCACATGAGTGAGAAAGGGATGAAGGTACTGCTGTCAAAAGGAAAATTGTCTGGCTTGAAATCTGTGAAAGTTGATCTTTGCGAAGACTGTATTTTTGGGAAGCAAAAGAAGGATACATTCTCAAAGACTGTAAGAACTTTGAAGACACAGAAGCTAGAGCTTGTACATACAGATGTATGGGGTCCTTCACCAGTACCATCTCTTGGAGGCTCACTCTACTATGTCACTTTCATTGATGACTCTACTCGCAAGGTATGGGTTTATTTTTTGAAAAGGAAATCTGATGTATTTGTTACTTTCAAAAATTGGAAGACCCTTGTAGAGAATGAGACAGGTTTGAAGGTGAAGTGTTTGAGATCAGACAATGGTGGAGAGTATGACAACAAGGAATTCAAGGACTTTTGTGCAGCTAGTGGTATTAGGATGGAAAGAACTGTTCCAAGAACACCACAACAGAATGGAGTTGCCGAGCGCATGAATAGAACCTTGAATGAACGGGCTAGAAGCATGAGGATACATGCTGGACTGCCTAAAACATTTTGGGCAGATGCAATTAACACATCAGCTTTCTTGATAAACCGAGGACCATCTGTCCCTTTGGATGATGAAATTCCAGAGGAGGCCTGGACATGGAAAGAGATAAATCTTTCACACTTGAGAGTCTTTGGCTATGTTTCATATGTGCATGTAGATTCTAATGAAAGGGATAAGCTAGATGCTAAGTCTATAAAGTGCTTTTTCATTGGATATGGTTCTGATGAGTTTGGATATCGATTTTGGGATGATGAAAATCGAAAAATTCTCAGAAGGAAAAATGTTATATTCAATGAAAATGTCTTGTACAAAGACAGGGCTGTTGTAGAATCTGACAGTGCAGGGAAACAAAATGAGAATGGTGGACAGGTTGAGCTAGAAGAAATTTCACAAGATGATGTGAATGATAAGATACAGGATGTATCTGAAATAAAAGCACAACCTTGTACACCGGTACAACTGAGAAGATCTGCAAGAATACCTAGACCTACACAAAGGTATTCTCCATCTTTACATTACCTACTGTTGACTGATGAAGGTGAACCCGAGTGTTATGATGAAGCAATGCAGGTTACAGATTCTATTAAGTGGGAGTTAGCCATGGAAGATGAGATGAACTCATTGCAAAAGAATCAGACTTGGGAGCTAACTAAACTCCCTAAGAACAAGAAGGCATTGCATAACAAGTGGGTTTACAGAGTCAAAGATGAACCTGATGGCAGTAAGAGGTACAAAGCAAGGTTGGTAGTGAAGGGCTTCCAGCAAAAGGAAGGTATAGACTACACTGAGATCTTTTCTCCAGTTGTGAAACTAACCACTATTAGATTGGTGTTGAGCATTGTTGCTGCTGAGAACTTACATTTAGAGCAACTAGATGTGAAGACAGCTTTTCTCCATGGTGATTTGGAGGAAGACATCTACATGTTGCAACAAGAAGGGTTTTCAGTCCCAAGCAAAGAAAACCTTGTATGCAAGCTCAAGAAAAGCTTGTATGGTCTGAAACAAGCCCCCAGACAATGGTACAAGAAGTTTGATGGATTCATATGTAACAATGGTTTCATTAGGTGCAATATAGACCATTGTTGTTATCTTAAGAAGTTTGATAATTGTTATATCATATTGTTGTTGTACGTGGATGATATGCTTATAGCAGGATCAAGTATGACAGAGATTAAAAATCTGAAAATATAATTATCAAAAGAATTTGCTATGAAGGACTTAGGAGTAGCAAAGTAAATTCTTGGGATGAGAATTGTGAGAGATAGAACAGCTGGCGCTGTGAAGCTATCTCAAGAAGGTTACATCCAGAAGGTGTTGGGCAGATTCAACATGCAGGATGCAAAACCAGTTAGCACTCCTTTGGCAAGTCACTTCAAGCTGTCTAAAGAGCAATCACCAAAGTCTGCTGAAGAGCATGAGTCCATGAAGAAAATTCCTTATGCATCAGCTGTAGGAAGTCTGATGTATGCCATGATTTGTACCAGGCTGGATATAGCACATGCAGTGGGAGTTGTGTGCAGACATATGGCAGATCCGGGTAAGCAACACTGGGAGGCAGTGAAATGGATTCTGAGATACCTAAAAGGCACCTCAGGTAAGTCACTTTGTTTCAAGAAAAGTGATGTTATCTTACAAGGTTTTGTTGATTCAGATCTTGGTGGTGATCTGGACACCAGAAGAAGTACCACTGGATATGTTTACACCTTGGGTGGCACTGCAGTGAGTTGGGTTTCAAAACTTCAGAAGGTTGTTGCTCTCTCAACAACAGAAGCAGAGTATGTAACTATCTCTGAAGCTAGCAAAGAGATGGTATGGCTGAAAAATTTTCTGAAGGAGATGGGCAAGGAACAAAGCAACAGTGTGCTATTTTGTGACAGTCAAAGTGCAATTCACCTTGCCAAGAATCCAGTCTTTCATGCAAGGACTAAACACATACAACTGAAGTATCACTTCATTCGTGGTTTGCTTGAAGATGATGTTTTGCTGCTGGAGAAAATACTTGGTGCAGAGAATCCAACAGACATGTTCACCAAGGTGGTTACCACAGAGAAACTGAGGCTGTGCAAGTCCTCAGTTGGCCTCCATGGATGATTGATGGAGGGGTGCCGTAGCAGTTTATTTCTACAGTTACATTAAGCAGGGTTAATACATTGAGATGTTTGCTTTGTTTGGAGTTCAGACTCCAAGTGGGAGATTGTCAGAGTGTGGAGTCAGAACTCATGGGCATCTGCACGGGATCACACTCTGTCTCAGGAGCATCCACTGTCTCCAGTGGAGCAACCGCTGCTCCAGGGGAGCATCCACTGCTCCAGGGGAGCATTCGCTGCGTCAACGGAGCATGGCGAGCACTTGCTGTCTCCAGGGGAGCAACCGCTGCTCCAGGGGAGCATCCACTGTGCCAGGAGAGCATGCCAGGAGAGCATGTCTTTGTGCGTTCTCGCACGGGAGCATATGAAGTCTCAGGGGAGCATCTATGGCCTCTGGAGAGCATCATTGGCGTCAAGGGAGCATGCATGCGGGTTCAAGGCAAGTCGATGTCACTTGGAGTGCGTCGACGCAGTCTTGGCAATGAAGTGATCTGACTGTTGGTAGGAGAGCATCTGCAGTCGCTGAAGCGCATACTCGATCCCAGGAGGGCATCCAGTGGGACAGGCGAGCATGCGCGTCTAATGTATCCAGGAAGAGGGTTTCTGTTTATCAGGGGTATTATTATCCTTAATGCCCTGATTAGTGACGCCGTAATCTCCTAGTATAAAAGGGAAGGCTGTCTCTTTGTATTGTAACCTGAATCTGGTTGGTGATTATCTAGTGGAATCCTGTTGCGACCGTGGACGTAGGAAGGCATCTTGCCTCCGAACCACGTAAAAATCCCTGTGTGTTCTTGTGTGGTTGATTTTTTCTCTTCTTCCTTCTCTGCTGTTTGTCCTCCTGTTCTGGGTACTCCGGGGTTCTATCCCCAACAGTTTTCGTGTCGTCCTCGCCTTCGAGTCGTTCGTTAGTTCGAGCAATCTTGTATTCGAGTCGTGTTTTATGTCTTCGTGTTATCTTTTGTGTTTTATGTCTTCGTGTTATCCTTTGTGTTGATGTCTTCGTGTTATCTTTTGTGTTTTATGTCTTCGTGTTATCCTTTGTGTTTATGTCTTCGTGTTATCTTTTGTGTTTTATGTCTTCGTGTTATCTTTTGTGTTTGTGTCTTAATGTTATTTTTATGTCTTCGTGTTGCTTCTTTCTATCTTTGTCCAGGTTTCCTCTGATTGCGTGTCTTACTACCGTTTTACTCCGTGTTATTTCCTTCTCACCTCGTGCTGTTCTCATCTGACCTCGTGTCGTTCCCTTTGTAGTGTTAGCTTTATTATTGTGTATCTCGTGTCGTTCTCTTTTTACCTCGTGCTATTCTCATCTGACCTCGTGTCGTTCCCTTTGTAGTGTTAGCTTTATTAGTGTGTATCTCGTGTCGTTCTCTTTTTATCTCGTGCTGTTTTCATCTGACCTCGTGTCATTCTCTCTTTATTTCGTACTGTAATAATCCTGTGTATCTCGTGTCGTTCTCAGTATAGTGCATCTCGTATTGCTATCACATACCTCGTGCAGTTTTAGTTTTTGTGGCCCTGAGTTTTAATGGTTTTAATTTCTTTGCAGGAGAAGAAGAAGGTGGTCCGAGGAAGAATATTCCCCAGTGACTGAGCTGCACGTGATCCAATGCTAAAGGAACCAATGATATAAAGTCACGTGACAAGAAGGTTCTAGATCAAGTGTGGGAGGCACACGCATTCTGCACCTTATCCACCTGCTGCTCCTATATATTGAAGCCTTCGTCCATAGATGAAGATTGATCGAAAGGGAAAAAGAAAAAGCAGAAGTGCAGAGAGTTCGATCCAGCAAAAGAAGAGAAGAAAATAGAGGGCAGAAACTGAAGAAGAGGAAGAAGAGAGAATAGCAGAGAGAGTGAGAGAGAGAGAGCTCGAAGCTGAGAGTTCAGAAAGAAGAAGAAGAAGAAGGTTTCTGGTTTCAGGATCAAATCCGAATCAGTTTACTCTATTGTGAGCTATATTCCGTGTTTCATCGTTCCAGCATTCAGTCTGCTGTATCTTTTTTAGTTTCTTGTTTTTGATCTTTCTTTACTGTTCTAGTTTTGTCTCCGAGTCTCAGGTTGAGATCGGTGGTCCTCCTGTTATGTTGGTTCGGGAGAAGGGAGACGCTGTCTCCAGTTGCAAGTGGCCGTGTGCTGCTTGTGAGTTCCCTCTGGGCTTCAGAGGAAGAGAGACCTTGATCTCTGGGTCTAGTGACTGCAGATCACTAGTGTTCCCTCCGGTTGGAGGAAGAGGAACTTGTTTCCTAGTTTCTAGGGACTTGGATTCCTTAGGGTTCCCTCCGGGTGTGGAGGAAGAGGGGAGGGTGTTCCCCTGGTCAAGCTGTGAATCAGTCGTTGTCGCAGACTGAGTCTGCTTGGCTAGCCGGTGCTAGTGGAAGCCTCACTTCGGTTTGAAGTGAGGGGTGGACGTAGGCAGACTGGAGGTCTGACCGAACCACCTTAAAAATCCCTGGCGCAGTGTGTTTGGTTTCTATTCTGGCTTTGGATCTTTTCGGTAGATGCTTGTCTAGGCCGATCCATCTCTATCTTCCTAGCTGATCGTTCTGCGCGATTAGTGTTTGACCGTTAAGATGTTTTTCGGAAACTCCTAATTGAGAACTTAATTTTTAATCCTCAATGGTTCACTGGTAAAGGTCCATTCACCCCCCTCTGGACCTATCAAAACATTAAACCCGCCGGTTCACGTTATTGTCGTGTGTTCCTGCTGTTGGCTTCGTGAGGATGGTAAACAAGACTGACAAAATCTTTGATAAAGAGTTGCCAAGGTTTAACCATAACAAATAGCAGAAACGAGTTCGGCAATAACATTAAAAATGGATAAAGCGACACTGGTAACATGCAGAGGAAGCATGCAAACCACATCATCCAATCTAAAATAAGACGATCGCACCTCTTGCTGCTGCTTTTGCAGCCCAAGATTACCGCAGATGACATGATATATGGCCGCAAAAGGGAAATGACGCTAAACGGAAGATATTGAGGCATATTTTAGGCAGAGAAATGCATTCGGGACAGTTTGGATAAAAATACAGTCCCCGCGTAAAAGGGCAGAGGCAGAAGTCCGGTCGAGATAATCGAATCGGAACTCAATTGAAAAGTTAAACATTAAACCGGCGGAAAAAAACCGTTGTTTTCTCTTATAGTATATAGTATAGATTTTTCACTCCTATGGACTATTTTTTATTCCTATGAGTTATTATTATTTGTTTTTTACAGTACGAGTCAACATCGAGCTCCGTGCGGTTAGCATATTGAATAGGCAAACCAATCCTGGATAAGATTTACGAGCTTGCTTGGTGCACACCATTAACGTCTTCAAGTTATGCCTCCGCGCCCTATATATGCACACCGTAGTTATGAATCCCCAAGCCTGGCTTGGGGACCACTTCTGGTGTTTCATGCTCTAAAACGTTGGGCGTTTGTCCTTCAAAGGTTGAATATGGTCCGTGTTTACAGTTAATATTCAACACAATATTTCATCACACTCATCTCAGAATCAAGAGTTAACAACACTCTCCCTCAACCCATGAGAAAATTAATTGTTTCTACGGAGAATCTACTACTACATCCACCTAATTAAGTGTCTTAATTAGTCTGTTATTCTTTGCTTCGAGCAATCATCATCTCGTTGCTTAAATTCCAGGGGAGAGGAGGATCACGCATCAATTTGCTCCCACCACATGCATGGCTCCATCTTTTGTCGAGGAATCCCTTCTTGCCGGGGCCAAAGTGCTCCCCTCATTTGGTTCATATCAAACTCACATGGGTGATGTCCAACGTGCTGAGAGAGAGAATAAATTCGCGACACATTTAGGCCCGCTTTGGTATTCGAATATATAGGCCAGCAGGGGTGGGTTATCCGTCGATGTGCGCCCCGGTTTCGCCAGTTATAGAGGTAGAACACACAAACCGACTTTGGTTGGAAATTTAGATTATTAGGTCGAACATGGTTAGGTAGTGTTGTTTGCGTGAATGCACCACCCCAATGCCCCCCTCGAATACGTCATCCGACCCCGATATAAGATTTCCCTTGGAACGGCCGATTCGACTTAAAACTATTCGATTAACAAAGTTGGCCTTATTGAATTCCAACCTTTGAATTAGACATGATCCACTAGGGACGGATTTCTTCTCTTGTTAGGGGCTCCACATTGAGCATGCTTCCTAATTTATTCCTAGTGAAGTCTTTGGAAATCCTAACTAGATGGCAAAGCATCTAAAAAGAGGTTTCAATTAGGTTATACGCTGGGTTAGAAAGTCTAATCAACTCACCCACAATTTGTTACCATCCATGCCATCAGTCTTTGTTATAAGTAGGACTTGAGAGAGATCAAATTAGGTGATCAGGCTGGACGTTGATCCCAATCACTGATGTTTGTAGTGGGCTATGTTACTCAATTGACCCGCAATTCAAAATCTCAAGATAGTAGATAGAGAAGTTTATCGACGATAGTCCACTGTCATTAGTGGCGGAGTGGACACCCTCCCCATTTACACATGACAGGTTCTTGAGTTTCGATACTCTGCTCCCCCTCCCAATTAAAAAGGAAAAAAACTTATCTACCGAAAAAAGAAGAAGAAATTTACCAATGATATCACTGAAGTTTGGATGAGCACTGCACCTTCTTATCCAACCAATGACAGACTTCAGTGACGGATAAATAATCTTTCTTTGACTGACACAAGGTAGATAACAAATTAAGCTTCATAGGTGATGTCATGATCTTATCCTCAATTACCTTTTGCAGAGGTGTAGAGCATAACACTAGCCGTCCCTTCATCCACACCTAACCTGCCCCCCCCCCCCCCCCCAAAAAAAAAAAAAAAAGAGGAGGAACAAAACAAAGAATTAGAAACGGGAGAATATTGGAAATTTTCTTCTGCTGCTGCCCCAGGAACTCGTTAGCATCCTTGTCAACAGGGGGAGCCTTGTTTTTCAAATTTCACCACCTTATTCTTGGTGCTTGGTCAACATTCGCCATGTGCTTATGATACCGTTTTCGATATTGCATCATGAATGGTGGGATGGCCATGTTTTCAGATGTGCATCATCAAAAGGCTGTTCACATAAGAGTACATATGTCACTTGACTGTGTAGACATCCATATCTATGTTTTGAGGGCAAGGAGAGCATGCATGATCAATATATATATATATATATATATAGGGAAATGTTCACATAGGGTCTACCCCATGGCAATTTGTCATAGTGCCGACATCTGAGCCCTTCAATATATGGGACCGACATATAAGGAGATCATCTCCTATGGATTTAAGAGTCCAGATGTCGGCCCCATGATAATTTATCATGATGCCGACACCATGTGAACATTTTCTATATATATATATATATATATATATATAAAGTTTATCTTGAACAGTAGAGAGTAGATATCTCATATTTTCCAAACAGGAAGATATCACACTCTGAAGTGTTTTTTTTTTTTTTTGACAACTGACTTAATGGTTGGGCACGCCGAGGAACAGAAGAGAGGAGGAATGAAACCGACCCACAAAGGGACAAGACGAAGGGTCGTTCTCACTCTTGCACACTGAGAGAGTGAGACTCAAACTCGCGACTTCTCTATCAAGGGAGGCCGGTGTCTAATGAACTACAAGCTTGGGACAGCGTAACGTTATGGGTGAGATTTTTTTTTTTTTTTTAACGAAAAGGGGGGTTATGGGTTGTGCTCTATGGGACATCTCCGTACATGTTGTGGGTAGGAACTTTTGTTTTGTTTTATTTTTTGCTTTTGGAGAAGAAGGGGGTCATGGGTTGTGCACAAAACATGCTCCTTAGTCTATTCTACATAAAGTTATCGATTCGTCGTCCTGAATAAATAACAAGGGGGGGTCAAGAAAAAAAAGGTTCCAATTTGGTTCCTTTAATTGGGTCCCTCCCAAGTCTTGCTTTCCCATGCAGACGTCTTTGTTGTTTTAGTTTTAGCAGTCGGTTTAATTTAACCCGTGTAATTATCTACGCGTGTTGATCAGAAACTTAGCTTTGTCATTGCTGCATTTAAATTTGCAAACACACATAATTAAAAATATCACCTGCGGGCAAAAAAAAAAATCAGTGCAGGAGGACCACTTAATTAAATATGTATAAAAGGATATTTTTATTGTCGTCTCCTAACTATTGATATTCTTAATAGAGTAATATCTAGTTGTTCCAATCTAGGAATTGCATATGGATGACACGTCGTCTCATCGCTGACCTCTATTCCCATTGGTCCACACCTTGTGACATCATTTGATTGTAACAACTATTCTTGTGCATATGATCTGGGGGTGAGTCGAATATGGTATAATATCCCTTCCAAAGAAGCAACAAGAGGTCTAAGATTAGATTCATCTCGAAGAGATTTTATCCGGGTCACGTACTCGATTCTCAAGGGGTGCATGTGTTGAATCCACAAAATCAAGATGCTGAGATACAAGAGTCTAAAGTCATAAGTACATGAACCACAACTCATTTAACTAATACGGGACTATTATCTAGGGACTATTCTCAAATTCTAACACTCTCCCTCACGGTCAAGATATACTGTGGATAGAGATGACAAGAAGAGTTATGTCATTTGACTTGCTCTGATATCATGTTAAATTCAACATCATGAACTAAGATTTTTTGATTCGTCAGATTCCCCGTCATAAAAAAGAATAGGGTTTTTTGCATATTAGTCCCTACAAATATGACGAATTACTTTTTAGTCCCTACAATCTCTCTATTGTTTAAAAAGTCCTTAAAATCATGTAACTCTTACAGAAAGGCCCGTGTAGTTCACCGACGTTAAAACAATTGGATATTCGATGGAATATTCCATCCTTCCGTTAAAAAAAGTTAAAAAATCCTAAACTACCCTTACTCATGACCCTTTCCCAGTGAAACCCTTCACCCCCGCAGACGCCCCACCGCCGTTGCAAGCTGCGGACTACCCCCACCGGCCGCCGCAGACGCCCCACCGCAAGGCCCCAGCCGCAGAAGCCCCACCGGTCGACACTGACGGCCTACCGTCGACGGCCCACCGACCACCGCCGGCCCTTGCCATCACGTCCAACACGACAAATCGACCCTTGTTATTCTCCTCATGTCTGAAATGGTATGCTATTTTGATGGCTAGATTATTCTCCACATCTATGTTTACAGTGATAATAACTTGTTCGTGTCGTATGCAGTCATCAAATGTTAGTGGAATGCAGTTGTCTCGAGGAGCTGTCGTCTCATCTCGTGTGCCGCCGATGGAATGCAACTGTAGAAGGGGTAATTGTCGGGTTTACGTCTCAAATCGTGAGAGGTCGAAAGGCAAGCGTTTCTATTGTTGTCCGTATGCAAATACTGACGGGGATTGCGGTTTCTTTGAGTGGGTTGATGATACTACCTATAATGTTGTGGATGTCAAATATCAACTGAAGGCGATGGAAGAATGCATGACAAAGAAATTAGAAATGATAGAGTTGCAATTGAAAAACTTAAAATTACTGATGTATTGTGCCATATTTGTACTATTTGTCATTTGCCTATTCAAGTGAACGTGTTTAAGAGAGACGTATGCAATGTAAGTCCTATATTGGACATGTAATCGTCTTTACTAGAATGTAATGCTACTTATTATCGTTAGTCTTATATGCCCCATGTGTATGCTTCACCAGCTCATTTCCAGACCAAATGCCTGCCAGTGCATGCTTCACCTGCTCATGCCCATGTTTCACAGACATGTGTGAAGAGTGAGGTGTCATCATCATCAGCATCTCTGGCCATCATCATCCAAAACGAAATAAAGGCTTGTGGGAATGAACAATGTCATTAAAAGATGTTCAAAGTGACTGTGGTGGTTGGATGCAGACAGATATTTGAGTTGGTTTGTCTGCTCGACAGATGTTTGAACATGTGCAATCTGTGTATTTATGTCCGTAGCCCAGTGCTGCATAGTGTTCAATAAATGATCGAAGTGAGCTGTGACTGTAGAGGGAATATCAGAGCTGGAGCCGGCTAGATGCTGGGAACTAAGCTGCGAGGAGATGTGAACTACTGCATCTTGAAACTGTGAATGTTGAACAGAAAGCTCTTGAATTTGCTGTTGAAGTTCAGTGTTTTTCATCTGAGTGTCTGCACGGAATTCCTTAAGTTCATTCATAATAGGAAGCAGCTGTGCACTGACATATACTAGTTGGGTATGAATAAGCTCTTGATTGGAGTTCAGCTTAAAATTTTCACTTTTCATGACAGTAAATTGCTCCTGCATATATTTCATCATATGGGAATGAAGAGAATGATTGGAGCTTGTGCCGGCTTGATCTGGTGCAGATGTTTGTGTATGGAACTCTGGAGGTGCATCTGACTCTCTGAACATCTGAGGAGGTGAAGAGGGTGGAGATGTTCCAAAAGGAATTATAGCTCCAATGTGTGTGTCTGGAGTAGCCTGAAGTTCGGTTGAGGGAACTGTTGGACCTTGTAATGTCTCATAGCCTGGAAGATCTCTTACTATCATGTTTCCTTTCTTCTTGTAATGCATAAACGTGCCAATGAATTTCTGACAGTAGACATTGGTCCTTAGAATTATCTGAACAGGTTCATCTTCCAATGAAATTCCAACCTTGATGAACACAGCAGTCAAGGCACCAGCATAGGGTAGAGTTCTCTTTTTCGCAAAGCATCTCTTGTTCAGTCATGTTCTGTTGCTCTTTAGACTGCAGTTTGATACTACAGCGTCGACCCATCGAACTGCAGCGTCGACGCTGCCAAGGCACTTCAGAGGTAGCAGTAAGAAGTATTTGATCTGCTGCGTCCACGCTGCTTGGGCAATGCGTTGACGCTTGGTGCCTTTTATCCATTGGTCTGGTCTGTGGTGAGTCGACCCCTTGTGCTGATGGGTCGACCCCTCAGTTCATTCATCGGTTGTTTACAAGTCCATACATTGAACTACTCTTCAAAGTCTGTACAGTGGCTTCGAATCGGCAAGTCTGTACATCGGCTTCACTCACTCAAGTGTATACACTGATGCACGTTGTGTCTCACTGTCAAGTCTACACATTGCTGTTCTTCACAGCAAGTCTATACACTGCTCCCTCATATAGGAAGTATGTACATTGCATTGGCTAAGTATATACAACGTCAGTTCATGCATTGGCTTAGGCTAAGTCTGTACAGCCTACGTCTCATGCAGCGTCAACGCTGTGAGCATTCTCAAGTCTACAGCGTCAACGCTGTGAGTGTGTACATTGCATTCACGCTTCACAAAGTCTATACATTATGCATGGTTGAGTTGAAGTCTATACAGAGTCTGCATCCTCTAAAGTCTGTACATCCGATTGCCTTTGTTTTGGTCAAGTCTGTACAGCCGTTGGGTTTGGACTCAGAGTCTGTACACTCGATTCGCCTTTGAATTGGTCAAGTGTGTACATCCTTTCAAGCTTCAAGTCTACACATTAGGTTGTCAGGCTTCAACCCTATACATTCATTTGTTAGGCCCAAGTCTATACACTCGTTGTTAGAAGCCTGACCTTAACTGAAGTCTATACACTGGACTTCACTTTACAAAGTCTAACCAAGTCTATACAATGCTTTGCATTCTTCAGAGACTGTACAGGGTTTAGACTTAAACTGATGACTTCGTTTCATCTGCCTGACAGGGACTAAAAAGGCCAGGTTGTTTGTTCACTGGAACGTATCCATGCGTCAACGCCATTGCTAGACAGCGTCGACGCAGCCATTGAGCCTAATAGGCATCTAGCTCGGAGACAGTTTAGAAGGTTAACGCTGGAGTTCTTAGCGTCCACGCAGCATGCAAACAAGCCGAACTATTAGTTGCAGAAACACACCACTGCGTCAACGCTTTAGCCTAGCAGCGTCAACGCAGCATGTCTATCCGCCAAATACATTGATCACTGGACTGTCGATGTCGATGCGTCAACGCCACCAACTGGCAGCGTCGACGCAGCAGTTCAAGAAAGGGGCGACTTATCTCTGGCTGTCTTCAACGCGTCAACGCTACCATAGTAGGGTCGACGCAGTGGGGCAATTTCAAATGTGTACAAGCAAAGAGTAGATACTGGATCACCGATGCGTCAACGCAACATGCTGATATCGTCGACGCAGCACGCCCATCTGCTGAAGGCTTTTTGCATATATTGCATCATTCATATCAAATCACCTGCACCAGTTAGTTACCCTTGCAACCATTGCATCATTCATATCAAATCATCACAACCCATGTATCATTCATTTCAAACCAACACAAACCATCTATCATTCAAACCTGGTTTAAGCCCAGCACAAAACTATAAATATCATTCATATCACCAACAAATAAACATATACTTGTATCAGTTACATCAAAACTTCACAATCCATAAGAGTTTACATTGAGGACAACAACACATAAAACAGATATGAAATATTGTTCTTCAATATCATTCTTCACATCCGGTCGGCAACAACATTCTTCACATCAGCCAATGTCCTGTAGGTGTGACAAAGAGAGGGTGTTAACTATTAGAAATAACATAATCTTTACCTACAAGTTAAAAAGTATATTTTAAACTCACAATTTGGCGGGAGTTGTTGGAAGTTGAACATGGAGGAATGCTGATCAAAGTTAATGGATGCTTGACTGTCCATATTTATCACCGTGTGCACACGAATGTCTCCTCCGCTAGTGCTGCTGGAGCCCGGTGCCTCCACCGAAATTGTGCGACCTACATGAGTTATACTTGTATTAATATCAGTCTAATTCTTATTTCAATTTAGAAATTTAACATGTGTGCTAACTTACCTCTCCCCCGACTGCTTCCTTCAGTGATGCCCCTGCTGGTACCTCTCCTAGCCCTCCCGTGGGTCTGACCTGGACCAACCGAAGTTGTAACTTGTGGCCCTTCACCACCATCACTAGTTTGAGCCTGAGTAGCCCTACCACTTACGAACCTGGGTGGTCTTCTTGGGCCTTGCCTACAACATAACTTTCAATATTATGCACAAAGCAAATCAAATAGATAAAATACAAATCATAATTGCAATACAAACTTACTTCCGTGCCACAGTTGTGGAAGTAGTGCCAATGTCTGTAACTGCAGATTCTGGTCCTGGGAGGGGTTCTTTGCAAGTATTTTTATGGTGGCCCCATTGTCCACATCTTTTGCATTTATGGGATCTCCTAAGTGCCTTTTGATTTTCATCAGCATCTCTAATCCTCTTCTTCCGAGGGCAACCTCGGGGTCTTTGGCAGCGAGGAGGAAGCACCTCAACAGATTCTACAGTCTGCCACATGCTCTTACCTGGCAATGGTTGTATTGACTTTGCATATGTGGCTTTATATGTCTCAATTGAATAACATCTATCAACAAAATTATTAATTTGGAGGCCCCTACGTGCATCAACAGCAGCAGCAACATGTTGGCAAGGCAGCCCACTGACTTGCCATTGATGACAAGAACAATACATCTCGTCCAATTTAACAACACACCTCTCATACGGACCTTCCACCTCAGCCATAAAATCAGTGGAATATCTGACTGCATATTTTCCCAACTTCCTAACAATTGCATTTAAATAGATAACAGCCCGTGGCACAAACTTTTCTTTGATCCTACGTGCATGTCTCCTCCTGTGATCCATTTTCACCATAATTTTCTGCCTAATTCCATCTAACATGTCTACAAGTGGTAGACCTCTCGTATCACCAACAAATGAATTGAATGACTCTGCTACGTTGTTAGTGATGTAGTTTAGCTTACCCTTGTCATTAAAATGACATCTTGACCAGGCACAACGCAAACTTTCTAAATAGGAAACAGCCTGTGGATCTAGTTTCTTCATCTCAAATATAGCTGCTTTATATTCTTGAACAGTGTAAGATTTTGCTGCTGCCCATGCAGCATTCTTGAAACCTGGGCCCGGCCATTTCTTCTTAAAATTCCTGTAAAGGTGCCGCATACAAAACCTACAAGCAATTCGAAATTACAATCTCATCATTAATATAAAACCTATAGTCAATGTCATTAAAATACATAGTCACTCAATTCATACATTATGGAAAATAAAACTAGCAGTAGATCAAACATTGTAAAAGGAGAAACTTAATTACCTATGCTCGGCACCTGGAAAGATATCTGGGACAGCTACCTCAATGCCCTTTTCCATATCAGAAATGAATCTAATCCATGTCGGATTTCCAATAGTGTCTTTCAACTTGTGCAAAAATCATGTCCACGAGTCTATACTCTCCCCCTCAACAACACCATAGGCAACTGGGAACAAACCATGATTCCCATCAAGAGCAACTGCAGCCACCAAGATCCCAGTGTAATACCCTTTCAAGTGGCATCCATCTATGCCCAGCACTGGACGGCAGCCATCTTTGAAACCACTAATATATGCCCCTAAGGCAATGAACACCCTCTGGAAACAACCATCCAATCCAATCTTGTACTGTACAACTGAAGAAGGGTCGCTCTGCTTTAATTCATTCAGTAGCTGTGGCAAATGCTTGTACGTTTCCTCAACCTTCCCAAACACCTTCTCCTTTGCCGACTCTCGTGCACGCCAAATGCGGTGATAAGGGATTGAAATATTGTAAGCCTTCAATAAATCAACTTGTAACTTTCTTGGAGGTATGTCAGGATTCTCCTTCACTGCTTCCAATACCCTGGCTGAAATCCAAGATTTGGATGCCATCCTGCTATCACACCTAGATGTGGCTGAACATGTGTACTTTTCCTGCATTGTTTTGACTGCAAAAGTAACTCCATCTTGCAGCCTTGAGACATGCACTCTCCATTTGCAATTAACATTTGCACATACAACAGTAATTCTTATGCTGTCATTTTTCACTTGCTTGAACTCAAATTGATTTTTAATAGCATGCTGACGTAGAGCAATCCTGTACTCCTGACTATTTGCAAATAGAGAACCAACTGATATATCTGGGGTCTCTTCATCAGCCTCCAACAAATCTCCATCATCATCTGAAACTCCTCCATCAATATCAGATTCATCTGAGGGACATGGCCTTGAATGATAGCTGTCCTCAGTGTGTACCTCATCAGAATCAGTCACACTCTCGTCAGATTCGCTGTACTCATCTTCATATGCAACATATTCTGAGTCACTCTGCTCAGTTTCAGAACATATCCTCTTCTTTAAAATATGATAATCCTCATCAACTACAGGGGCAGGGGCAGGGACACCATGAATAACCTCGTCACGATGAACAACTCCAACATCATGAACAAACTCAGGATGTTGACCAACCTCAGCATCATCATCCATCTCATCAATGTCAACAAATGTCTGGGAATGGGCCTGAGTAGACTGGCTGGCCATACCTTTCTGTGGAATATTGGTTGGCTGTAAGTCTAATGGCCGACTGTCCAATGTGCTAACATATATGGTCATCTTCCCTACGGGTAAATGGGCTTTCATCACCTCATATAATTGAGCATCTGAAACAATTTCCTCATACTGAACAGGTCTGCTATTAGGTAATTCATAATGAAATTCTAAACAATGTGTACTTGCCCACTTAGATAGATGTCCCATATCCTCAATTAATATGCATCTACTGTAGTAATCAGGATATGCCACGACTGTCTTGCTCTGACCTAGTGCATATGCCCTCCTCCCAGACTGAAGAGTTTTTCAATAACCACTGAACTTATATGTCAACTTTAATGATGGCTCTCGCTCCCCCATTTTCACAATCTAACAATCTGAAGATAGAAATAAACTCTCTAGAACAGTTGTCCACATTACAAAATCAGCACGCATATATACCCAATAATCTGAGTACAATAATAACATTCTTAACTAATATGAATTGAGTGACTGAAAAACATTAAAGCAAAAATTTTTGACAGAACCATAAAGAAACTGCACCCGTGAATTCAGACATGTACAATTAATAACAAAACTTTTTAGAGCATTAAATAATCTAACAACATTATAACAAAAAACGACATAACAACAATCTTATCCCTAAACCATATAGAAAGAAAACAAAAATTGATGTCCTTAATATTTCGACTCTGTAAACATATAAAATGCATGAGTAAACATTTATATTTGCAGATCATACTGAGTGTGAGGTGGCAGGAGCGCCTGACGCGTACCGGAGTGGAGACGGAGGTGTGTGGCCCAGACCTGGACGTGGGGTGGTGACTCCGGTGATGCAGCGTCTGAACGAGGGCGGTCGTACGTCTGCAGCGGCAGATGGGTGCCGTGAAGCGCCGCGGTTGTTACGTGCAGGTTTGGGCAATGGCGATGGTGCCTAATCGACCCTCACGGTGGCCGGCGATCGTTGCTGTCACGACGACCAAAGAGTGAAATCGACGGCAATGGCGACTGTGTACGGGGGGAAGGGAAAGAGGAGGGTGGCGATTGTGTACGGGGGGAACCCTAAACAGGAGGGTGGCGCGGCAGAAGGGTTACTACGGCCATGAACCTCGATTAATCGAGGGTGGGTTGGTCTTTTCACCAACTACGGTCAAGTTAACTCACCTTGCGTTTAATATCGTCGACAGTAAAAAACGATAGGGACTTTTTAGTTTAACGGTAAGATTTTCGAGGATTTTTTAAACAATAGAGAGATTGTAGGGACTAAAAAATAATTCGTCATATTTGTAGGGACTAATATGTAAAAAACCCAAAAGAATAAGTATTCTTACCCATCAAACGAAAGAGTGATATGATAAACTTACAAATTTTATTTTAACAATATTCATGCATTGAAATTCAGCCGAGTTCTTTGACAAAGTGTGTCAGCAGGTGGGACCGGATGAAAAATTGAGAAGGTTTCCCATATGAGAAACAAAAATTTAGTGGTCAACTTTGTCAACCTTCAAACCTATTACTCATGCTTGACTTTTCCAACCACAAGACGTCGGATTTCTTACATCCATCAGCCTCACTATAATGAAAAGAAAATTAAAGCATCACCCTCGCATCACCCAACGTGAGATATTTTTGATGTTTAGTGTATAGCTAGCTCTTGACTAGTAAAGAAATGTCACAATCTACTGTTAATAAAATATCAATTCAGATAGGATATTGGGATTGTGGCACTCGTCCCACTTGTTGTTCTTTACAGTACACATATGTCATCAAATAGACATCAAGAAAATTGCATGCGGAGATCGTCTCCCCGAGATGTGGATCGAGAAGTGGACAACTATTTCATAATCTTATATGGACGAAAACGGGAAAAAAGATTACCCGTTCTATGTTTCATATGATTTGATTTCCAAAGTACAAACGCACATCCAATATTTCAGAAATGAACTTTTATTACTTCCCATCGGCAGAAGAATCACACATCTCTTTAAGCTACCCCCTATATCGATTGTTTTCTTTACCCTGCACACATGGCCTTATGTCATGCTCAAAACAAACAAATCTCTATATCCTGTAAGAAATAAGAGAGAGAGAGAGAGAGAAGAAAAAGATTGGTGAAACACAGAGATCCAGCAATTTCCCTTGAAGCCTGGCCTCCCAAGCTCCTCAAGATTCTGTTTTGCTGGCCATGCAGAAATTAAGGAACCAGCATTCCTTCACACCATGGCACAAACACCTGTTCTCTACTCCCCGAGCAACTGCAGCACCATAGCCCCCATCTGCCCTCACCTCACCCTGCTGCTGCTGCTGCAGCTGCTGCCGCTGCTCCTCCTCCTCCTCCTCCTCCTCAGCTGCCACCCACCACACCCTCAAGCTCCTGTCCAGCCCTCCACTGTACAGCAAGAACCCGCCCCCAACACTGTTCCATGACCCCTGCAAACACTTGACGGGACCCTCGTGGCCCCTCCTTATCATCCCCACCCTGCTCAGCCCCCCGCCGGCCCGCTTCCACAGGCCGATGCTCCTGTCCGCGGAGCCGGTGCACAGGATCTTTCCGCCGCCGCCCACGGCGCACATGCACAGCACCGCCATGTCGTGCGCCCCCACGTCGCAGACCCGCCTCCACTCGCCGGCGCCGACGCCCCCCTCCCACCCCATCACCCGCCCGTCCGATGCGCCGCCGTAGACCAGCCGCCCACCTTCCACCACCACCACCGCGTTCCACGCCGCCCCCGGGCGGCCCTCCATCACCCCCCTGAGGCAGTGCGAGCCCTTGGTCCTCTCCCACGCCTTGATGCTGCCGTCGGCGGAGGCGGTGTAGACGGCGCCCCCGTGTGCGGCGACGGCGTTGATGGCGTCGTCGTGGGCCCGGATGGACTCGAGGCACCGGAGGTCGGAGACCCGCCAGACCTTGAGGGTCCGGTCCCAGGAGCCGGAGTAGACCACCCCGCCGTCGATGGCGAGGCAGGAGATGCTGTCGGCGTGCTCGATCCACAGCTTCCGGTGGTGCCGCCGGGTCTGCACGTAGTTGCTCTGCTTCATGAACCTGCCCAGGTAGTCCCTCGTCGTGGGCAGCGTCGCCACCAGCCGGAAGGCGTTCTCCGACCGCGTCGACACCTTCCACACCCGGATCCGCCCGTCCTGGTGCGCCGTGAAGACCCTGTTCCCGACGGCGGCCAGGGCCTTGACGGACCCCTCCCCGCGCCCGAACTGCGCGAACCGGCGGAGGTCCGGCTGCTGCCAGACGATGATGTCGTTGCCCTGCGACGCGCTGAGGACGAACTCCCCGCAGAGGGCCAGGCACGACACCGAGCCCACGTGGCCGGAGATCACGGCCAGCGCCCGGTGCCCCCCGCCCGCAGCTCCACCCGAGCAGCTCCCTTCCGCCATGACCAGGCGGAACGCCGGGCCGTCGTCGGAGTCGCTGCTGCAGCTGGCGGACTCGGCGAGCAGCGGGATGGACTGGGCGGCATCGGAGCAGGCCCCGCCGGAGGCCAACGGGTCAGAGGACGGCAAACCCATGTGTGGGGTCTTCTCCGGGAGGCGCGGCGGTGAAGCTAGGGGGCGAGACCTTGGGAAGGAGGAGGGGAAAGGGATCGTGGGAAGTGGAAGAGAGAGAAAAAGAGCGGCCTTTTTGGTTCGGTGGAGCGGCGTGTGTGTGTCTGGCGGGCCTGAGGAGTTGTTCTCTTGTGTTGTTTTTTACCTTTAAAAAACAAAACAGGGTGGTGCGTGGGAGGCGGTGCAACGGCTACTTTGGAGAGGAGCTGCTCCCGCTCCCGCTCTCTCTGGGGTCCACACGGGGTTCTGCTTTGCATTAGAATGTGGACTTTGGACACTGTCGAGACGTTTCCTTGATTGGTTGGGGTGGGGTGTGTTGGTTTGCACTTTGCACTATGCACGGAGAACTTTGATGAAACTTTTTATGTGGAAGTATATGTAAGATCATAATTGTATTAATACACATATTAGAAAGGGAGATGCAAAGGGGACATCGAGATCTTTTAGATCGTAGCTAAGAGTGTAAACGGATATATTAGATCCGATAGTCTGATCTAAATCCGAACAAAATTCAGATTCGGAGCAACTAGTTTGATTCAAAACGGGTCATTCATGTCGATGCGGGGCGACATTTGTTTGATCCGAAATCCCTCGTTTCGGATCGGATCTTCGGAGCGTCATAAAATCCCTCATTTCGGGGCGAGCCATTGCCCATCGGCCATCGCGTTGCGCCGTTGACATTCGGTCTGCGGCCTCCTTTAGGGTTTCTCCCAGCTCCATTCTTCCAGCCGCGGCCACCTGCAATGGCGACGACGAAGTCCTCTATGATCGGCCTTCTCAAAACCCCTCACGACGGTTCCAGCCATTGCATCGCAGCATCTCACGACGATTCCAGCCGCGGCCACCCACGGCCACTCGCGACGATTTCTATGTTCAAATCTGTACTCATGTGTTTTCACCTCCTTTTCAGGTGCATCTCTCTCCCTCCCTCCCTCCCTCCCTCCCTCCCTCTACGGCTAGGTCTTCTTTCAACTTTTGACTTGACATTATTTTGCTTGATCGCTCGTGAAAAGAGACAAGATGAAGGTGTTCTATCTGAAGTTGATGGTTTCTTTATGTTTTCTTATTATACGATTGGGTTTGTTATCTTATGTGGGTGAGTCTACCGTGAGATCTCGGATGGGTTTTATCTTCTTCACCTCATGTGAAGTATTTTTTTCCGATTCTTTAGTCTTATGCTGGGGTTTCTGATCTTGTATGTCATCGTTTATTCTAAAATTGTTCCAAAAATTAGATCAACCCCTGCATCTAATTTCTGTGAACAAGAACAAATGAGAAACTAGGAAAATCCAAATGACAAACTAAAGAAGATCATTGGAAGAAAAGAAAAACATAAAGAAATATCTATAAGAAAACATTTTAACTGATATATATGTAAGAAAGCATTATAATTGAATAACAAGAACTCAACCTTATTTTCTTGCAATAACTAGTAATCGGAGACTTTGAGTCACTAATATATCCGCCATGTTGTTTCACACATAGTTTTCTATGTCGTTACTCTGTGAAAGACTACAATGAAGAGTTTGATTTATAACATGGAAGCTTTTAGATAATAAATTTGCTTTCTTACCGGACATGGGTTGTTTCTAGGAAATGGAGCGGTCTACTGATGTACTTGCACATGGATTACTAGAGGTTGCAAATCTTTCAGTTTCAAATAAATATTTTCTTCGTCAGGTTTGTCTCTATTTTATTATTTTAACTACAAGTATCACATATCCAAGATGCATTCTATCATTTTATTAAAACACAGAACTATAAAAAAGAAACGCATCAGAGATACCCATCAAACCCTATTTGTAGCATCAAACCCTTACCGGACATGGCTGTTACAAATCTGGTCGTCTAGGAGATGGCACCAATTCCTCAACAGGAGAAGATGTGAGTTGTGGGATAACGCCTCCCTTGATCATGGGAGGAGTTTTCTGTAGTGCTCCTGCTCAACTGGGAAGTGTGGTCTCGGGGTGAGGATCATGGCGTGGACTTAGTCATCGCCAGGTACATGGCCTGTAACGGTAAGAAAGTTGTACGGTTTCTGGAGAGTTATCCGACGTCTAGGTCGCCCAGATTAAGGCTTCCTAAGAATGGCGAGTCTTCGATATGCTTTTACTGAGCCGTTTACCTTTGGGTTGTCAGTCGGTCCGTGCTAACCAAAACGGACCGAGTCGGTGCGGATCCGTTATTGATGGGCAGTAATAGGCCTGACGGATTTCACCCTCCTCAAAGGAACTTGTTGAAGGGGGAAAGTGTCGAGAACACAAAGATATTTTTGATATTTCATATATCAATAATTTTTGGTAGTATATTTTTTTGAATATTCATCTAGTGTTGATGGCTCGCGACCGTAAGGATATAACGGAAGAATGTGGGGCATATATATATCAGGGGCATATGTGACAATATCATCAAAGATAGTGGTTTATATATAAATATGAAAGGTTGTAAGGATATTATAGTAAAAAAACCCCTTCATATAATAATTAAAAGGCAGGGCCGGCATTCAAGGCATATTTCTCGGTAAGAATTAAAAGGGCCATTCACTCCATGTTTCTTCAAAAACAGAAACATATTAATTTCTCTTTGAGAAGGTTATTCGAATAATTCTGATTTTTACATATATAAACTTTATCTAATTACATAAATATCTCGTCTGTTTAATTATTTTTCCCTGCTAATGGAAGGTGAATGAGTGACCGAAAGGTCGATTGTTGTTTAAAGGGTATATCGAATATGACGTTAAATGTGCTAGAATGTTCCGGCGAGGAAGCTTCAAAGTTCATGTGCCGAAGACCCTCCTCCATTCTTATCACACTGGATTCATTAAATAAATGGGCCATGGCCCATGATTGGACAGAGTAGACGATTACTTAACTCAGTTAAACTATTCTTAATCAGCAACTTGCTATGAAACTCTTGGTTCGAAACATAACCACCGTTGCAAGAGATGAGTTTTATGAGAGGAAGTGACATATATAGAGATCCCATAATTAATCTATCTTAGGGTATGATATCATAAGCTCAAGAGACCATTGCCTTCGGGACGGACGGGTGCTGGAAGCAGAATACACGGCCCCCGTGTCACCCGGTGCATGAACCCAACGTTGTCTCCCAACAATCCAAATCAAGCGGCTATACATCTCCATGTAGCAAAACCCGGCCTAGCTGGAAGGGATCAACATGCTAGGGTTCAAAAGGGTGTCGCCATATTACACTCTCACTGTCCCTATCACCCAATCTCTGAAGTTAGATGATGGAAAATATTGAATGCTCGGTATTCTTAACATTAGTAGTAGTAAACTCGGGTTCGATATTCTTGACATTTTCATCATCTGATCTCTAAATATATATTACGTAGTTTAGGTCGAGTGTGATGTGTCGCAAGTTATCTCTACTTGATGGGTGTCCGAGCCCAAGGTTGGATCTGGACTTGGGCATTGGGGCCCGTCTCGGGGCCTTTCTATCGGCGTCAGGTGGGGCTATCAATAGGTCGGGCTCGGGTCGAACTTAGGTCGACTCGATCCGAGTTCGACTTATCAAGATTAAGGCCCGAATCTGACCCGGGGATCTGAACTTGGGCATTGGAGCCCGTCTCAGGGCCTGTCCATCAGTGCCAGGTAGAGCTGTCAATGGGTCGGACCCGGGCCGGGTTTAGGTCGGCCCGGTCCGAGCCCGACTTATCAAGATTAAGACCCGAGCCCGGCCCGGGCCTGACCTATGTCGGGCCGGGCCCCATATTATTTAAAAAATACAAAGTCCGACTAAGGTTCGGCCTGGCATGATAACTTAAATAAAATAATAAAAATAACAACAATTAATATATTTAATAATATAAAATTTATAATATCACTAAATTACTTAAAAATTTTATATTAATTACGTGATTTGTATGAAAAGAGAATTTTAAATTTTCTAATTAAGTAAAATAACATAATTATAACTAAATAATTTTTAAAACTTCAAGTGAGAATAAAAAAAGAACGGGTTGAGCCGACCCGCGGGTCTAGTCGGACCGGACTTTTAGACGCGACTAAAGTCCGCGGGTCGAAAAAGATCTTACGACCCAACCTAAAATCGAGACAGACCCGCAGGCATATCAGGTCGACCCGACCTATTGACAGTCCTAAAGTCAGGTCTCAACGTGGAGCTCGATTTAGATCCCGGATCCGCCCTGAGTTGGACCCTTTAACCCGACTCCGAGGTTGACCTGAGTCCGGCCACCACACGTTTAGTTTCACGTCGGAAACCTTGGAACTTCATTTCACCCCCTTTGGCCTCAAAGGAGCCCCCTTGCCTTGGTAAGGAGGTAAGTTGGATGCCCGAAACATGGCACATGCCTAGCTTGCACTGTCCTAAGTAGGGTCCCTCTCTAAATATTTTGTTGGAGGATTTATCTCGGGACTCACATCCGAGCTTAACTCACTTTGCCCTTTTCCTCCCTCCAAGACCCTTCTTGGCAGTAGGTTAATTAGCTCGATCTCTCCTCAACCGAGCTCGGTTGATCCGATCATTGGCCTGTGATTGCTCCCATGTGTGGTCTTGGATCTCGAGGTTGATGCCTTATACACCGAAGCGATGGGATTTTAGTGCCTCGAAGACTCTAGACCTCATACCCCTTGTTGAGTCTGAGCCTTGGAGTGGGGAGCCTGTGATGGGCAATTGAGTCTCAAATCCTGACTTGTGCACTGGAGCTTGTCTTGCGGCCTGCCCAAGGAGCTAGCACCAAGTCTCGGGTGGAGCTTGGTTCAAATCCTGATCTACCCCAAGTCAAACACTCAGTTCGGGTCCGAAGTTGACCACAGATCTAAACGTCTAATGTGTAGTCCTCGGTTGACAATCTTAGAACTTCACTTCACCCCTTTGACTTTAGAGAAACCCCCTTGCCCAGCTAAGAAGATAAGTTGGATACCAACATTACTTGCCCTTTGCCTAGCTCATGTTGTTCTAAGGTCTATCTCTGAAGATCTTACTGACTTAGGTATTGGAGAGTTTAATTATCTTGAGACCCACATCTTGGACCTAACCTTCTTTTGCCCTTTACCTCCCTCTAAGGCCCACCTAGCGACGAATCGGATCGGCCTCCTCTCAACTCGGGCACGTCCGATCTCCTCACTGTCCCTAACCATGTCTAAGTCGGATCGTCCCCAAGTGACCTATCTTCTGGATCCTCACCTTGGTTTTGACCTATGGGGTACTTTGAGAACAAATTAATGCCTCCAATCTACGATTGGGACAAACTAAGAACATTAAACTTATGTTTAATATTCTTAATCTGCACCAAATTTGGTTCGACTCTCTCAAGAAGGAAAAAAAGGACTAAATTTTTGTTATACAGTTATGAGTATCGATCGGATGGCTGGAAAGGACTGATATTTCATAGTGTTTTAGATGTAACCCCAAGATCTCCGGGGGGAGAAGAAAAGGATGTTTGGGGCACCGGACTACGTATCTGACACTTGATTCCAAAACATTCTTCCCTTCAGGTGGGAATGAAAGGGAAGGCAAAACCAACCCCCATCCCAAAAGTCGCTTTGTATTAATTAGGTCGCACTACCTTCATGGGCACGTTTGGTTGGGCATACTTCCAAGTGCTGCAACACCCCCCCCCCCCCCCCCGAGCCATCACTCTACCAGACATCATCCCCGTTTGTGTTTGGTTTGTCTGATTTGGTGCAGCCCACACCACCCTCCTTTGCTTCGCTTGCAGGAACCCCCCCCCCCCTTTTTGTTTGTTTGTTTGCTTGTTCTTCTAAATTCACTGTACATTATTTCCTCCATAACTTAAAACTGCACCATATTTTTTACCTCTGTGCCTCTACCTTCTCATAGCTGATCAACTGTAGCATGGTGGGTTAAAGACCCAACCTAATTACAAATCAACGTTCCTGTTAAATGGGCGGCGCAAATAGTGTAGAAGCACTCTGTGATAACTCGTCCCCGAATGCTCTCTTCCAAATCACTGTCGTTAAACTTGATGGGTGCCGGGTGCATGAACTTATCTTTTTACGACGAAGTAGGCACACCAAGGAACTGATAAGATCCTTTGTCGGATCGCTGTGAGATGGCTGACCTCTCGAATCCTGCAGGCCCCCTCGATGAGGCACTCCTCTGCCCCTACTTCGCTTGATGTTTTGCTTGTTCTTGTGATCGTGTGCAGGTGTCTAGTTATTAAACTCGTGATTAATTGTGTCTTCAAGGGCTCATCTTTGTTAGGTTTTCGGTTGTTTCTATGGCCGTCCATGATGACCCTGCCATGCTCAGAAACCCTGAACTTCGTACATGAAATGGCTAGCGCTCTGAGAGTTACTGTTCACAAACAGGGAGAGTCCTCGTCAGACTTAATTTGTTGCTCGAAGTGAATTTCCGGTGGAGATTGTATATTCTAATGCCATAAGGTTTGAAGCACCAAGAATGTGCTTCTAGGTCTACTCTATTCATCAGGAATTGACTTCCAAGTCGAATCTCCTCAGAGCTAGGGTTTGTCGTCTCCAGAAAATTTGTAGCTCAATTAGTTAGGTGACTTGTTCGCTTTCTCTCGAATGTCACGTGTTTGAATCTTACAAATAATGTTTGAGATTTTGGTTTTTTAAATCACAAATCTTGAAAAAAAACTTAAAAAATAGACATAACACACATGTTTCGAACCTAGACTGCTCCTATGTGGGTGAAATCACATCAACCAACTTATCTATATAATATTTGATGATTAAAATATAATATATAATATATAAAGTGTCTCGGTTATGTCTTACAGATCGATCATCCCGATCTTTGACTGAGACGGGACGAGACGGACGATTCAACCCGTCCCGTATCAATTTGTCAAATCCTGTTTAGAGCACATGCTTTCGTAGACTTCTCCACCGAAGGCATCATGCACGGTATTTTAGGAACATGCAGGAGTTGTCATTTGTCATGAAGGGCTTAATGAGTACATGCATGGGCGAAAGAGTGGTTCTCTGTTCTTTTGTTCTGTTCTCTATGGGGTAATCATTCAGCAGCTATTACGGCATGCTCCCAATTGTTCGCAGATCTGGCTCGGGTTTTTCCATCTCATGGGTTGAATCAGATTCTCGTCAGAGCTGTGAACATTTTTCAGACGCTAGCTCTGCTGTTTGATAAGCAATTGTTCAATCCGTTTATTTTTCCTAATCAATCGTCGAAAATAAAATTCAGATTAATCTCGTGATGGGAGGTAACTGCATCGGCTTTATGAGTCTACTCCTGATGTAACCTTCTAATCTATGTAAACATTACTTGAATTTTTTTACCTTCGTTAATAATTTGTTGTGTGTTAAGATGTCATATTTTATACCATCATTTTTATCATTATCTTTTTTTATAATTTTTTTTATCGGGTCACCCGCTGAGACCCGAAGGACGTAGGGCTTTGCACTCCGTCAAATAATGAGGGAGAGTCAAGATTTGAATTAGAGATCTCATGATTCCCCGTGAGATGAAGAACCAACTGGATTATCCATAATAATTCCTCATTTTTTTTCATGTTGACCGTTCAATCGTGAGATTTCGGTGGCCAAACTAAATAGTTTAAGTCTGATATTTTTAAATTAATTGAGTATGGTGCTCTCAAATACGAAATCATTAAATTTAAGTTTGCTTTCCTACCACCTGATTTGAAAATTAGACGGTGATAAAAGAGTGTGACAATAGAGATGGTATAAAGCATGACATCAAAACATCTCTCGTTAGTTGTTACACCGTATTTGTTCTATTAGATGTGTGAAAAATAACTACGTGATATTTCACAAATGAGGGCATTGCGATGCATTGAAATGTTTAAAAATCTTAAAAAGAACCGTTGCTTATGTTTATTGCATTAGGGCCGGTTTGTTAATCGGATTGTCGGTCGACTATTTGACTCAATGAGAGAGAAATCGGCGGAGGCCCACACTCTCTCCCTCACACACCCCCCGCAAAACCTAGTCCGGACAACGTGTTCGACCTCCTGAGTCGAACACGTCATCTGCGCTCGATTAACAAAGAGGCCCTTAAGGGTTAGATTCTCTATCATTATATAAATATCATACAGTGGAGTAAACATTATCTTGTATCTCTCTATAAAACTTTATATTTTTACACGTTCACCGGAACGATACCATTAATTTTGATGATTTTAAAGCACGAGAAATATAATTAAAATAATATTACTTAATATGAGAGTACACACGGTAATATCAAGAATATAGAGATGTAGAGTAGGATATTTTAGAATTATATATATATTTATCTCTCGGTTATATTTTTCCCTGACAAATTCAAATGCAAAGTTGTTGCTTCTTGAAAGTCAACGTTTTTATTTCATGTTTTGAAGAAATAAATAATATATGTTATTTTGAAGATAAATTTGTACCCGTGGCATATCATTTTGTGTGGAAGAAAACCCTATAGATAACAATTGTTGTGTTTAAAATCTGTTTCAGTATAAAGATTAATAATAAGTTTTTCGATATTTTATGGACATCTTATCTTGGAATTATTCTAAAAAATTTCCAAATGTGCAAATCCCAAACGCACCAATGATAAGCGATTCCTAGGAAAGCACAACAAAGTCGCCTTAGGAATTTGTCTGACGAGAGCTCTGCCTTCTCCTACGTTTTTTTTACCTCTTTCTCTCTCAAATTTAAAAAAGAGAGATAGAACTCACTTGTGGGGTGTTTGGTACGACTCTCCTAAATTTTAAGGAGATAATCCACTCCAATACAAATCTTCCTAAAAAAAAAACAACTCATGACCAATTTTTTTTTTTGAAACAACTCTCGTTCTCCCCCCGTGTGTCTCCCTCCTCTGGCTCGCCCCCCCTCCCCTCCCCCGACCGTTCTCCCTCCCCCTCCCTCCCCAGCCGATCGCGCACCCAACCCCCTCCCCCTCCGGCTCCGGCGCCCCCGCGCGCAACCCCAACCCCCTCCCCCTCCCCCTCCGGCTCCGGCCCCAACCCCCTCCCTCCCTCTGGTTCCCCCCTCCGGCAGCGCAGCCCCCTCCCCCTCCCCCCCTCCGGCTCCGGCGCCCCCGCGCGCAGCCCCTCCCTCCCCCTCCCCCCCTCCGGCTCCGGCGCCCCCGCGCGCAGCCCCTCCCCCTTCCCCCTTCCGGTTCCCCCCCTCCGGCTCTGGCGGCCCCCGCGCGCGCCGCCAGCCCCTCCCCCCTCCGGCTCCGGCGGCCCCCGCCCAGCCCAGCCCCTCCCCCTCCCCCCCTCTGTCTCCGGCGGACCCTGCGCAGCCCCCTCCCCTGCCTCCGGCTCCGGTTCCAGCTCTCCCCTTCCAAACAATACTATATAAATTTTAAAAAATATATCATTTTTACTAAACAGATGTTATCAATTTTTATAAATTTTAAAATTTAAGTTAAAAATTAACATAACATAATTTTTCAGATAAAAAGAGTTCTAAAAAAAAAAGTGCTCCCAACCACACCGTTAGGATTTCTTTTGTCTCCGGCGCTGTGCGATCGCGAAGGCCGAGGCCCTGTTCGGAGCTGCGGCCATGGAGGAGGAGGCCGACGCCGCCGACGCCGCGCCGGCCCCCTCGCCGGCGGCGGTCACGCCTCCCATCGCGCCCATTCCCCTCCCCCCTCCGACCCAGGCCGCCATCCCGCGACCGCCCGCTTCCCGCCTCGGCTCCCCCGATGGGTCCGAGTCCGACGGGGAGGGCTCGGTGCCGCCCCACTCGTCCGCCTCCGCCGCCGCCCCGGACGAATACGAGATCTCAGAGGAGAGCCGGGCGGTCCGAGAGCGGCAGGAGAAGTTGAAACAGGAGCTGCTGCTGAAGCGGAAGGCGTACGCCATGGCGGTGCCCACCAACCCGGAGGCCGTCCGCGCCCGCCTCCGCCGCCTGGGCGAGCCCGTCACCCTCTTCGGAGAGAGGGAGATGGAGCGGAGGGACCGGCTTCGGGCGATCATGGTCCGGCTGGACGCGGAGGGCCAGCTTGAGAGGCTACTCAGGGCTCATGACGAGGAGGAGCAGGCGGCGGCGGCGGCGGCGGCCGCGGAGGCTGGGGAAGGAGAGGAGGGACCCATTAAGTACCCGTTCTTCACTGTGGGGTCGCAGGAGCTCCTGGATGCGAGGCTCGACATCGCCAAATACTCGCTTGCCCGGGCGGCAGCTCGGCTGGAGAGAGCGAGAAGGAGGAGGGAGGACCCCGATGAGGACCCGAAGGGCGAGGCTGAGTTGGTGTTGCAGCAGGCCGGCAAGTTTGTTTTGGACTGCAGTGAGATTGGGGATGACCGGCCTCTCACTGGGTGTTCATTCTCCCACGATGGCTCGCTGCTTGCCACCAGGTACTTCTTATTTCCAGCTTTTCAGTGTGCACTTCTCTGATGCTGCTGATGTCGGAACCAAGTGTGGGCTAAATTTAGGACATGAAAACGGTGGCCAAGGTTATTGAGAGCATGCAACTTCAATTAATTATTCAACTGAATGTGGTAAAGCCAAGAGTATGGTGTAGGATTCTAGAGAAGCTTGTTAAGTGTAGCCTGCTGGAATTGAAAGTTAATCTCTTGGGTCGCATTGTTCTATCATCTGTAGTGTTGCTCACCAAAAATTAGCGGCAAATGCCTTATTTTTTGCTAGTTATTCCTTTTTTTTTTTAACGGGGAGGGGGAACTCGGGACCTACCCCAAAGGGGGGAGGTTGTGAGACCACCACGGCAAGGTGTGGGCTTAGCGGCAAATACTTAAACAATTGGAGACTGGTCCTATATGTTACGCGCTCCTATAATCCAAAACTAGTTTGTTATTATTCACCTTAGGGATGAATCCACTACTAATGAAGAGTGGTGTTGCTCATTTTGGAGATGGTCATTGATAGGCTCTTTATTTAGGGGAGACCTTAGTGCTTTGAGGCACCAAAAATTGGCTAAGTTTGGAGTTTTGTTGTTTTTTTGTGAGTTTTTCCTCCTATTGGCCGTAGACAGATCTCGTGCACCTAAAGACATCATTTTTGACACAAACTGCCATGCTGTCTCTCATATTGTACTCTGTATTTGTTATTATTCATATTTATTTGTGGCACCTGGAGTTGGTAACTGTCTCTTGTAGATTTTACCACCACCAAATAACCATTGCCACCAGCATGATTCCTTAATCCTTGCATGTTAGACTGGGTAACTGTCCATTTGCATTTTTCTCGATTTATTTTTTCTAATGTACTTTCCCTGTGTTGTTCATTGGGCTGAAATCAATGTTATCAGAACCGAACCGGTGCCTGAATCGGCCAATGAGTTGGTTCGGTTCGAACCGGTTAGACTATTCAATCGAACCGGTTTGAACCGTGATGTCATCATAATATTGATACATTGTCCGATCCGACTCTATATCCAAGACAATAAGAAATAAGATATAATGATCAAAATAAAAAAACATACATGTATAATTATTATTCATGATTACGTAATTATACAAGTAAAAAAATTATAATAACATGGTTAAATAAATTGACTTTAAACTTTTGTAATATTGCATTGGTCTTCACTCTTCACAATTGACATCTATGCTCCTTTAAACTTTTAAACTTTAAATATATCTAAAATAAAACGGTAAATAACAACACATCAATAATAATAAGATAATTTTATTCACACATAAATATCACTTTGAATATCTAAATATTTTTACATTTATTTTTTTTTGTTTTAAAGGGTGAATCGGATCGGATCGGTTCGGACCAGTTCACCGGTGGAATCGCGGTTCGTCCGGTTATTTAATATTAGACCGGACCGGCCTTAATCGGACCGGTTCCTAGACCGGTTCACGGTCAGACCGGTCTGACCGGCCGATCCGGTCCGGTTATGATAGTAGTGGCTGAAATTCAGCATCTGATAGGTTCTAATAATTTCTGTAACCAGTCGCCTGCCTTCAAGATTAAAGAGGAAAATAAAACTAAGTCTGTTGAATTAGAAGGTTCTATGCATTAATATTCCGGAAGTTGAATGTTGGTTTGATGACCGACCATAGAGAAATATTGTCCCATCACTGTAGTTACATTGCTGAATACTCACCCAGACTCATGAGATAAGGCGGACATGATGTCATATAGAGTGAGATTTTCTAATGGAAGTTAATTTATGGAAAAATTAATGATGTTCAAATCTTCTGTAGAGGCACAAGATGGGGCTCCATTTAGCCTTACATTGGTGGTTGAGAAGATAATCGTGTGCTTATAAAATGGGTCTTCACAATGTTACCCAGGAGGTGCCCAACATTGAGTAGGACAAATCCCTATGATATACCCTCTTCACAGTCAATGGCTAGCAGGAACAATAGCACTCTGATTGTAGTGCCTCGAAGACTCCAGACCTCAGACCCCTTGTTGAGTATGAGCCTTGGAGTGGGGAGGTTGTGATGGGCAATTGAGTCTGAGCTCAAATCTTGATTTGTGCACTAGAGCCTGTCCTGCAGCCTGCCCAAGGAGCGGGAAGTCTCGAGTGGAGCTTGGTTCAAATCCTGATCCACCCTAACTCAAACAGTACTCAGCTTGGGTCCGACGTTGGCCACAGATCTATACGTCGAATGTTTAGCCCTCCGTTGACAATCTTAGAACTTCACTTCACCCCTTTGACTTTAGAGAAACCCCCTTGCCCGGGTAAGAAAATAAGTTGGATATCCAACACTACCTGCCCTTTGCCTAGCTCATGTTGTTCTTGTTACAATAACTAAGTTTGGGGTATTTTTGGTATTTTGTTCTTAGTGTGTGTCTGGCCCTTCTTTGTATGTTCCCAGGCACATATATATTGTAATCTCCTTGAATTAAATACGATAGACAATTTTTACCCTAATCTTTACATGGTATCAGAGACGGTGGAGAACATCCACTGCGGCGTCCTGCCTCCGTAGGGAACCACCGCAGAACCACCGCGCCCCCTCTCCCTTCGCGTTCGCGGCGTCCTCCGTCCGCAGGGAACCACCGCGGCCCCTCTCCCTTCCGCTCCCCTCTCCCTTCGCGTTCCCGATGTAGGGAAGCCGGTGGAGAACCTCCACCGCGGGTCGCACCGCGCCCTTCACGCGAGCGCCAGCGACGTCGGCCGCGGCTCTCTCCTCCAGCGAACTGTTAGCAGACGTTCGCAGCTCTATCGCCCTCACACCGTCCACCTCTTGATGTAGGGAACTGCCGCGGCCCCTCTCCCTTCGTGCGGCTCTCCTCCGGTGTTCTGTAAGCAGAGGCAGAGCGAAGGTGGTGCGCGCTCCGCAGGCTCCGCGGCGGTGCGACCATCCGGCCTCGTGTGCACGGCGAGTTGGATGTGAGGGCTGCGACCTGTCACCTTGCGACCCTCACAGGCGGGTGACACGGTCCCGATCTTGCCCTGCGGTGAAAGGGGTTTGAAGTCTCTAGAAAATCTTTGGTGGTAAGAAAGCGTACCCCTATCTTCTAACAGAGTTTTCTCCGCACCGGCTCGTTCATTTAGGATGGTCAGCACATGAGGGCTTCTAATCTTCTCCCTATGTGCTGACCCTTATGTTGCTGTAAGAAGATTGTTTGAGTCCCTTTTTTGTGCAGCAGAGGCTTTGGTTATTTGATTGTTGTCATGGCAGAA